>ML685833.1:1388955-1590457 GCA_007922175.1 Pelusios castaneus
CAGGGGGAGGCTGCGGGGGTCCAGAGGAGCGGCAGGGAGACTGAAGGGGGGCTAGGGGAGCGGTGCAGAGGTTGCAGGGGGGAAGGAGGTCTGGGGGGAGGCTGCAGGGGTCCAGAGGAGCAGCAGGGAGGCTGAAGGAGGGCCAGGAGGGTCCGGGGGAGTGATGCAGAGGTTGCAGGGGGGAAGGAGGTCTGGGTGGGGGCTACAGAGGTCTGGGGGAGCAGCGAGGAGGCTGAAGGGGGGTCAGGGGAATTGGCATGAAAGTTGCAGGGGGGAAGGGGGCCTGAGGGGAGGCTGCAGGTGCCCAGGGGAAGCGGCGGGGAGGCTTTGGGGTGAAGAGGGGCTGGGGATGAGATGTTGCAGGGGACTGGGGTCAAAGCAAGGGGGAAGTCAAGGATGGGGCCCCACCCCTGCTGCGTGGGGCCCCATTCTTGACTTTTGCCTCGGGCCCCGGAATCCCTAAGATGGCCCCTGGAGATTGTATTTCTACCCTGGCATGTATATATGTGCCCAGATGCACCATCATGGTGGCAAAGGACAGTCCCTAGACATGCTGTCTTGGACTTTGAAGTCAAAAGTTTGTTTAAAGAGAGGCCTTGTGTGTTGCTTTCTCCTCCTCCTGGCTCATCAAAGCTAGAAGTCACTGTCCTTCACGGTGAGATGCGAGATGTATCTGAGCATTGGACTGTGGAATGTTACTGGAGAGGCTCTTCCTAACATGGGTTTCTTTGATGGTGTAGAGTAGCTGAGGGAGCTGCTTTGTACGTCATGGTCTTCATGTATTTATTTCTTTTACTATATGCTGTCCAATCAGTTGTCATGTACGTAAGAGCACAAAAAGAAATTATTTTTCAGATGAAGAAAGTGTGTCTTCATGTGACCTAGGTTTGTATGTAATCTCCATGCCATCTGCTCAGCCCTGTTTTGGGATCTGATGCTAAATTTACGTTCTGCGTGGACATGTTCTCTTTAGACCCAGAGGTCTAGAGATCTTGAGGCCAAATGTTCACAATCAGCAGTTATCCTGTATTTTCTTTCTTTATCCTCATGGCGTTTACAGGCAGACAGCCAGGTGGACCTGGTTCGACAGCATTTTTATGAAGTGTCCCTGGAGTACGTCTTCAAGGTGCAAGAAGTCCAAGAGAGGAAGATGTTTGAGTTCGTGGAACCTGTAAGTGAACATCCAAAGTTTCTTGGCCTACGGAATGTTGCTGGTCACTACGTTATTTTACAGTATAGAAGGCTTGTCTGAGGCACTGATTTTGTAAAACAATTTCTCTTCTGTTTGGTTGGTTCCCTTCTGTTTGGTTCCGCTATTCCAGAAGCGTACGACAAACAGGAACCGCAGTAACCCAAATATGAAGTGTGTGTTTTGGTGGATGACTTGACATCTCAGGTTGCTGGAACTTAAACTCTTAAGACATTTATAGAGAGAGAGAAAGAGAAGAGAAGAAGGCAGGGGTGGGGATGGCCTTCTTGGGAACTCCTTGTGAAAATTTTCAACCGATTGCAATTGACAGCTAAGTTTAGGGACAGAACAATAAGTTGTCGGAGGCACTGGTTGTCTGTCTGTAGAAACCAGACAGATTTATAAACTGGTGGAATGACTGTACAGAGAAGAAAACCTCAAATTTTAGTCAGCAAGGTCTCTTCCTTAATGGATAGAATTTAGGGCAAGTAAATAAAAGAAGTGCTAACCAGGAGGGAATAGGGGTGACTTCCCCAGCTGACTTCAACCCAGATCCTTGACTCTGCTTGTGGAGGCCAACCTTTTCAAAGACATCCCCCCTGTTGTGCTCACAGAAAGGCTTGGGTAACAGTTCAGCAAGGGGACATGGTAATCAGATGGATCTTTTAGTTCCTTGTTCACTGGGCACAAAACTCTGAAGGGTTCTGCAGATATTTCCATCAGGGTGAAGTCTCATGGCTGAGAGGCACTCGTGATTAGAGAGTCACTAGCAAAAGAAACCCTGTTCAAAAGTTTCTTTATTAATGGCAAAACAAACCCATTAAGAACAGTAGCATCTGAGGTGAATTGAGGCTTAGAGAGAGAAGAAGGAAAAAAATAGGATAAAAGAAATGATACAGGAATAACAATTAAGTAGAAGAAATTCTGTCATACCTGTACATGTGCTCAGGTGTTATGCCTCCTGAAGCACCTCTGAGGGATTTGATAACCTGCTATTGCTTGTAAGAGAAGAATAAATCACAGTGAATAGAAGGTGTACAACCGTAGCACTAGCTGCTTATCGTCTGGTTTACCCTGACAAGGCATGACTTTGCTTCTCAAGAAAGGGATGAGTAAACTATTAAGAATGTGGAGGGGGTTATATGTAGGATTTTTACTAGACAAACAGAAGGCCTAGTTGTCAGAAAAGCTCAGCTTGATGTTGCACAGGTGTCGTCTAGACAAACTCCTGCTTTGTTCAGCACAACATGGCATGTTAGTGAAGAATGAGGAGTCTTTTATGAGCGTGGATGTCTGGGAAGACAATGGGTTTGAAACAGCAGGGCAAGTGGAGCCAAAGAAAGAAGGGATGTTTATTTAGATACTCATTTCTGTAGTCAAAAAAATTCATTGTTTGGGGATCCTAGCATGAATTGGCTAATGGGTAAATCCCCAAGATGCTAATATTTTGGCTCATACATTATCAGGGAAGACAAGAAATCTCATGGAAGCAAGGAATGATGGCCTTCTGGATGCTGAACTTGGGCTAGTGAGACTAGGTTTATTTCCCAGTTTAGCAGTGAATTTTGGCACTGTTTTATGCCTCAGTTTTCCATCAGTAAAATGGAGTGGTATTTGTGCATTTTGGGAGAAGATCCACTAATGGCTATAAGGCACCTGGATACTACAGTGAAGAGGGCCATAAAAGTACCTAGATAGAAAAGAAAAGTTCCTTCATAAGACTGAATCCCTTACACCTCCTGTCTAGGATTCAACCCGAAAGTGCAGAGGCTCACAGGAATGAACAATAAATATCAGCACTTTTTCAGACCTCCCTCTTTGGTTTAGACAATAGTATGAGGTTGGAGTTGGTTTGTAAACTGAACTGGTTCAACCAGTCTTGGTGTTAATCCATTTTTTGAAGTGCAAAATGACTTGCTTTGAACCAGAGTTGGAAGAGAGTTTGGAAATGGAGCCCAATCCCTTATGGAAATAAGATACACAAATTTACTACAGAATATATTGATTGTAAAGGGGCGATATTAATTAATATGATTGTGTTCCGTGATTGTAGCTTGTGTAAGAGATCATGGAGAACTGGGAGGAATCTTCCTCTGATTTCCAGGAATTGGTACCATAGTACCTTCCATTGGTTTGTGATATGGTGTGAGAGATGGAGTGCTGGGGAAGGGAGGAATGTGTATATTGGCTTTAGGGGGTGTTAATATGTAGTCATAACAGTTTGAACCTGCACTGGTGTTAGGGTGGTTTAGGCTGCATCTTTGAGATTTTCTTGAATGTTTCTTCTGCAAGGGCTTGTATCCCCTAATGACCTGTATGTGCCTTCCTGCCAGCATCTCCTTTCCATATCCACTTTTGAAGAGAGATCATAGAATTTACACCCTTTGAACTTCTCTGTCTCTTCTGTCTTTGCTTTTTTCTTCCCTCCTCTGCATCACTTATTTTGCCCCACTGTACAAGAACTCTGAAATGATTCAACTCTATCCATGCTCCTCTCAAAGTGTAGAGGGAGATGTTTTTCCTTCCAAAGGCACCAGTAGGAGATAAATGCCCAATTCCCACTGCCTGTTAACTAATTTACTAATTCCCATTCACATCTTGGAAAATCTCCCTCCTCGGTAACACCAATCCATGCAATTTAAGGTCTTCAGCAGCAATCACTTTGAAAAAAGGTGGTGATCGCTATTGATGAACTTGGTCCTTTACAGCTGCTGGCGTTCCTGCAGGGGCTCTTCACATTCTACCATCACGGCTATGAACTTGCAAAGGACTTCAGTGACTTCAAGACCGAGCTGACGATCAGCATACAGAATGTAAGTGTATGTATAGGGGGACATCTGTATGTGCCTGCGTGTGAATGTCTTCCACAGAGAATTAACGTTTTCCCTTCGTATAATTAGCTTTCCTGTGTGCCACTCAACAGAAGGTTTTATGGCAAAATTAAAAGCAAATGCTTTTTTTGATAGATGGCACTACACTGGATGAACAACCAAATAGCAATTTATTCCCTTGGGCATGGCAAGTGCAGAGAGCCAGACATCCTCGGGAGGAGTGGCAAGCAGGCAGCAATCATTAAGTGCACCACACTTTTAGCAAGTATTTCAAAGAATTGTTTTCTTTAGAATTACAATTCCCCTAATCCCCCCTCCTTTGGGGGGATGGGGAGGTCAGCTGCAGATACTGGGATTTCTGTAGCAGAGAGAACTCACCCAGCCCCTTCACTTATAGCCAGGCGTGGATTAATATCCAGTAAGTGGACTTGTGGCTGTGTTTGGGAGATCATTTATGCATTGCTTGCCTTTTTTACTAGGATTGCGATTTTTCTCCAGAGGATGCAAATTTGTGTCATTCTCTCTGAAACAAAGTCATCAGCAAACTCACATCAAACAATAAATACCTCAATACTTGTTTTTTTTCTCCCTAAAAGTAAAAAATATAGCCCCTGTGAAGCCATTTTATGAATGACAGCAGTTTGTTGTGTCTTGCGTATAGCTGCATGGTGCTGCCTTATTCAGCAAAGAGTGTAGGAACTGGGGTCCCTTGTGTTCTGTTGCTTACCAGCCTTGCCTCCTGAATGCTAGCTTACATATTGAATGGAATTCATTAATGTACCTGTCAAAATGAGGTGTGCCGGGCCATCCCACTAGCACAGAACTCAGAAAACAGATTTGGCAAAACCTTAGGAAGACTGCAAAGTCAAGCCTTCAAAAGTTGGAAAAAGCCAGCATTCAGATTGCCTGTGCCAGTCCTAGTTCTCTGCCTGCACCCTAGGTCCTCATCAGGTCTGTCTCCCTGTTCCTAGTTTCTCTCCCTCCCTGGCTCGAAGATGATCCCTCACTCTCTCAAGCTTTAGGAGGCAGGCCAGCCCTTGCATACACACAGCCTCCCCTCAACCCGAAACAAATACTCATCAGCAACTACACACCATACAACAGAAACGCTAACCCAGGAACCTATCCCTGCAACAAACTCTGTTGCCAACCCTGCCTATATATCTACTCAAGTGACATCATCATAGGAACTAACCAAACCAGCCATTTCATCAGGGGCTCATTCACCTGCACATCTACCAATGAAACATTTGCCATCATGTGCCAACAGTGCCCCTCTGTCATATACATTGGTCAAACAAGACTGTCTTTGCGCAAAAGAATAAGTGGACACTAATCTGACACCAACAATGTTAACCTTCAAAAACCAGTAGGGGAGCACTTTGGTCTCCCCAGACATTCAGTAACAGACTTGAAAGTTACTGTACTTAAGAACAAGAACTTCAAAAACAGACTTCAGCGTGAAACTGCAGAGCTGGAATTCATGTGCAAAGTTGACTCCAAGCTAGGTAATTTTTCCCTTTTTAAACACTCCCAGCTTCTCATCAGCTGTTGTGAATGGTCCACATCCACACTGGTTGAATTGACCTTGCTAACACTGGTCCTCCACTTAATAATGTCACTCACCCTTCTTTGCATATCTAACAAACTCAGTTTCCATTTCATGCATCTGAGAAAGAGGGTTCTCACCCACGAAAGCTCATGCCCAAATTAAATTTGTTCATCTTTAAGGTGCCACAGGATCTTTGTTTTATCCAGTCTACTTGCCCCACATCCCTAAGTCTTGCTCTCGTCCCTTTTGCCTTCAGTTCAGGCATCTTCCTTCCCCACGTTGCCTCCTCCATATTGCCATGTTCCTCCTCCATGAGCAGGGCATGGACAAGTGACCTGTTCTGAGTTCCAGAGCCCAGACCTGGATCTGGCACAGTCCACAGAGGACCCCAGCTGCAATTACCAGGAAAAAGCTGCTCAGCCCCGTGCTTGAGCTTGTGCCCAGAAGATGGGATCTTTGGGGAATTAAGCTGAAGCTATAGCAGGTGTCTTCTGAGCATGTGCAAACTGCGTTTTTCTTAAAGGCTTATGACTTGGCCAATCTCAAAGATTTGGAAGGAATGGCAAAAGGCACATCCCTGGCACAAGAGCCAATTGCCTGCAAGATTTCCAGTCCTTGCTCCAAAGGATAGCAGTGCTATAGCTTCTCAGAGAAAATGTTGCCAGAATTTAGCTACGGTAAAATGTCCTTTTTTTCCCCCTTGCCTCATTCTATGAAATGGCACAGTAATTTTGGCTGAAATTTTCCAATAAAATTCAGCCTGAGGCAGACACCTGGTTTAGAAAATTTCAGCTTCAACAGTTAGTTTGACAAAGTTACAAGTTCCTGAAAACAGGGTGTTATAATGGGAAGTCTTGGATAGCCTGAATAGCTGGGAGAACTGCCTCCCCTAATCACAGCTGTTAGCATTAAAACTACAAACTGAGGAAACAGAGACCCCAATTAATCAAAGCATATGCTAAACTCAGTCATATTCAGTGAAGTGTTAAAATATGGACGGTGGGACATAAATATGGGCTTCGGTACTTTGCTGAACAGGAATGTAGTTGCTGTGAGGGCTCCCACCTAGATTTCAAGAGGGCAAAGAAATATACCAGATAAAATTAGCCACTATTCTTGGGTTGCTTTTATGTAAATTCCTTTATAGTAGGGCATAGGTAATGCTGTGGGTATTGAAAACTCTGTGGAAACGTGGATGATGGATAATACATTTTTTGGAAATTATAGACAAGAAATCGTTTTGAAGGAACAAGGTCGGAGGTTGAGTCCTTGATGAGGAAGATGAAGGAGAATCCCCACGAGAACAAGAACATCAGCCCTTACACAATGGAGGGTTATCTTTATGTCCAGGAGAAACGTAAGTGCTGTTTGGAAGTTGCTGAGCGGCTGTCTGGGCGGCCATTCAGGAGGAGACTAAAGTGGAAGGAAGCCCTGGCTCTGTAAGATGTCCTGGTCCATGTGAAATGGCAAGAGTGGGCGGGGTAGGGAAGGAAGTAGATCCTGCTAACTTGAATTGTATTTGAATTACAGGTGTAGGGTAGCCACTTGTACAGCTTTCTGCAAAACCATCCCAACTGGCAGCTGTTCTGGGAAATTATTTCTAGCTTCTTCAGCTTTTCCCCGTGGTGACTCTGCACTGTCGTGCCACCGCAGGTGTTTCCAGCGAGGCAAAAAGTATACAAGGTCATTCTCCGGTTTATGCCTCGCAGTTCACCTTATGCCTTCTCAGTACACCCGGTGAGAGAACCAGTTTCTCCTGAGACTGTTAGCTCTCTGTATAAACCAGTTCCTCCCGAGACTGTTAGCTCCTTTGTATATTCTCTTTGCAGTCCCTGAAGAATGAATTCTGCGCGGAACTAACCTGACTGGGTAGAGGTTGAAGAAAGGGCACTTTGCTCTGGCCGTATAACTTCGAAATTCTCCAACCTTGGCTTTTAATTAGAAGCTCTTTTGAGCAAGTTGTCTTACCACCCTGGATGGATAGATGCATAGGTCTTGGCGCTCAAAGATGCTGCATGGAATGACCCTGCCCTGGTAGGGGGATGGACTAGAATCCAGCTACTGGGCCTGATCCAAGGGCCAGGAAAGACTCCTAAATGATCTAATGAATCAATTTGATCTTTAATTTCTATGAAGGGGAAGGATGGTCCATTGATTAAGGTGCTAGCCTGAAACTAAGGAGACTTGTTCAATTTCCTCTTCCACTTCCTGTGTGGCTTTGGACAGGTCAGCTGTCCTTACTGTGCCTCAGTTCCCCTCCTGTAAAATGAGGATTGCAGCAGTTCCCTTCCCCACAGAGGTGTGTGAAGTAAATACATTACAGATTGTGAAGTGTTTTGGTACAATGGTATGGCAGCAGATGAGTACCTAGGTAGAAACCTGTGATTTCCTAATTGAGATGTGTTATAGGGGAGTATCTTCCTTAAAAGCGAGATATTTGTATGTAACAGCTCTGGAGTCTGTACAGTAGGATAAAAGAATAACAAGAACCTCAAGCAAAATGAGTGATAGGAATACTTTGAAATTACCTGCAGGGCAATGATAACAGGGCAATCCAGCATAGCAGACTGAGGAGTAATTTGCCCAAGTGAAGTTTCTGAAGCTTTGTGGCTTGGTACATTCCAAAATCGGGTGGAGCCAATCGTGGAGAACATACAGGAGTTAATAAAGATAGACAAGATAAATGCTAATTTCTGTAGCTAGTTCTCTGATTGTATCACTGTATATGAAACTAAAGCTAATTTAGCAAATTACCAGGTCTGTCAATGAGGAGACAGCTTGGTCCATTCGATCTGACATTGGGCTGGAAGCCTGGAGACATCACTTCTACTCCTGACTGTGCCAGTGATTGATTTAATGCTGTATCTTGGCTTTCCCTCCATACAACGGGAATGATAATGTTTTTACTCACTTTTGTACAGTGCTCTTGAGAGCTAGAGATGCAAAAGTCTGTATAGTTCTTCTCAGGATGTTTAATTTATCATTGAAAGCGTGGCTTTGTTACTGTGATGGCTTTATAGGCTGTAGTTAAGTTTGGAGATTTCTAACATTTAAATTCCATTATAGGGCATTTTGGGACCTCCTGGGTGAAGCATTACTGCACATATCAGAGGGAATCTAAACGAATCACTATGGTACCATTTGACCAGAAATCTGGAGGAAAAGGGGTGAGTGGAAATAAGCCAAGTCGTATGTGCGCTCATAATAGGATCACTCTAATGGACAGTGTCTGGGGAAGAGATGCTGGTGGGTGTCTTGTGCCTTGTCCAACAAAGGTTGTGTTGTAAGCACTGGGTGTCTGTCAACAATGAGCCCCTGAAGCTGGTGAAATCTTGGCAATGATGGGTTCTATCTTGTCTTCTAATTCTCTTCTCTTCGCGCTAACCTCTGATAGAAACTCTCGTGGCAAAATGAGACGTGACTGGTCAGTGAAGCTGCAGAAAAGACATGAAAAACACAGGCAGTTTGCAAACTCAAAACTTTTTCAGAGTTTTTTTTTTTTAAATTTGCACCATCGGTGTTTTTTTAAAATTCACCTGAGCCATCAAGAGCATCTATCAGGCAGAATCACACTACAACCGAGGGCAAAGAATCCTGTCCAAGTTCATGATGTATTAAAGAACCTCTGCTGTTTGTTTATTACTCATACGTCGTAGGCAGTGTCTCGGTAAAAAGTATCTTTATCGTCCCGTCCCCCCCCTGCAATTCCTCTTCTATGCTAGTAAGTGTGTGCTCAACTCACATGCGTTTTACTGAATGATCTGATATATAGTTTTAATGTGTTATATAGCATGGTGCTGGCCAGCTCCCAACCCTGCACTAAGAGCACTCAAGCTAACGGAAAATCTCCTTAGCTGAAACCTCAGCATTTCTGTTTCCATCCAGCAGAGGGCATTGATGCACACACTCAGTGCCTGATCATTATACTTTGTGGAACATCCCACAAAATTAATCCAGAGGATGAATGCTAGAAAAGGAGAACAGCACACTGATGTTGGCATCTCTTTGTTATCTAGTACGCTTTTCATACCGTGCTTGATCTTTCAGTCAAGGATGCGTGCATGAAAATACAACTGAAATGCAGCTACCTCTGGAGGGAGGGGTGACACCCAGCTTGAAGGTCACTGTACAGCAAGGGAAAGGAAGGGTAACTTTGCTCAGAAACAATGAGTCAAACTCCCCTCTTTTACAGGAGCTGTAGCATATGTGATGGCCATGTGGGATAGCTAGGGGCACTTCTTAACAACTTTATAAAGTGTGTTCTGAAGGGAACACACTTGGAAAATTGTGGAACTAAATCTGACTACTTGGCAAGAATGAAAAGACAAATCAACACAGCAGAGCATCCAATGTTGTAATTCTAGGGAGGGTAACTATTTCAGACCTTATGCTCAGACCCACAAGCTGAGCCCTCTGGGGTTAATACATGTTGATTGTAATTCTAGTGGGCTGTGTGTGTGTGTGTGTCATATACAAAGTTCTAATCTCAACCTAATCTAAAGTCCTGTATCCATGCAGGGAGAAGACGAAGCAGTCACCCTCAAATCCTGCATACGACGGAAAACCGACTCGATAGAGAAGAGGTTCTGCTTTGATGTGGAAGCAGTGGATCGGTGAGTAGGGCAGTCTTCCCTTCTCAGCCCAGTGGAAGGTGCAGTCTTAGATCCCATGGGCTTTAATTTACTTACTGAAGCCAGGCTAATGACATGCCTGTCACACATGGTCGTAACAGCAGCACCTTGTGCTTCACACACAGACCTACTTGGCCTTGTTGAAAAATGTTTGTGCAATTTCAGTAGTTTCTTTTCCCCTTAGTCAGGTGTGTTAAAAAAGCACATTTTTCCAGTGTCTTGTGTTTGTATATAACATGACTTCAACTTTTCTGCAGGGGAATAGGTGTTGCAAATTCACTGTGAATGGCTGATTATAGAAATCCCACTCTTCCACCCAGTGCATGACTCTTTAAAGTTGCATCTTCTGATTTCTGAAGGAGTTTCTGTAGCCTGTTAAGATTTGTCAGTTGGAGGCTGAACCCGCCTCTTTTTTTTTTTTTTCTAATGTAACTGAAGCATGGCAATTCCTGTCTCATAAGCATTCTTGGGAACCACAAAAGCTGATGAGAAGCAATTGAGCTGTGCGACTACCTTTTTTCTAAGATGAATCAATAAAGAAAATGTTTTGATTTAGAACAATCATTCTGTTTGTGCTCATTAGAGAGGAGAGTCAGGAGATCAGCAAAAAGGGATTTTGCTATAGCTTCAGAATCTGCCTTCCTAAACTTCCGACTGGCAATAGCTTGGTAAGGATGATGGACAAATTCTCTCTGATCATAAACTGCTTATGCAATAAACAACAAAATTAAGCTTAACAAACAAGGAATCCTATGGCAGTTATAAAGACTTACAAATGTATTTATTGCATGAGCTTTCATGGGAGAAAATCCCACTTTGTCGAATGCTTTGAAGATGGGGAATTTACAGAATGGGAGGAAAATAAATGCAGGGGAGTGTATGACATAGCATCAGGTCAGGCTGTAACAGCAAATCAAAGCAGATGTTAGGATTCAAACACTGGGGAATAGCATATAAAGGACGGTGAGGTCAAATCACCTGTTATAATGAGAAAAAAATCCGTAGTCCCTGTTTAACCCTGAGGCAATGGAGTCAAATCTACATATGAATTCCAGTTCTGCAGTTTCTTTTTGAAGCTTCGATTTGTTATCCATTTGCTTGTAATTCTGAAATTAGTTTAGGGTCTGGAGGAAATTGAGGTGGCGTGATAGTACGGCTGTATGAGCTGAGCTGCCCTGCAGGAGGCCTTTGTGGATGGAAATGTCCCAGGCCAGCAGAGTGCAGGGTAGTGTGTACTAGCATCTTGGTCTGGCAGCTGATTGCTCAAGTAGCATTAGACAGACGAAATCAATGATCCATCGTTGTCTTCTATCATCTGTGCATACTGCCACAATGGATTGCAGTTGTAATGAGCAATTGTGGAAAAGAAGACAGTGGATGCAAATTGTATGTAAGGAGGTGTGATGTTTGATCCTGTATACATATAAATTCTTAATGTGCTTGCACTTATCATGAGGGACGCCATCCTTTCTCATGAGAACAGAAGTGTGCTTCCCCTTACTTAGCTAAATAGCTGGCCTCTATATGTGGAATCTCTCTTGCCCAGTCCACATGAGGTTCTCTGATTTTTCCCATCCACATGCATGCATGTTGCATCCAGCAGTGTTTTGTTGTGGTTAGAGTAGTAACCCCAAACTTAGGATTCCAGAATTCTATTCCTGCTCTGTCCCTGATTCACTGTATGGCCTTTGGCAAAACACTTCACTTATATGTGTCTCACTTTACCTGCTTGTGCACTGGAGGTAACAGAAAGCCTGTCTACTTTCCACTTTTCCTCCGAGGTTTATTTAAGTAGTGTATACCAAATATTTTGAGTCTTTTGGTTAGAATGTGCTACATATGCAAAGTATTTTTAATTACACATTTATTTTGTTATGAGTTGATGGGTTATGTGTATCTTGAATGAGTGAACGAGGGAAGAAAGAGGAAAGGGGGAACAGATGAGGAAGGATGGAAGTGGATAGGGCACTGCCTTGAGATTTGGGAGAGCTGACTGAGTTCAAATCCCGGTTTAGCCAGAGGATTTCCAGTGGAGCCCCGGTCAAGTCACCTAATCTCTTTGTGCTGCTTTATCCATCAGTAGAATGGGGTAATGCTTCTCTGAGGTTATAATCCATTAATTGAGAGCTCCTCAAATGTTAACAACAGCTGGAGAATTATTTAGACAGAGGAAAATTCATATACGGCTTAAGTAATTTATACCCCAGCAGTGCTCTGGAATCTGAGTGCTTCTAAAAATTCTGTTGGTATCAAAACATTGAGAGAGCTAATGGCATCACCACAGTTGCAGTGTTAGGCTAAAATCACTAAAAGGGGAAACAGAATGTTGCCAACTCTGCCCACATATCTACACAAAAGACACCATCACAGGACCTAATCAAGCCAGTTACTCCATCAAGGGCTCATTCGCCTGCTCATCCACCACTGTGCTTTATGCCATCATGTGCCAGAAATGCCTCCTTCCCTCCTCCCCCGTGCCTTATATATTGGACAAACACGACAGTCTCTGCAAAAGAATAAATGGACACAAATCTGATATCAGAAATCACAATATTCAAAAGCCAATAGAGGAGCACTTCAATCTCCCTGCTTACTCCATTGATCATTTGTTTGAGCACAGCTATTAACAAATCACAGCTTCAAAGAGAAACTGCAGAATTGGAATGTATATGTAAATTCGACTCCATTGCCTGAGAGTTAAACAGGGACTATGGATTTTTTTCTCATTACAACAGGTAATTTGACCTCACCTTCCTCTGTGTGCTGTTCCCCAGTGCTTGAATCTCAACATCTGTTTTGATTTGCTGTTACAGCCTGACCTGATCCTGTGTCATACATTTCCTTGCATTTAATTTCCCCCCACTATGTAAATTCCCCATCTTCAAGCATCTGACGAAGTGGGAGTTTCTCTCATGAAAGCTCAAGTGATAAATACATTTGTTAGTCTTGAAAAGTGCCCCAGGACTCCTTTTGCAGAACTAAGCTGCATTTCAAGTACATTTTGGTACATGTTCTCTAGATGGCAGTCCTGTCTGTTTCTTCCCATATTCTGGTCAGTGTGAAAATAACAGTGTTGTAAGCAATGCATTGTGGGAAACGGGTATAATTTGCAATGCATTCTGAGAATACTGGTGTTGCAATAGTGCATGGTAATGTGCAAAATATCCCTATGCAAATCACTGTCAATTGTCTGTCCCTTCCTTTTCCAGTACTCAAGGTGGCTTCGGCATTTTAAAAACGAATGTCGGAGCATAATTCATGGCTAAAAGCTCCCAAATGAGTATTGTTTGCTTTTTTTTCTGGTTTCTGGCAAGGAAGAAAAGTCCAGAGTTCCCCAAGAAGACATAGGGCCTGTTTAGGGGAGCGAAAAAGAAATCTCTAAAGTCTTTAATGAGACAAATGCTGATAATTTTAATTCTCTGATGGAAGCAAAAGAGATATAGTGAAACATACTTCACAAAATGTGTCTTGTATGTTCATAACAAAGTGAGCCCCCCAAACAGCATAATCCTATTTGGTGAACTGTTACACTGTGTAGTGGAATAGTACAGCTTAGTGTTTGCTAATGCTTATTTGTAGTCTTTGCATTTTTACAAAGCAGGCGGTAAGCAGGGACAGCATATGTCTTTAAAAATGAGTAGTAGGAGAAGCCTTTGGCTAATGTTGGCTTGTTGATTGCCCAGCTGTTTGATATAATATGGATCAGAGCTTTGAGCCAGATGGTGAGCCCTTCTAACTCCAGCTGACAGGAATTGGAGGTCTTTAGATGAGTATTACATTCATCAAGACCGTTAATGTTGTTCAGATACCACCGTTCTACTGGAAAGTCCATTTCTTGGTGGCTTGGGAACAGTTGGTCCCTCAGTATTTCTGAAGCATGCAGATATACATCATAGCCACATGCTTTTTTCTTGTTGCTTTATGTGCTGTGTAATTGCTGAAACAGCATTAACTAGGCAATATTTCTACTGGCTGGGTGGCTGTGAGTGTAGTCAGCCTGTTTTGGGCATTTGAATTAGTCACACCGGGCATCTTGGCCTCTCAGATCATTGATAGAAACCAAATACATGCTTCTGAATGGGGACTCGGCTCTTGTGCCTCATCCCCCGTCTTCCTGCAGCTTGTCATCCGACTTGCGTTCCCTTTTTATTCCAGTTAGTGAGATTCAGTGAGTCTCCTCGTGTCACATGCAATGCACTTTGTACGTGTTCCTCTGCTGGTATCACATTTCTAGTGACAAAAGAAAGAAAGAAAAAGAAATTTCTGGGGTTTTCACATTATGGCTTATCCTGAATAAATGTAACCTGCTCCCTTCTTTGCCCTTGATGGGCATTGGGAGGTGTACATCAGACTTCACCCTTATGCACAGGAGGAATATGTTGGCTGCATTTAGGAACCACCCCTGAGACTCCTATTGCAATCCTGGTAGAATGTTTTTAGCAGGCCAGTAGATGAGGTTGTATGTTTATGTTATCAGTGGAGTCAGGAATTAAAGCATTCAGGAATTAAATCCCTCCCCGTTTGCAGGTTTCTCTCTCCCCCAACTAGCCCCTCAATTTCATTTTGGGGGCTTGCCCTGTGTCTAGGCTCTGTTGGTTAGAGAGGTACTATTTGACCTGAGATTGGCTCCTGAGACTGATGTAGGCAGTGTGAAATGCGTCATTCTGAAAATGTAAGGTCACTCTGTCACTGCTTATATGAGAACTGCACACTCCTTCACCATGCATTCAGCTCTTAGCTCAGCCTTGCAGACTGTTATTAAGCTGTTTTATGTCACTTATAGAGCAACTTAGATTGTCTTGGAATGATAAGCTGCAACATGAGTCAGTTATCTTTTTCTATTGCTTTCATTCTTTATTTTTCTGCAAGAAGAAAAGCAGTTTCTGTTCCTCCCAACCTAGTGGATTAAATGTTTCACTTTTTTTGGTATTAACGTTGGGTTTGCACCTCATTTTCCCTGGATGTTTAATCTTTTAAACCTTGCTCATTTTAAACAAAAATTGAGGTAATCTTAAGAATTTATATTGACTTTGAGTTTTGTGTCCATCTGCCTTACGTAGTTAAATAAGATCTATGCTGGCGGTAGTGTTCGACAGGAGAGATGCAAGCTAGATTATGTTGCTTGTGCATCTCCTGTTGATGTATTTACACTCGCATACCACAGCATCTTCACAGTGTTGGGTAGTTGAGAGATGCCCTTCCATAGACGCTGCCTTACTCCTTTCAGGAAGGTGGACTAATTGAGTCAACCAGAGAGCTCTCTTCCATTGACCAAGTGAATCTACGCAGACCTGTTCAATCGATACCACTGCATCAATCCCTGCCACTGTGGCAGCATAAACATACCCATAGATACTAAATGTATGTTCCTGTACTGGGATTCCTAATTGTGAAGGGGAATGCTCACTGCTGGTGCAGCCTGTTGGTCAGGCAGGGTTGTAGCGGATTGTCATCCAAGTATCCCCTTTTCTTCATTGCTCCACCTCTGGATGGTCTGTCTTTCCTGTCTGTCTCTGACCTCTGGTCTGGTCATATTTTCAAATACCCTCTTCGGGTATGTATAAAGAGTCCAGGAAGCCTCAAGGAGAACTTGTGAACATTATCTCCAGGGTCTTCTCTCCACAACTAGGTTCCCCATGTCAATGGTAAGCCCCTATAGTTGTCCCTCTTTAGGAGTTGGTAGGGAAGCCCTCTTCATGGGACTCCAGTCGGGAGCCCAGTGCTACTCAGCTAAATCCTGCAAAGTGGGGTGTTATGCAGTGGCCTTGCTGGATCTCTTCCTACCAGTGTCCAGTCTTCCCAGCAGGTAAAGATAAGAACTAGAACACAAGGGTGCACTCTCTGTTCTTCAGAGAGTCACGGGTCCCTTCTTTGTGGGCTTGGTCAGGTCACCATAATCAGGGCTCAGGCTTCAGGAGAACCTGTGGTGAGCCTTCTCTGGAGCTCAGAATGTGGGTCAGCTGAGATGTTCTCCTTTGTTTGCCGACCTCTGAGCTTCTTTGCTCCCCTTCCTATGTTCCTTCTCCTCTGTGCGGGTTTGGTAGGTGTTGTGGAGCTGAGCCACCTGGTGGCCAAAAAACTCCTTAGCTCATTCCTCTCCAGTGCAGGGTTTGAGGTATCCAAACTTAACAGCCTTAATGTTCATTTTACCTGGGGCTTCACTGACTGCAGCCAGCTGGAGCTGAGTTCACTGCTGTGTGTACTTGGCAGGCCCATCTCTAGGGATGGGCAAGGCCCAGGGTGAGTTGCTGTTTGAGGGGCCCCTGCACTGCCCCCAATCTGGCCCCACACTGCCTCCCATCACCGAAATGCCATTGAATCCTGAAGTGTGGAGTTGGGGCTCAACTCTGCTCTCCCCCCACCACATTCCTCACCCCTCGCTGCTGAAGCACGGGGCCCACTGAACTGTGGGGCCCGGGGCAGTTGCCCCACTTGCCACCCCGTAGAGATTGTCCTGATACGAGCTCTTCTAGGGAGAGACTCTTTCTTCAGCCTAGTCTGTAAAATGCCTAGAGTCTTCTGGCATTATACAAATACTAAATGAGGTAATGTACTGGGATCTTTAAAGTGCACCACAACCAGGAAGGCAATTCTATATATTAAAACATCACAGTGCATGTTACAGGAAAAGAGTTGGGTGTGGGGGGAAATGCAAATGAATTTGAAATATAAATGGCATTTAAGTGTTTCACAGCCTCCCCACCCCTCCATATTGTTAGAATGAAGTAAACTCCACTGGTTTGTTACCCACTTAATGGCCGATCAAATACCTTTTGTCTTTTCTGATCCCATGCACGAGAGAACATGGGGCATGAAAAATCTCATGAGACCTTGTCAGAAGTTCCTGAATAACTATAGTTGTAGCTGTGGCTAATCCTGATTAACTGTCCCGGAGTAAGCGTGCCTTACTCTGCAGTGGATTAAGTTTAATTTGGAACAAGGCATTTTTATTCTTAAACAAGAGTGTCTATGCACAGTATTTCAGGAATGGCTATTCTGCTTTAATTTCATAACGTACCTTACCCAAATTAACTCTCTGACATAACAAGGGCTTGGTTCATTGGGAGTCAAGGCAAGCTTTTCATGAATGAACAGTTCTTGGCCCCCCCCCCCCCTTTTTTTTTAAGTAGCTTCCTTGGGTAAGAGACTAAACTTGTCATGTTTTGTTTTTCTCTGTTTCTCACTCATACACTTAACCTGGAAATACAGAACTTTTGTGCGATCCCTAACTAGGATGTTGACACGCCCAGGAGCGGTTTGCCCATATCTTAAATTTTTATTTAGAAAGAGTATTTGATGTGATCTCTGTCCAACAAGGCAGGGAAAAGCTGGCACCAATCCACCACAGTTCATAAAGGTGTTTCAAGAAAAAGGTTCATTTTCAGCACACAGCAAATACTGTTAATAAGATCCATCCACTAGATGCTGATTCTGCTGTTTCCTTCACATCCTTTTGTCTACACATACAGAGCTTAGTTCCTTGCTTTGATGAGATTGGTGTAGGATTTCCAGCATTTTTTCCCAAATGGAGTGAAACTTAAATGGTTTCCTCTCCATCTGAAAACACGTAAACTTCCAAAGAATTAAAGCCATAATACTGACTGACTAACCAAGGAGATTAGTAAAAATAACATTCATTACGTCTGGATTACCAGGATCTAATCTGCAAATATGAACAGTCTGTATTCCTTACTTGGTAAACAGAGAGCTGTTTTGAATATGTAATAGTCCCTGGTGAATGCTCTGTTGGCCGTGTCAGGGTCAGGGGAGGGGATTTCAGGATTTGGGGTTGGTCCTCTGCTCCTTGGTTACAGGTGCCCCGAAAGCAGCATAAAAGAAGATCAGGAACATCAGGCCCTCTAAATTGGACTCTCTCGTTAATGTTTTATTGGCTAGCAGAGGCTCTGCTCTCATCAGGGGCCAAATAGGCTTCATAACAATAATGCAGCTTTCATTTGGCTGTTGAATAATCTCCGAGCCGTGCAACACAGGTTCTCACAGCTGTCATCTGTTCCTGGAGATGTAATACCCAAAGGGGAGGGCATGTGGTCTGGTGAATGTGCTACAAGAGCAGCTGAAATAAAGCCTGTGAAGTAAATGCACTTGTTCTTTTCTTGTCCCATGAGCTGTATTTTGCTGCAGGGGGCAGTGACCCTTCGTATTGAGTTTTTGCTGCTGTTCCGTAACAGGAGCACTTGCCATGTATAGAAATGGGAATGTCCAGAAATCCCTGGGTTAAATCATTTTAATGAGTGATGACACCCAAATATTCTTGCCTGGGGAGTTCGGACAGATATTTTTCCAAATCCATTTGCTCTCCTCATCAAGTCTCCTACCATTGCATGCTTGTATTTTTCCTTTTGTCAGGGAAGCTGGACATTTCAGTCACATAAAGCAAGCTGTAGTAATAACGGGACTGAAAATAACTCTCAAAGATTAAATTCAGCATGATGCCTGTGCCCCATAACCTGGCTTTATGAAAGAAGCACGGTAGTTAGACTTGTATTTACTTGCTTTGAATCCCAGTGACGGAGCACGTGACTTGGTTTTACTGATGTCCTTTCGGAAACCTCAACGCTCTATATTGGAATCTTGATACAAATTATGAAGCTGACAGTGGCTGGGGCCACTCCAGATTTGTTTGCAGTTGCTGATTATAGAAGGATAAATTGGGATTTTTTAGGACCAAATTAAAAAAACAAATCATTACATTTTTTCCTGTTTAAATAAACCTTCATGAGATGCTCCTACAAATCCCTTTGGCACTCCCCGGTCTTGGCAGCACATTTTGTATGTTGCTACCTCTAATGCAGAATTGCATCCAAGTTCTTGGGCAAGCTCTCAGTTATATTGAGGACCCTTGTGTGATTTCTGCACAGTGTTAACAGACCATTATTTCAGCCCTGCAAAGGGAGCAGGTAGTCTTAAAAAATGATTTAGGTCTTACAGAGGCATGTGGACCGGTATCTGCAGCCTGCCCCGTTGTATACGTGGTGACTCGGCCAAGCGAGGCTCTGGTCACTGTGAAGAGAAGCAGAGGCAAACCAAGACAAGAGGGATCATTTAAAATTTTTAGAACTTGATAAGGGAAAACACCAAAATTGTACCATGTGCATAAATAATATAGAACATTACCGAAGACTTACTCCTTATAATAAACCATAGCTTACCAACTTGTTAACCTTTTGTGAGCTTGTACATGCTGTGCAGTTAGTTCCAAATGCATTAGTGTTAGCAAGAACAGTAGAGATTACTTAACAATATGCTGACACTTCAGAGAAGAATCAGCTTTCCCTCTCCTTGGCTGCAAGTCCAGCTCTGCTCTTCCTGTCTTGTTCTTTGCTTCTCTTTGGCTTCTCTTCGATTTGATGTTCCTGTGACTTTACCTCTTTTCATCGAGTTTACCCACAAGCAGTCCACAAGGTAGCTTTGAACTTTGTTCCATCAATACGTGTTCAAACAGTCATTCTCTCTGTTCATGTAGTGTAGGCTTCTCATTTACTGTTTTCAGGTTCTGTTTCCATCTAACAAAGCTTTTTGATCAGTTCTCTTTTTCAACAACTACAGTTCCTTTCAGGTTTTCCCATTCATACTCTCTCTATAAGCTGTACATTTTATTTTCCTCTATTTCCCTTCTCTATTCCGCTCACATGCTCAGGTCTATATTTTTGGTTTTTTTTTCTACTTCTCCTGACATAAAAGCTTTCCTATTTTCCTTTTTTCTTCCTTCTTACTTCCCAGTCCCTATTTTTATTTTCCTGTTCATTTATTTTATCACCTCACTGTGAACCCAGGCTCCAGTTCATCAGCTAACTCAGCATCTGGATTCTTCTTTCTCTAACAGCTTTTCCAGCTGCTTCTTCCCAGCTCAAGCTGCCATCTCTCTCCTTAGGGCAGCTTTCTGTGCTGCTGTGTCTCAGCTGCTGCAGGTGTTAATGCCTGGGTGAGGGTTTACTACACATGCATTGGGCAGTTCACTTCACTGGTGTCTGTCTTCCAATCTAAAATGAGGTCAGTGAGCCCCTTATACGTAAAGCAATTTCCAATTGGCAGGAGAACAGTGTTATGTAAGACCTAACTGAGTGACATAAGCTTAACTTGGATTGTACTTAACGAAATCCAGTATTTGAGGTGTATTTGCAAACCGTGGCAACCTGGGTAAATGAATGCATGGATAGGCACATGTTGACAGTTGTTTATATGAGTTATTGGCAGATCCTGTCTCGTTGCTGTTGCAATGCAGATCTCATCAGGATTTATGCTAAGTGATATACAAAGTTCTCTCTCACTTCAACCTCCTCCGAAGTGCAGGGGAGTAACACGCTAATTTCGTAAGTGATCAGCATTTCGCTCTGTGGTTTGTGCGTTTGTAGAGCAGCGGTTTTCAAATCATGGGTCGGGACCCAGTACTGTGTCACAACCCCCACAAAGCGGGCCGTGGCACCTCCAGGCGACCGCCGAAAGACTGGAGTGCATTCCTCAAAGATGTAATTATTGGGTCCTGGGCATAAATGATTTTTTTCAACTGGGTCCCAAGGAAAAAAAGTTTGAAAACCGCTGTTGTAGAGGGATATATCTCCAGTGAAACCTACTGGTTGGTTGCCTGTTCTGAATGAAGTGGGATTCCCATGCTGGAGAGCAGCAATCCATGAATTGAATAAGTAAACAACCCACCATGGCCCTCGACATGTACACATACGTTAACCTCAGGCATCACTAGTGTGGTTAGACAACAGAGTCTTGTGGCACTTTTAAAGACTAACAGATTTATTAATCGCATGAGCTTTCGTGGGAGAAAATCCCACTTCGTCAGACGCTTTGAAGATAGGAAACTTGGACTGTTAGTAGCAATTAGCAGCTATGGAAGCTTGTGGAGGTGTTCAGACCTCACAATTCAGGGTGTAAGGTTCACTGAAGCTATGTCACACAGTTGCTGTCAGGTGTTTGTGCCCATGTCACTCTGAGCCCTTAACGTCCTTGGATTCATTACTGAAACTTGCTTGCTCTTTGTTTTTTGGATACCTTCGATAAAATCCACAGCCCCATGCAACACTGTCACTTACACCAGCAAAGTACTGCTGAAGTCAATAGAGTTGTACCAGGCTAAGAGACAGAAGAATTTATTGTCAAAGGTACTTTCCCAGTTTTATATTGGTTCCCATGTTAAACATTTAGTGGACACTTCATAACTCAATTTCACTTGTTTCAAATATTGGTCTGGAGCCCTGAGGCTATTTTTTCGAACTATATGCTAAATTTATCTTCTCCTTCTGTCTGGTCCACCTGATAAGAGGGTTTTTTTTAAATAAATTCCTCTTTTTTTTCTTGTTCACTGCAGTGTGGTTTTTTCCCTCTCTACAGGCCTGGGGTGATCACCATGCAAGCACTTTCTGAAGAGGACCGAAGGCTTTGGATGGAGGCTATGGATGGCCGGGAACCGGTAAGAAGGGATAGCAAGGAATAACTGTTGAGAAGACTCAAAAGACTCTTTGTGGCCTGGGGCAGATTGTTCGCTGAGCCTGCCAACCTCCATATGAACTGCGTCCTTGGGGCCGCTTTCTGATTCTGGCAAGAAAATCTTTTAATCCTTTGGTTAATACTGTATCTCCTGTGCTTGGATTGCTTGAAGGCTCTGGCAACGTTTGCTTCTGTGGAACGTAGGCTAAACTAGCACAAACTTGCTGCTCTGTTGTGTTAACGGGAAAGCACAGCAAAAAGACGAAAGGAAGAACATGTAGTGTGTGATTTGCAGGGCTGTCTGGAACCTGCCGTGGTCAGAGGCTACGCAGTTTCTCGGCAAAAGTCATAACGCTAAACCCTCTTCCTCAAAGACTCATGTCTTGTGATTGTGTTTACTTCTGCTTTGTCAAAGGAGCACAGCAAAGGGGCTTCAGAAACAGTGGAGAAGGTGGAGGTTTCCCATGTTATACCATTTTGGCTGAATGTGGGGGATTTTTAATATTGATGATGTATCAGTTTTCTCTTATAATTTTGATTCTAGTGAGTGTTATAGCACAATTATAAACAGTCAAGGTTAGCTCATGTGTCAGGGGAGGGCAAACTTTTTGGCCTGGGGGCCACATCTCAAATTGAAATTGTGTGGCGGGTCAGCTGTACAGAGTGGCAGGAGGAAGAGATGGAGCTGGGATGGAGGAGTGGCAGGAGAGGGACTGGAGGAAGGGAAGGGACTCGGAGTGGGGTACGGCCACCATGCTCCGGCCAGACCCAGCTGGAGGGCCTGATGAAAGGCTCAGATGGGCTGTATACAGCCTGTGGGCTCTAGTTTGCCCACCCCATGCTACATAGTGTAAATACCAAGTGGATTTGAGGCCAAAAGCAGGAAATTATTAGGATTAAAGCAGTGGTTGAGGGGAATTAGGAATGTGTGCCTTCAGGTGCCATTTAAAGTCTTTGAGAATATTTTAAGGTTATTCACCATTTAAAAGACGGTACGTTCAAAACAGATAACAGGACGTGCATAATTGCTTCAGGAGGTCACAGAAGGTTAGAATTTAGTAAGATTCACAAGTGAATTGGACATTTATGTGGATAACAAGAGTACCTGGAGTTGCCGTCGATAGCTATCATTTTGGAAGAGTTTTCAACCTCATACTTCAGGGTTTAAGTCAATCTCTGTCTTTTAGAGATCAGGATGAGACCATATCTGCCCACTGGGGAGGGGGGTGGGTCACCGCTTCCTTTGAAGCATCTGGCCACTGTGAAAGATAGGATATTGATTTAGGTGACCCTTGGATCTGATTCATTTTGGTGTGCTTGAGAAGTTGTGGAGTAAGTGAAGGTGAAACCTGTCTGTACGTGTGCTGTTCACTTGTTCTCACAATGCAGTGGGCCGTTGCCCTGTTTGTGGGCAGGCGCCCTACTTTTGTATGGGTTGCAGTGGTTTAGAGAACCAAACGGCTAAGTCTGTGTGCCCTGATTACTTTTCAAATAAGGCATTTCCTCACTGATTCCTGTAAACTCTTCAAGTTTTGGGAGAATTGCGATGTTTGATCAGTTAGTCAAACGTCTGAAATACTGATTTTCTCCTCTCTCCTCCCCAGTGGCACTCTGACACTAGCACTGAGTTCTGGGCAATGCCTCTTTGCAGTTAGAGACTCCTCATTTCCAGGCATACCCTCCTGAAGAAGTACTCGTGTATATGGAAAGTTGGCAGAAACCAGAAAAGTATGCAGGTTAATTCGACTGCGGGAAGGTTGTAATGCTAAAAAACATTGCTCCCCTTCTTCCCTCTTCCCCCCCCCCCCCGATTTTCTGGGACCCTAGTGAATAATAGTCAGTCTTTCCCTTCACTTCTTGACTTGCTTGAAGCATTCATATTAGGAAAGTATTCCTATATAATTCAAACAAAGTTCTCTGACTCCCATATATGAATGATCTGTCTTTTCTCTTTTAAATTAAGCCCTGTCCGGTTTCTGCAGGGGCTGCCATAGAGGTGAGATGGTAATATTGCTTCATTCCCCTAACTGTAATGATAAAAATAGCATAATCAATTAAGAGCAAATAAGACATGTACAGTAAAACACGTGACTTGATCACAAATTGACCTTCTCTTGTCCTTCTAATCGTCTACTCTTCCTATCCCAACTTTTTGTTGTGAAATGTCAAATACGGCCCCATAATCCTTCAGTTGGATTTGTGTAAGCAGATCCATTCAGCCTTGTTTAGCCTTGTTGATTTGATCAGGTATTTTAGGGTCAGTCTGTTAGGACATGATTACAGGATTGGGCCACAGATTTTAAGCTCCTCTGATTGGGGACTGTGTCTCTTACTGGTTTGTAAAGTATCACACAAAATAATACTGAGCAGCCTAGATATCCTGTTGATGGCCCTAGTTTTATGTGAACTTGTTCAAAAATAGTCCTTTGTACTGCCCCACTGCACATTTTTTTCCTATGATGCCCATCTGGTTAGGTGGCCTGCTCGTCCAGTACATCAGTCTCCAAAGATGATTGCTTTGGAGATGTGATGTCCACTGCATGTTCATAGTACTTTAAACTGGCCATCCATGTATGCTGCTGGCACCCTCTGTTGCTAAAGCATCCTGCAGAATTGCTGTCGTTAGGCACTAGTGATGAAAATGCTGTATGTTGGAGGACAGAGCAGATTCCTTGTCCTTGATCCATCACCTCCTGTCTCTAGAAGTTAAAAGAAATTAGGCTGTATATTTGTTTGTTATGGGATTTTGTCCTATGATGCCAAAGTGTCAGATGTTTGGCTAACTTCACAATGTTCTGCTTTGCACAGTAAGTAAGAGTTTAATCAGTGCTGCTCTCAGATTATGTATTGTGATTCTAAGTACACTTTATTTTATTTTACTGATCTAGACAATAAGCTGATCTCAGGTCCAGTCTCGTATCTTGCTCAAAAGGCTCAACACAGAAAGAAATTGATATTGTTGGAATTCCATGAATATATTTAGAAGTCCAGAGTATAACAGTGAATTTAGTTAATTTTTTAAAAATTACTTTAATTCACTTATTTTAAAACTAAAGCAGTGCTTCTCTTTAACCAGGACTAAACAAGGAATGTGAGTTATTAGCCAAGATAATTTAACACATTGAAAAGATTTACCATACCTTCAGTGTTAAGAGCAGCAGTCAGATAAATCTGATTTTACACTATTAGCTCTCATGAGTTTAATTAGCTGTATTAAAAATCCCACGTTTAATCTGATTTATATCACTCATGGAGGCTGGAAACAGAGGAAGTCTTGGTCCCATCACACAGCATTTAAATTGGCTTATTGTTCATTTTTTCTACATTAAAATGTACTAATTTCCCCTCTCACAAGTCAACTATTTACATGTGTGTTTTGTGGGTGGGGATGTTCCAAAGTTAGTGCTCCTTTAGAGGAAACTGAGTCAAGGGTAAAATGTGTATGTACTCATAGAAGTGACTGTGGTAGGTTGTGGGATTAAGAGGCACAAATTAGGCTGTTTGCTTTGTGCCAGAGAACAGAACAAGATAAGCGTTTTAGCAGGATTATTTTACCAAGTCTGCACTAAGCACGCCAGCCAGAGGAGAACTCACAGGGTCAACCTTACCTTGTTACTACTTTCCAAAACAATAATGACGAGAGACCTAAATATCTTCACCTAACACATCCTGAGATGTACCATAACTTCCCTGAAGTGTTTGGAACTCGAGATGTTAAAATCTGTTTGTCAAGAAAAAATAGAGTAGTTGTAGCCCTGTTGGTCCCAGAATATTAACAGGACAAGATGGATGAGGTAATATCTTTTATTGGACCATTCCTTTGGCGAGAGAGACAAGCTTTTCAGCTAGACAGAGCTCTTCCTCGGCTCTGGGAAAGGTACTCTGAGTGTCACAGCAAAATGCAAGGTGAAACACATTGTTTAGCATTGTACTGTGATGCTCAGGATCCTCAAGAAGAGCTCTGTGTAGCTCAAAATCTTGTTTCTCTTACAACCAGAAGTTTGTGCAATAAACACCTTCTCTCCCTCTTAAAACAAACAAACAAACAAATAACTAACTTAGTCCAGTGGTGCTAAGGTCGTGAAACATCATCAGTTACTTCCTGGCTGAGCTATATTAACTCATTGCATGTCCTTGACAGGTTTATACCTGCAAAATTGTGTTTTTAAGTGGGTAGTGTAACCTGGAATTCTACAAGAGAAAATGTGGTACAGATGGGGCCTTAGCAGTTCTATCTTAGTGGGTAAATGGTAATGTCACCTCTAGGCAAATAAATAAGGGACGGGGCAAATAAAACACATTGAGATACCTCTAAATTGATCATTTTAGGTAGGAGTCACTTCTGGGAACTGGTCGCCATTGCTGCACACCTAAATAGGCTGTTTCCTTGGTTATGCTGAGGCAATCAGTGCCAGCCCTTGCTTTAAGTTCCTCTTAGTGTAGCATGCTGAAATTAAGTTACAAGAACAGGTTGGTCTTGGTCTGTTTTTCTTTTCCGCTTTCCCTTTCAGTCTTTAATGTTGTGAGATGAGGGCAGTGTTAGCACTCTGAGCAGTCCCTCGCACACTTCCAGGCCCCATTTATTAATAAACAATCCATTATGCAATGAATGAAAACAAGCAATGAGCAAATATCCAAAGGTTCAGTGGTACCATTCTGACAGTCTTCCAAAAGTTCCCTAGGATAACTGGTGGAGAGAATTAATAATAGACAGTAGGGCCAGATTTTCAAAAGGAAACCACTAATTGTGCTGTTTGCTGTGTTCTGAGCACTTCTGGCTTCTTTGTTCTGGTTCCTAAATGGGAGCAGAGCTCTTGTGAAAAATCTGGCCCCATTTGTGTGGAGAGCTCTAGAAAGCTAAGTAGTGGTTTAAAGGAGGCCCATAATCTCTATTCCATCCATTCAAATCTAATCCAAATTGACCTTTTCTTTTGACCTCCCAGGATTATTAGATTCCTATTTTGGGTTATGGGTTTTTTTTCCAGCTTTTTTCCAGCTCACCTGATCCTAGTAAGTACAGCCTGCTGCCCTGAGGTTATGGTGAATCCACTGTCAATAGCCATATAGTCCTAAAGAATTTCAGCAGCCCTCAGTCATTTCAGTGCCTGGATAAGATGCTTGATGTGGACAGACAGACACAGTTACGCCTCTGCTGTAAAATAGCAGGGAAGATGTTGTGGCAAGGACTTCTGTATAGGCCGTACCAACACATTGAAACTCCCAGCTATTTATTCATGCTTCTAGCCATCATCGCTGCTATTTTTAGCGGCACCCGCTAGATTAAAGCTAGCATAGGTATGCCTAACGGTCTGCAATCACTCCTCCCATCTGCAGTGTAGACATACCCAGAACCTCAGTTCTGTCACTGCTGAGCCTCACACAAACTCCAAGTTTGTTTGTTTGTGAGTGTGTGGCCTCTGTGGGAACCAGATCCTGCAAGGTGCTGAGAGCCCTCAAATTCCATGAAGTCAGTGGGAGCTGAGAGCACTAGATTGATTTTTTTTTTTCAGAGATGCTGAGCTGTGTCTCTACAGAAGCAGGCTCATATTTATCCTGTAGCATAACTTCCCCCTGAGCCTCACTCTTCTCCCCAAATCTGTTTCAAAGGCCTCACTAAATGTGTCTGAGATCCATTCTGACCTTTCCAGAGTGACTCTGCGCATGCTATCTGCTCCTCTGACTGTAACCGTGGTAACCCTCAAAGTCCCAAAACTGGTGTTATCTGTTAAAACAGTATCTTGCTCTGCTAATACAGCTGTTGTTCGGCCCACTCTGCTTTGGTCGTTAAGGTGACACACTCTTATTTATTGGGATACACAGTGAGGCCATGGGCGGAAGGGAGACGGAGGAGATGTTTTATAATCCCAGGAATGTAAGTAGCTTGTTAGCACAGACATCTGTTTGTTTTGAGCTTGCAGTGTCCAGAACTAAGAGCAAAAGACTACAAACTTTTGCCAGCCTTGCATATAGCATGCAACAGGATGCTCCGCTGTTAAGTCTACTGCAGTTGCTCCCCCAGTGCTTGGAAGGAAAGGCCAGTAGAGGAGGCAGGGGCTGAAATGCTGTGGGAGGAGTTCACCACCAGAAAAACACAAAATGGAGATAAAGAAAAGATTGGGTGTGGTGAATTGTCATGTCAGCTGCTGTCCACTAGATGGCAAGCTGAGACCAGCAGGCTCGTTGCACTTGTGGCAGGAGGCGAAGGAAAGCTCTCATCTCCAGCAGAGCAACTGGCCTATTGCCATTCCCCTGTTCTCAGCGGCTTATAACTCAGCTCTATAAAAGGGGGTGGAAAAAGTGCCCTGAGAGAGAGAAAACCTGACAACCAATGGCCGTGCAAAATACGCTGGATTAGTCCCTAGGCCACGGGTGGTTTGGCATGCTGTTGGAGGGAGCATGCCCAGCTGAGAGAGGGAAGTGGGTGGGGTGGAGAAAAGAAGGGAGAGGGAGTGCCTCCCTTCACGCTGCGCCAGAGTCTCAGTCCCTCAGCCACTTCCATGTGGCAAAGTCTTTCAGCACAGTGCTTTCTTTTCCTTTTGAGTGGACCTGTGAGGCAGAGACATTGTCGAGCAGCAAGGCGTCGTTACCCCCTCCCCCAGTCCCTGAACAGCATGCAAAGCAAACTCTCAGCACAGCAACCAGCAAGACAGCAGCAGCTGAAGGAGAATCCTGGCTTTCTCCATGAGCAGTGTGCAGCACTAATAACCTGACTTCTGCAGGGGCAGCAGAAAACCAGCTGCTCACACTGATTCAGTGGTGGCAAGTACAGAGTAATGGAGTACACAGCCTGGTCCCTTTTCCTGTTCCCTTCCTCCCCACCTCACTTAGTTTTGCTCTTCCTAATGGTGTTAATTTTACTCCACCTTACCGCCCACATTTCCCCACACCCCATTTTAAGCCAGACCACCTAAACTCTTCAAAGCTCTTCTGGTCTTCCCTCTTCCCTGCTGTTCCAACTTATCTCATTGTTTTTCAATTCAAGTCCATCTTCTGCAGCACAGGTGCCAATAGCTTCTGCCCCTCGCCCCAAAATATTTAAAACCACAGCACACTCCTTGCTGAGGAAAACATTATTTTAGTCTCTTCCTTCCTGCTCTCAGGTGAAGGGAGCTGTTGTCATTTTTCAAGCCCGGTAACATATTTGAAATAAACTGAATGGGGGCAGCAAAAACTCTCTAAACTACAGCCCCCTTTTCATTTTCATTGTTTTATCTATTATCTCATCTTCTTCCCTTCCCCCATTCCCTCTCACATGTGAGCTTGTTCTGCTGTGCGGCAGGGAGGATGCTAAGGGTGCAAAGTTTACCCAGCCTTAATAACCTGTGTTTCAGCCCCATTCTATGGAGCCATTCATTCGGCTTCTGTTCAGAGCCAGCGCAGAGCACTCAGTGACTATGGATTCAGTCGCTGCTGGGAGTGCATGTTACCATGGTGATCTGCTGTGACCATATTAATAAATCTCCCTGAGTTTGTGAAAGAAAGAACACAAATGCCCACGTTTCTGTGGTGCCTCTGAAATGAGATTGTTTGTATTGTAGAGGGCACAGATGCAGTTCCTCGGCATGACCCTGGGTGGAGGGCGCTGGGGAGTCATAGTCCTGTAGCGCGCTGCAGGTTTCATTGGAGACTGCTTTCTGATGCTATATTAGTTTGGACAGGACAGTGCTTATAATTCTTAAATCCTTGCCACATAATGTTCCACAGATGACCAGGGACCTTACTTCTTGCCACCAAATGGGATAGGATGTATGGCAATTACAGGAGGATTTAGGGAAGCAGGAACAGGGTGCTGGCCTGTGAGAAAGTTGATGGGAACAAAATAACTCCCCGGAATGATTGTTTGCATTAGAGCTGTGACCTTCTAATGTGTGCCTACATCTGTCACAACACAAGAGAATGCATCAGTCCTTCCTTTCTAACTTTGTTTCTTTTTTGCAACTCTTTGCCAGCCGTATTATCTTCATCCTACATTTAAAGACATGTTCCCCATTGGAAGGGCTGTCAAATGCCACTTTGGGGAAGAAAAGCAATGTCTGCCTGTGTAAAGTTTACTAATGTGAATTGTGCTTAGCACTTGGTGAACTGTGCCAAATTGACAGCTCTGGGAACTGATTTTCTGTCTCAGTTCGCAGAACAGGTGCATAAAGACAGTGAATGTATAAACTTCCCCAGCCTTACCAGCATTCATCTGGCTCCAGAGTCTTTTCCACTAAGATTCTTGGGGTTCCTGGTTTCCAGCAGATGAAGCTCTGTTGGCTGTAGTTGCCCAGTGGTGATAGAAGTAATTGTATAGCAAGTCTCAGGAGACTGATCTTCAGCAAATTCTCCTCTGAGCATCAACCTAAAAGACCATTTTGTAGTACAACTATATCTAATGATCTTTTCATACAGGGATCTCAAAAGTGTTTTGCAAACATTAATGATACCTTCTGGCACCCCACGTTACTAGGTTTCTTCCCTTTTAACTGATGGGAAAATTGAACCTAAAAAACTGAGCGATTTGCCTGTTTCTACAAAGTGAATCTGCGCAGACTGGGGAACGCACGTGAAGAGTCCTGATTTCTCATATTTGATTCTGACTTCTAGACCATAGTCCTCTGTCTGAAGGATGTTCAGTGGTGTTGGAGCTGTTCTTTGTATTTCTGCTTTCGAAAAGTAATTTAGTGTTACACGTTTTCTGTATTTTATAGCAAAACTCAACTTTGCATTCCATCCAGTACATAGCCTGTGACTCTCCTCCCCTAAGTTGTGCTGCTGGGAATTCTTTTCTGAAATTGTTTTTCATTTTCATTTTCTAATTACACAAAATGGTAAACGAGTAATTTCCCAGTGGAAATTAATGTGTCTTTTGAATTCAATCCAGTGCTTTAAATCTCTGAATTCCTATAATTTTGGCCCCTTCAGAAAAATAAATTGACTTGAAGGGCTTTAGTCATAACGCCCCAACACACCATGGTGTTGATGGCTGGCTACAAGCTGTACAAATTTCCAGTCTCTGCACATTACACCAAAGCTAACTGAAAGTTATGTTAGCTCGATCACTTTAATTCACTTTATCTCTGCTTTCTCAGACATCGCTATTCTGTTCTATGCAGGTTCTTATGCTTTGCTAATCACCATAGTATCTCAGTGCCTTCCAGTAGTGCAATAACACTCCCTTTGATTGAGTCAATGAGTGAATGATATCCGTTGAGGATACAATATTATAGTAACAACAAAATAAGCAGATAGAGGATTAATTCAATCAGGATTTTGATAGTAGCAGCAACATCTTACTCTGGTAGTAAATTTGGTCCCAGGCTGATAGTTATCAAAAAGTAATTGCTGGAGCTGGTCAGTTTTTCATTCAACTTTTTTTTCTCCAATGAAAAAGGGCTTTTTAGTCAAAACAGAAACGTCCACACTCAATGAAGTGGGTTTTTGGAGGTGGGGGGGAAGGGGTTGTAAAATGTATCCATTTTCAGTTTTATTTTGTTTTGGCTTGGGTTTTTGTTGTTTTTTGTTTTGTTTTGACAAAAACTTTGAAATGTTCTAGCAAAACTTAAATGAAAACACAAACTTTTTAGGTTTTTCATTGTTCGCGAGATCAAAGGCTACATCGGTTCAAGGAGTCAGAATTACCGTGTTGCCCCAAGAGATGGTCTCGTACCAGGCAAGATTAAGGTACATTGGGAGGCACTTGAGGAAGCTTGCGCTGGTACTGCCTGGGCTGAATTAGGTATGTGGCTTAACGGAGGACTTCATTGGCCAATGCTGTCAATCCAGTACCTTTCAGCACAATTGCATTTTCTCCATAAATAGGGGGAAAAGCTCAAACTACTGGGCAAGTGGGAAATGCTAGTTGGTGTCTGCAAATGTTGAGACCACCACAGTCAGGATTAAAAGAAGAAATATCTTTTTGATGGGGGGGCGGGAGGCGGGGAAATTAGTAAAAAGTGTATTGACCATTACTAATAGGCAATTCTTGAGTTTTGCTGGGCTTAGTACAAAGCCCTCTTGTCCAGCGACCTGCTCTTCTTTAGTCTTCCCAGCTCTGAGCAGTGAATTTGACATTTTTTATAGTGGGTTGATGTGCTTCACAGACCTGGCAGTACATTGCTCCTCTGTAAGTCCTGCTGGCTTTCCTTGGCACCAGAATGCATAGAAGAAGCTTTTCTGTGAACCAGACTTTTTGGTCCATTACTTGCCAGCTCTGGAGAGAGGTTGGCTAATCCTCAAACTCTTCAGTACATGTACAAATGTGACACATGCTTTTAAATCCAAGAATTTTATCCACAATGAATACGATGAGATTGATGATCTTTGAATTCCACAGCATTGAACATCTCTGTATCCTGTTTTGTCAAAACAAAAACAGACCAAAAAAAAAAAAACCACCGCCAGCCACCACAAGCAGCCAGAGAAAGAAGATTCATGTACTCCATCAGCTGTAGTAATTCAGGCAACTCCAACACAAAATCAAAGACATAATTTTGTGCTGATTTGGATTTACAGTCAAGCTTGACTTTAATGTGATTCCGCAGAGATGAACATTTGTAATAAGCAAGAGAGATATTTGGTCTGTGTTGAAGAGGTTTGGTTTGGCAGACTTCAGAAAAAGAGGCTAGAAAGATGTGTCTTAGGTTTCATGAACCTCTGAAGAGTTGTATGAGATGAGAAGCTTTGGAATTTAGTAGCCAGAATAGTATGAATAAATTGTCCTCTCTCAGCCTGCTGTTTTAACATTGTGGTATGGGGTCTCCCATCTCTTTTTCATCTCTAAACTCACTGAAAACATTGTCTTCAATCACTCTCTGGAATTCCTCTCCAATCCACCCTCCATCCTGGCACTCCAATGAAGCTGGTCTTGCCAAAGTCTCTAATGAGCTCTTCCTGGGAGCTTCCACTGTTCCAGCCTCATCCTTGATGGGTCAATGCCTCTGATGCTGTCAGCCATGCTGTTTTTGAAATCTTGTCCTCCACTGACTCCTGTGACTTTGTCCTCTCTTCTGCTACCTCTCAGATCATTCCTTCAGTGTGTCCTTCATCAGAACCTTCTCATCGCTCTCCTCCAGTTTGTGTGTGTGGGTGGAAGGGCCCTTAGGTCCTTGTCCTAGGTACACTTCTTTTCTCCCTGTATACCTTTTTTCTGGATTGTCTCATCTGCAAATACAAATTCAACCACCATTTCTATGCAAGCAAGTCACAGTTCTAGCTCTCTGCTCCAGACCTGTCGTCTTCTGCATAAAAACCTCACATCTTGACTTCTCTCTGTGAGATCTCTTTTTGGGTGTCTGTCAGCTCATGCTCAGCACTGCTGAAACAGAGATCTCTGTCACTCAGACTTGTAACCTGGGCTTCACTTGTGACTTGGACTTCTCTCTAGGTCATCACATCCAGGCTATGTTTCAACTTTGCTAATTCTTTTTGTATAATATCTCTGTGCTATTAGCAGGACAAGGTGGGTGAGGTAATGTATTTTTTTGGACCAACTGCTGTGGGTGAGAGAAATAAGCTTTCAAGCTACACAGCCCTGACAGTCTCAGAGGATCAGAAATACCTCTTGACCATAGCGCCAAGTGCAAGCAGCATCTCTGTTGGGCTGGAGATGGGTCAAGTTTGAACACTTCTGCTCTAAGATTGGCCAAAAGGATGGGGACCTTGTCCCCAGCTATCCAGTTTCCACTTTGCTTGTTACCTTGAAACCTCAGGCTGCTACTGTTAATGTTATTCTTTGTGGTGTTTGGGACATTCCCTAAAGGGGCAAGGGGGAAAGAAAGACAGAGGCTTAAAAAGAAATGAAAATACCACAACCCAGATAGCTAACCTGAATCAGGAATCACTGTGTTGCATGCTAACTATTCTGTGTATCGTCATGTTCTTACCTCTGATCCCTTCCTCTCCTTTCCCCCTCCTGACTTTTGTTAAAACCCACTTGTTGTATCTTCACATACAGATTTCAATTTCTTAAGGGTCGTATTCGGTCTGTACATCACATATCCCAGTGAGGCGACTAGTCCTTGACTGAGCCTGTAGGTGTTGGACGAATAATAATAAGCCTTGTACAAGTGCTATTCAATTTTTGATTGTTTAATAAATAGTATGGAATCCATTATGTCCAAGTTGCTTGTGCTCCATGCACCAAGTTTTCCCACCCTTGTTTAAGAAGACATTGTTCAGATCCCAGGTGAGATTTACTTAAAAGCTGGGAGAAACATCTTCTACATTCCGTATCTCATTTAAAAAAAAATAATTTTAATTCCACCCTTTGCCAGAGTGGTTTGCATTCTATGGGTGCTCTTGTATCTCTTGGCCTTTCTGTATCCACAGCTGTTCTGGAATTCCAGGTTGGAATGGTGTCTCTTTCATCTGTTATAAACCGAGACTTAGACTTTTCTTTTTTATATATCCATTGCTCATAGCTGGCTTTGCCTTTACCATCTTGGAGTGCATTAGTAGAGTCTTCAGCAAAGATCCAGGGTATGTGCATGCTAGCAGCACATTTGGTGCTGCAGCTATGCCTCTGTAGCATAGACACTTACTGTGCTGATCAAAGGGGTTTTTCTGTCATTGAAGTTAATCCACTTCCTCGAGAGGTGGTATCTAGGTTGGCAGAATTTTTCACAGCCCTAAGTGACGTAGCTCAGTCAGTCGAAGCGTTGGGGATAAATCAAGCCCCAGTCAGTGCAGAGTGTGGCAGTCCACTTCCTTGGGGGCATGAGTCAAATGGAACATATTACATCTCTGGTCTGTGACCTGCACCGACTTTCCATTTGCTTCTGGATTCATTTCAAGGTGATAGTTCTGGTTAGACATGACTACTTGAGAGGCTGCCTGTCTGCTTGTGCCCCATCCCCCCAGCTGAGAACCCCCAGACGCAATTTCAGACAGTCTCAATGGCTGTGTCTACACTAGAAAAAGTTAAGTCGATTGTTGACTTTAAGTCGACTTAAAGCCAACCTTATTAAGTCGACTTAACAAAGTGGACTACGTCAACTTAGTCCACTTTGTTAAGTCGACCTAACCACCCTTAAGTCGACTCCACGTCCACACTGTCCTTAGGTCGACTTAAGGAGTCAATTTAAGGCTTAAGTTGACCTAATGGGTGGTTCTTATTAAGTCGACTTAAAGAATTTCTTAAGTCGACTTAATGAAAGTCTTGTGTAGACAGGGAGTAATGTAGGTCGACTTAAGGGTCCTTAAGTTGACCTACATTGCTAGTGTAGACATACCCTATGTGTGTGTTCTTGAAAGTGCACTGCCTTCAGTCCTCAACATTCATCCAAAGCTCAAGTTTGCTGACCTTCAGAACGTACTACAAGTCACATCTTCTGGGTAAAATATTTATATTGCTGGATGTGAGAGGAAGGGAGTACTATTTCTCTTGTCTGTTGCAAGCAACCGAATGTGTTGTGGCTTTATTTCTGGCCTGGACCCAGCTGCCAACATGATACATGCAGACAGTATTTCAAGAAAATAACTCTGACCTGGCACTAATCTGTTCAAATACATTTTCCTTAGGAGACGCACTTGACTGGCTCACTAGATTTACAAGGTACCTATATCAAAACTTTTAATGGCTGTATATGCAGCAAAGATTTTACAGAGCCCCATAGTCTTTGTTGAGTCTGTCAGTTCGTGAAAGCCAATATCTGCCTATATTTTCCAGTAGTGCTGAGGCTGTGTAGAATTGTAGTTTGGGACCTGGTGTGGTAATGGAGGCAAGCAAAATGTTTATAATTTAAAGATATTGGCCTTTTAAAAATGTATTTCCCAAGAGAGCTTTGTCTTCAGCTACTAATTTTTGATGGTCCTGCTTTATATTGTATTTCTCCAAGTGGAGTAACTGAGGCTCAGTCAGGATAAGTGACTTAACTCAAGGTCAGAGTGTGATTCTGTTGCTCAGCTTTGATTAGGACCCAGACACCCATCTCTCTGTCTACTTGGTAGCAGATTTCTCCAACTGTGAGGATAGTCTCCCTGGGAGGACACGAATGAGCCAATAGAAAAGAAGAGTTGGAGAGGATGTGTTATCTTTTCTCCTTAGTTCCTGGATGGCTTCCCCTAGGATAAGTAGCAGAACTGTCTGTCTCTTCAGTGACTAGATCCAATCAGCTACATAAGAGGCAACTCAAGGGAAGAGTGATATTTAAAATGTTGATTGTTCATTTAGACTGGAAGAAGGAAATGGAGAACTCCATTGTGTGTGCAACCAGCCCTTTGTTCCATTCTTCCCCTCTCATGAAACCACTTCCTTTTACACAACTACCTACCTGCCTGACCTGATCCACTGTCACCCAGTCCTCTTTCATGTCTTTCCTCTTAGATGTGTTCTGCATCTGAAATGTGTGTTGATTTAGCTATGTCGCTTAGAGGTGTGCAAAACTACATCCCATAAGAGATAGAGTTAAGCTACCAACAAGCCTGGGTATAGACAGTGGTAGGTTGGCAGAAGATTTCCCCCCTTCCCTGTTCTAAACAGCACAGGACATGCCATGTATTAATTTGTATAAGTGAGCTGTTTGGGGAAGAAATGTTACATTTTAATTTTCAAATGTCATGCATGATGATAGTTCTTCCAAAGTGGACTGTCTACCCCCAATTCTCCTAAAAAATTCATGGGGAGGAAATGCTGGATTACTATCAGGAGGAGGCTGGATATTCTTTCGCAGATTAGGAGGGGAGCATTCTGAAAATTTGAGGAGATTGTCCTGCCTTAAAAGCAACCCAGGAGGATAATATTGAGAGAGTTGAGACACTGGATGTAGGCTTTTGTTGACCTTCATTGCTGTCTAGTTAGAGAGTCACATGGATAAGTTACTCACTTGCCCAAAGGCCCAAGAAAGAATTCTCTGTAATGACTCAGAACCTATCCCATCAAACATCCCATCTCAGGCCATTGGCATATCTACCACCAGCAGTCAAAGATCAGTCAATTGCCAAACTCGGCTATCCAATCATTCTATCCCCTCCATAATTGATCAGGCTCAGTTTTGAAGGCAGCTAGATTTTTTTGCCCCCACCGCTCCCTTTGGAAGGCTATTCCAGAACTTCACTCCTCCAATGGTTAGAAACCTGCATCTAATTCCAAGTCTAAACTTCATGATGGCCAATATGTATCCATTTTTTCTTATGTCCACATTGGTGCTGAACTTAAATAATTCCTCTCCCTCCTTGGTATGTACCCTCTGATATATTTATAGAGAGCAATCATATCTCCCCTCAACCTTCTTTTGGTAAAGATGCCAAGCTCTTTGTCTCCTCTTATAAGGCAGGTTTGCATTCCACAGATCATCCTAGTAGTTATTCTCTGCACCTGTTCCAGTTTGAATTAATCTTTCTTAAACGTGGGGGAGCAGAACTGCACACAATATTCCAGATGAGGTCTCACCTCAGCTTGTATAACAGTACTAACACCTCCCCATCTCTACAGAAATATCTTGTCTGATACATCCTAGGACTGCATTAGCTTTTCTCATGGACACATCACATTGATGACTCGTATTCATCCTGTGATCAACCAGTATGCCGAGGTCCTTCTCCTCCTCCATCAGTTCCAAGTGATGCATCCCCAGTTTATAGCAAAATTTGTATTTGTCCTTAATGCATGACCTTGCACTTTTCAATAATAAATTTAATTCTATTCCTGTTACTCTGATTTACAAGGTCATCCAGATTTTCCTGTGTGATATCCTGAGACTTCTCTGTATTGGGAACACCTCCCAACTTTGTGTCATCCACAAACTTTATTAGCACATTCCCACTTTTTGTGCCAAGATCAGTAATAAAAAGGTTAAATTATAAGTTTGGTCCTAAAACCAATCCCTGAGGAACTCCACAAGTAACTTTTCTCCAGTCTGATAGTTCATCTTTCAGTATGTCCTATTGTAGTCTTCCCTTTAACCAGTTCCTTACCCACCTTTCAGTTTTCACATTAATGCCTATCTTTTCCAATTTAACTAATAATTCCCTGCATAGAACTGTATCAAATGCCTTACTGAAATCTAAGTAAATCAGATCCACCTTATTCCCTTTGTCTAAAAAATCTGTTATCTTCTCAAAAGGTTGGTCTGGCATGATCTACCTTTTGTAAAGCAATGTTGTATTTTATCCCAGTTACTGTTAACCTCACTGTCCTTAACTACTTTCTCTTTCCAATTTTTTCCAGGACCTTGCATGCTACTGAGATCAAACTAATAGGCCTGTAGTTACCTGGATCACTTTTTCCCAGTTTCTTAAAAAGATGAATTAGTTTAGCATTTCTCCAGTCATATGCTACAACCCAGGGTTTACAGATTCATTAAAAATCCTTGATAATGGGCTTGCAATTTCATGTGCCAGTTCCTTTAATATTCTTGGATGCAGATTATCCCGGCCCCCTGATTTAGTCCCATTAAGCAGGTTGAGTTTGGCTTCTACCTCCATGCTTAGTGGTCCCACTTCTACTTTCTTTGGGGTTTTTTTTCCTATTTATATGACATTTTATACTTCATTGTCCAGAGTTTGTTTCTTTCCATTTTTTCTCAATAGGATTTAACTTCCACTTTTTAAAGGATGCACTTTTGCCTTTAACTGCCTCTTTTACTTGGTTGTTTAGCCACGATGGCACTTTTTTGGTCCTCTTACTATGTTTATTAATTTGAGGCACACATTTAAATTTGTACCTCTATGATGGTGTCTTTTAAAAGTTTCTGTAAAACTTGCAGGGATTTCACTTTTTGGCATTATACATTTTAATTTCTATTTCAGTAACTTCCTCATTTTTGTGTCATTCCCCTTTCTGAAATTAAATGCTACTGTGGAGGACTCCTTCCCATGTGGATTTTGATGAGCCAACAAATACCCACTTGCTTCCTTAGTGAGAGATTTTTCAAAGATACCACCCCAATTCCTGTTGACCCTAACCCAAACACAGGATAAAAAGAGCCCCAAACAGCTCACAATTGAAATACTTAACTGTCTCTAACAGCTGGGAGTAATTAGCGCACTTAAATACATTTTACAGTAAAATGAATGTGAGGCAAGGTTGCATTAAGACATTTTTAATGGAAGATGATGTAACAAAATGCAAAATTAACATAGCTGTTGCTTAGTTTATTATCCTTGTTCTGATTGTCTGTAGACATTGAGAGGAAGGGTGAGTGGGTGTGGGTTTTGGCCGGACTCCAAAGGAGGAGAGGTGTGTTGTTTTTTCATAATTGCTTATACATCCTAGGAAACCTAGGGGAAGTTGTTACATGAGTAGAAGTTCCCCCTTTTAATTAATCGCTTGAATTTTCCACATGTATCTGCGTATTCCACTGCAGCACATTGAAACTAAAATACTTTTCTGCGAAGCTTTATTAGATATTTCAAAGACCTGTTTTTCTAAACCAACTGACCTTTAGCTGAATTGTTATTTGGAGGGAGTCTACTGTTTGTCTAACATGGTTTTGTATCTTGTTGCTTTCCCTTGCTTTCAGCTGCCTGCTGCTGGATTTCTGTTTGACATTCAGACACGGTAGGTTGACAGCTTGACCCCAGCAGTTTTTTCTTTAGGTAGAAAACATAATGTGTTATATAACTGAGCTGAGCTAAGCAATCCAGATGGCTGGCAGATAGCCCAGCCAACTTCAACTTTGGATGCACTTGGGAATGCCTGCACTTGTAATAAAACATGGGCTAATTTTTAATTAGCGCCATCATTTTAGTTTAGCTCTGATATACGGAAAAGCAAGAGTCAACTGAGGAGTCAAGCTCCCAGATGCTTCACTTTTAATTTTCAAGTGCAAACATCATTGTAAAAACATGAGGTTACAATCTGCCTTTGAAGAAGGGGGAAGAGAGAGCAGATGATTTTTGGAATTCAGGATATTGGTTCTCTGGTCTACAGTAGGGAGAGAGAGAAGGAAGAAAAGAGGGAGTTGCTAGCCTTTCCCAAATGAAGGGCCAGGGTTTGAAGGATAGAAGTTAACAGCAGAATTCTGCTGTTTTGCCAAACGTTGCACCGTGGAATCAAGACACGTTCCACCCGCAAGGGGGTTTGGAATGATGTGAGCTGGAAAGCTCAGGTTCCCTCTCCATTAGTGATCCTCCTGGCTCTGAGACCGTGGTAGGTTATATCTAGCCACAGCAGAGCAAAGTCTGGATTGTGGTATGAAAACCTGGCCTGTAGACAAGAGTAAAGCAGAGCTGATAAGACAGAGCCAGCAGTAAGGGTGAAACAAGGTTGCCAGGTGCCATGCCTTTCAAGGCGAGTCTCGGTTTTGTAGAGGAGCTTGCCTCATCCGTGCTCTGCTGGCATTTTGCTGCTGGGCGGTGGTCCAAGCTGGCTGCCCTTCTGTGGCAGCTTGCCAAGACAAGCAGACAACTCTGGGACTTGGGGGGACCAGCATCAAGAAAGGCATTTTGTTTGTTTTTGGTGCTGCTGTAGGCAAGTGGAAACTGTTCTCCCTTTGCTATCTCTTCTGGGCATTTAGAATTCTCTCCTCTCCATACAGTCACAGCGTTGGCAATAGCAGGTGCCCATATGTGGTGGCCATTTAACTGCCTTAGACACCTCAGTTCTGCCTGTCTGTAGCATAGAGTAGCCTTATCTAGTGGGCATCGCACAACAGTGGCGTAAGGCAGGGTCTCAACTATAGGACAGCTGGAGTGGCTGTTCTAGTGCGGGAAAACAATTTAGGGTTACGAAAGACCTGGAAGTTTTCCATGGAGAACTTTCCTTTTTGAGACTAGATTCCAATAAATGTGTCTGTTGCTAATAATAGTGACAACCCTTACACATTCTAAAAACCAGACCTGTATGTTTATCATTGTTACTTTGGGAGATTTGGTGCTGCCCGAGGGTGAAAGCAAATGATGCCCAGGAATGATTAGTGCATCTGGGAAGTAGATGACGACACTGAGGCTATACTAGAATCATAAACATCCTCAACAATTAAAAGCACCACTTTCTGTTTGGGGACCCGTTCTGAGAGAGAGCTGCATTACAATTGGGGACTCTGGAATGGACGTATTACATGTATTCCTCACCAGTCCATTGAAGCTGCTTCTTCAGGCTGTCCTCAAGGTGAATTGCACCCAAGATCAATGGGTTCTCTTTTTGGCAATTATTGTAGGCACATGATAAAAGAGTGTGTTTGCAAAAGCTGAGGACTGGTTCTAAAATAGGTCTCTGAAAATACAGAGCTTTTCTTTCTGATTGGCCTTGGAGTTGGCTGCTGTGATTTGAAGTAGCTGTGAGGTTTTTGTTTAAAGGAAGATCCTGCTTTGAGATGCTTAAGAGAGGGGAGAGAGATGCTCAGTTGTGGCATTTTGGCACAGTACTGCATTGGGTATGGTCTGGGATCACAGAACACTCCCTGAAGCTTCTAGCTACCTAGAGGCTGAATATCTGCAGTCAGAGTCCTCTATAGGGATTTGAGGAATCTCTCTCCACACCTCTTTTCTTACATAGTCGGTTCTGCTGGCCAGTGGATGGGAAAGCAGATCCACGGCCCTGTCCCTTCTGCTTCCTTTGAGACACTCTGCCACTTCCAGAAGAATATGGGGAGCAGTCCCTTATAGCATTCAGGGTCCACAATTTTGACTGGCTTTTACATGGGCTGTGTAAGTGTGGTGGGGCAGGAGAAGGAGAATTCTCTTTCCTTCAGCTGTATGCTCACATACAGGCCACTGTCACCTGCCACTCCCTCTTGCCAGTTTTATTTATAAAATTGCCTGCCCTCCCTCCACAGCTGAGAAATAAAAAACAAAACCGAAAATGCAGAGGTAACAAAGTCTTCAGTTATACCCACAGAGTCCAATGACTATGAAAACTGAATGGTAAATATCCTGCCTGCAAAATTACAGACAGCCATCCACTTGGTCTATCCAAGAAAGCTGTCCTAAGGCTATGTCTACACTATAACACTACAGTAGCATAGCTGCATGTGTGCCCAGGCAGGGTAGAGGTGTTTCACAACCCTGAGCGACGTAGGTGGGTTACCCTAAGGTTTACCTAAGTTTAACGAAATGAGTGGTGCCTCCTTTAGCTATTTACAGACACTAAATGTGCCACCTCTCTGTGCTAACAGCAAGTATGAAAAAGGTTGTTTTGCTCCCCTCCTGTTCAATTGTTCACTGAGTTGCTGTGAAATAATGCATATTTGGTGGAAACTCCAGTGAAAACAGAGGTAATGCACTACCATCCCTTAAAAAAGAATGTGGTGAAATAATTCACTGTAGACTCCTGTTCTCTTTACTGCCCTTTTCATGTTAACTGCTTTAATAGGCTGATCGAATATGCCTTTTACGTTTCTCACCTTCTTTCCTGTAGGGAAAGTTTTTATATACTGCAGGGTGCAGGGCTTTAGTCCAATCTCCATTCCTGCAGACGGAATTGGTCAGGCGGGTTTCCCTACCCGTCAGCTATCCCATTCTTCTAAGCTGCTTCCACTTGAATCGGTGCCACGAAGGTTTAACCACCCACAATTGTTTCTGGCATGGAAGAATCGTGACACAGCCTTTATAGCAAATGATGGTTTCCACACCCACTGAGGCATCCAGCATTGCTGTAATTTCATATACAAGTTGTAACTTAGACAGATTTCTCAAACTGTCACAATCCGATATGCATTTCAGAAGTTCACACCTAATGTGTCTTTTTGTTCTTCACCAGTATAGAAAAGGGCTCAAGCAACATTCAGACAAAACTTCAGTTTACTCCTTCGACCATCCCTTGTAACCTGCCTAGTTCGCGTGCTAGCTGGAGTATTCGTTTTGAGGAAGGTTATGCTTTCTATTTATATATTTATTTTCACTTCTTCGTCTCCCGAGTTGAAAGTTGAGGAACTCGTTTATGGTTGTTTTGAGGCTTTCTGAATGTGAATCACAAGGAAATTGCACAATGTTGCAGCATTTCCTTCTATTGCTCACTGCTTAAAAAACATTAAGCTCCTTCTTGAAAGCAGAGAAAATCTGGCAGGGTCTGCCTCCTTGACAGCATGTTGTAGTCTAAACAGAAAGTCTGGGTAGAAGAGTGGGTCTCGACTGCAAGAAAAAATCCTTCCTTACAGGGGATTGACTAGATGGTTGAATTAGTTTTTTTCCTTCTCAGATTGTTGTGAATCAAGTGTTGGACCTCATTTTTCTTCTGTGGCTGCGTCAAGTATGCCCACAAAGACAACATCCCACATTCCTTATTTTAATGCAAGAATTCCTGAGATGCACATATCAGTGTTTGAATAAATCACTGTTGTTTCCCATCTCTCAGAACACAAGAAAACTGTCTCCTGAAGCTCTTTTCTGTTTAGGCACATTCAAAAGTTCCAGAACTTGACCAATCATATCATTCCACATCCAATTTGCATTTCACTGATCCCCTTTTAAGACTCCTAAACCTCTCTTCCACAACTCCACGGATCTGTACCTCCACTCTCTTTTTGACCAATCGGTGGGCAGCCTACGCTGAAGGTATAGTAATACTTGGAATGGTCCATTACAATATGTGCTAACTACATATGCTAACCAAGCTGTTCCAGCATGCTTTCTGCTGTGACACTGGAAATATCTTTCCCAGACCAGAAGAGGAACTTCTCAAAAGTTTGTTTCTCTCCCCAGTAGAAATTGGTCTACTTCTTAAACCAAAATATTGTTTAATCTTAATAGAAGGAGGCATAACATAATGGGGGAGGGGAAGGAAGGATTTACAAACAACAAATAGTCTATATGCTTGCCTCTCTTACCTAGAATCCTCCCATCCTTTGGTAGAGACCCTAAAACAGGCCTGCCTTCCCCTGTTGCCCCAACCTATGCAGTCTGTGTGTCAGGCTATTTTTCCATAACCCTCTCCAGCATCTGCCCCCTTCACTATATAGTATAGAGAGATTTCTTCTGGTCATATTCCAAAGGGGTAGCCGTGTTAGTCTATTGCAGAAAAACAACAGAGTCCTGTGGCACTTTTAAAGTCTTTAAAAGTGCCACAGGACTCTGTTGTTCTTCTGGCAAAAGTTCTTCATTCTCTCAGCTCATGAGCATGGAGCCACTTGGCAACTCGTGTGGTGAGTTTAGGAGAGGGTCAGAGGTTGAATACAGAGTGAATGGTCTTTCATGAGTGGGTAGATAGGTGGGCCATTGCCCTGCTTCCTATGTTTTTGCAGCAGCCTAAGTTGAACAGACCTGTTCGTACAAGTGAACATCACAATAACCCTGTCCCAGTATGGCATTCATAAATTATCGCAGAGCAATCTCACTTCTGTCACAGGCTCTGAAACCAGAAGGCAAATAAAAAGAACCACATTTATTCTTTTTTAAAAACGTATCATGATTTTTAAGCCAGTCTCATGATTGTAATGTCTTTCAGTCCTGACCCATGCGGCTAACACTTGGGACTAACAGTAATGGAATCTTTCAGACACAAGCAGGCACAGTAGTTGGCCAGCAAAAGATCTGAGCATTCAGGCACCAGATGCACGGATTTACTTAACCATTTTAGTACATATGCAAGTGTATTGCTGAGCTCAGTCTTATTTGCTACAAGGCCTGGCTATGGCAGTAGTTGCTCATATGCATCTCAGACAGTTGCAATCTTTTAAACTTCAGTTTCTCAGAGAAATAGTCTCTTAACTGGCAGCTTTAGGCCCAATTGAAAGCTGACACTGGAGGGGGTTTAAAAAGGTATTAACAAAATGTTGAAGGGGTCAGGAGAAAGGAGTGTAAGCAAGAAAAGCAGTTCAGAGGTGCTAGAGGGTGTACTTTTAAAATAGGACATCTCATTTAATTTAAATGTTGAATGTATCAGTTACATTTGTTTAGACTCCCTCATGTATCACCAAGTGGTTATAAATAGGACTAACAAAATCTACACAAGTCTAACTTTCACCACTTATCGGAAGATCTTTTAGGTCTGCCATGGCTGCAATGTCGGTTCCCTCTCCTAGACAGCTGCCACATTTTATCTTTTGTATTTCTGCCCCGGGAGATGGACGTTTATTTTGCCTATGGTCACCTTAGGAGCACTGGAGGCAAAATGATCCACTTGGTAATATATACACTTTCTGTGCTGTACTGAACATAGCGTTTTTGGTAGTGGCTCATTAAAGACCATGCCGATGTCAGGCTTAAAAAAGGAGAGGGGGAAGGAGCATATGTGGTATTTTTGCATTAACACAAACCTGACTGCCAAACTCAAAACACATCTGATCTGGTTTATCATCTAATTCGACTGGAGGCTTCATGCAAGAATTGTAGGCCCATCCAGGAACCAACTTTCACTTATACAAGTAGATTTAAGGCATCTTTCTTGTGTGCAACTATCAAACTGTGTTTGAAGAGACTGGTATACTCACATATCTAAAACTGATCTGGGCAAGAGCAAGGGATGCTATGCCAGTTCCCCAAAGGGGGACCTCTAACCTAGTTCATGCCAGTAGAGTTTTGGATGCACAAATCTGACATGTCTGACAGGGAGAGACAGATGGATATTCCTTAAGGCACTAGCAAAACAGGACATTTGGACCTTTAGAATAACCCATTACGGGAACACTCTCCAAACTTGGAAACTGGTTCTTATCCTAGTAATCACCTCTCTTTAAAGACTATTGGGCAATTCAAGCATGTGTGCCTGTTCTGCATAGAAGGCTGAACATTTCATCATATACTTTGGATGGTGCTGGACTTTTCATATTGAATTGAAATAAAATGGAATCGTGTATATTCCAAATCCTCTCCCTGAGGAAAAGGGGACCTTGTATTGGCATTCAGGGATTTTTATGAAGGGAAACAGAGTTTTGCAGCAGTGGGTAAAGTGGCCCAAAACTTCTGATTCCAAAATACTGAAGGAATCTCATCACACCACAAGAAATTCCCTTTTAAGAGCAGGGTTTTTTGTAGAATTAAAGGATATGTCACCAATGGCAGTTAGCAGAAAGCCTGAATATTAGAGAACTGAGCTAAAGGATTTACAGACTCAGAAGAATTTCTTTCCAAATGAGTGAGATGAAGAATTGGTCACATATCATTTTATAGCTGCATGACAAAATGAAATACAATTCCCCCTTTTTATGCTGTACAGAGGCTTTGCTGTTAATACTGTCAGTATAGGGTATGTCTACGCTGCAGTTGGAAGTGACCCCTCATGCTAGTTCAGTTCAAGCTAGCGTGCAGTGTAGATGTGGCACCAGCAGAGGTTCAGATTGGCCACTTTAAATGGGCTCACTACGCCCTGGATCTGAGCTAGCCTGAGCCACTGCTAAGTGCTGTACTGTTCTCTAGCTCAAGCTAGCGCACGTCTGGCCAGGTACCCTCTCAGCTGCAGTGTGGACCAGTGGTTTTCAGCCGTTGTGCTGTGGCACACTGGTGCGCTGTGAGAACTGTCCAAGTGTGCTGTGAAATTTTGGACAAAGGTAATGGAAATCAAAGTGAAACAAACATTGTTTCATCTTAAACAATGTTCTGTCCAACCAAACTTACAACTCATAAAGCTCATGAAAATTAATCATCAAATTAAAAGCAAGGTATCGGTCTTTTGATTCTAAAACGTGAATATTCTAAACGCAGGTGGGCAAAATTGAGATGACGAATTTTTTTCCTGCTGGATTTGAACCATGAATGCATTTTTTGATCTTGCTTCAGCTTGTTGTATGCACGATGTTGCAAACCTCTCTAGTAAGACTGTAACCATAGTAAGTAAATATGACATTTATGAACAATCAATTCAGCTAAAAAAAAGTGGATGTGCCGTGGAGTTGTTTGTCTCGTTGAAGTGTGCCATATTACTGAAAAGGTTGGGAACCACTGGTGTAGACATACCCAATCTATCTCAGAAACCTGCTTCCTTTCTTTTTCCCCTTTCTTTTAAAAATTAGTTTCAGCCACAATCACCCTAGTTTTATATGACCAGATTTAAAACAAATACATGTAGGCAGACAAAATTCCCTCTGTAACTTTATTTTTGTGGGATCCACTGAAAGGTGCATTTGGACAGCTGTGGATATGTCTGAAAACTAGAACTTTGGATGAATCTGTTTGATGTAAGGGAACTTAATTATAATTTTAAAAAATGACCCCTGAAGAGCAGTGTCACATGACGTGTCTGTATGGTGTTTGTGCACTAAATGGAGTATATTTCAACTCGGAATGGGATTGAAAGGCTAGGTTTAGAGTGCTGCTTGATCCCACCAGAAAATAATGGGTTAACTTACAGCTTTGCTTCCTCCTCCCCTTAAGATGCTTGAGAGACTGGATTCTTTGGAGACAGAGGGAGGGGTGGGCGCTTTTGGGAAAGTTAAACTTCACATTATCTTCGTTTTTCTGCTTACTTTCCTGCTTGTCTTCACTTATTTTACAGTGCACATTACTCCTGGAAAACAATACTTTTGCTGACTTCAGCTGTTTTTTCTGTCGAGTGATTCCTGTAGCGTACATGTTCAAAACCAATGCTTTCTCTCTTGCCAAAGGAATCTAATTTTCAAGTGTCACATACTGTATTTAGTTTCTGGAGCCTAGATACTATGGTAATGGGTGCCCCAGAGGGAAAAGTATATTTGTTGGGAAATGCAGTCAAAATTGCTTGTATCCTAGCACATAAAGAGCAGTGTCCCCAGTTTGGTTCCTTAGTTTTGTGTTGTTCTAGGAACTTCCAAATCAGTATAATTCCTAGGAATGCTACTGTGATTTCTCAATAAGGCCCATGCAATGGTGGTAAGGGTTACCAGCAAAAGAATTCTAGGAATGGTAACTTGATATTCTCTTGACATTCCCCAGAGAGGCATCAATTTAAATGGCTTAACTATGTTTAACTAAAAATTTTGCAAAAGTACAATATGACGTGAAGACAAGTGATTTTTCTTAAATGGGTATCTATTTATTTGAAGCAATTGGTTTAGTCCATAAGTTACAGTGTAGATCAGTTTGACTTGTCCTGATTCTCTCGCTACCAAAACTGATCACAGTTTGTCCAAGTCAACAAGGAAACTCGAGCACGTGCCTCACTATGAGAATGAAAGGGTGCTTTTTCCTTTTGACCTCGTAACTGCGGAGAGGAGAAAAGACAAGAAGGTGAATTAATAGAGATCGGTTTCATCTGAAGGACTTGTATCTTCCATCATCAGTTTTACTGTTTTGCACACCTACACACTGACTCACTTGCACAGTCTTTTGGAGGCTGGGCTAGCTTCCTCACTTAGTTATGTCATTCTCCTTGGCTCATTTACTCAAATCAAACCTAGATCAATGCAACATCGGCCGAATAGCTGGTTGCATGTGCCCCAAGTGATCAAGCATTGGCTGTGTGTTGAAGGAGTATTTATTCTAAGGGCGAACCTTCCAAGATGCAGAAGCCTGCAGAGCACAGGTTAGTTTTCTTGTCAGATGACTTTCACCAGGCAAGCTCTCCAGGCCCCCCTACCCCCCTTTGTTCTTTAAAAATGTGAAACTTTATTGCTTGTGCAGTTGCAATAAATGCAGATGGTGATTTACAGGTGAAAAAGGAAGCGTGCAGTCCTGGCCCCACTGAAGTCCATGTCTGTTTTGACGTCAATGGGACAGGGAGTTGACCCACAGTCATTACTTCCAAGGCATTTGCAGTTCAGGTGCAGATATGCTTGGCAAGAGATGGTAGGAAACCGAAGGAAAAGAAAGGGAGCTATCAGGCAGTAAGATTGAATTCTTGCTTTGGTTACTGTTACGTGTCTTATCTGAAACACTGCTCTTACTTTGAAGGAGAGACTGTAATTTAGTTTATAGGCTTTGTGGTTTCTTCAGAGCTCTGGGTCCAGGAACCTGACTGCAATGCAGTAACCACATCAGAGCCGTGAGAGCAGCAAGCAGGCAGCCTCCCAGCCCAAAGCCAGCTGTAGTCTGAGTGTGACACCTGCCACGCTGAGATGATGTATTGTATCAGTCGGTAGCAGGGGAGGCCAGGGTACTTTTTAAAGGAAACCTCTGATCATAAGATTGGTATGAGCTCCCTCTGCATTCTCCCCACCTCCCTCAGACACACAGCCCCGCACTGAATGTTGTCTTGCTGCCAATATTCTGTCATCGCAGGGGGGAGGGCTGTCCCTGAAAACTTTCCTTTTCTTAGCTATTAAGGACTGGAACGACAGCCTGTAGCGGGTGTGATTGAACAATCCCCCAGGCATCTCCTTTCCCTGGTGCAGGAGCTTCACATCTTAATCCTCGTCCAAAAGAAAGCTCCCCAGTATACAACACTGGGTCAGAGACTGTGCCCACGATTTTTGATTGTAATGGTCTCTGCCACCCTCAAAGCTGCTCATGTGCCTTGTGTGAACGATGGGGGTGTACTGCTGCAGTGGCGCCCACACTTTTTAATAAGCTGACCTACCAGATGCTTGCTTGCTTCTTTATTTTTATTTTATTATTTTTGCAACCACCCATGGTCCAAAATCACAGGCCGTCTTCTTTCTGGAAGGGGTACTGACCACCCGCAACGACTCCAGCACCGTAGCCCTCACCCTGGCCTGGTGTGGAGAAGAGGTGGGGAGAGGTGGCTGGAGAATGAGCCCTCTCTGCTCTCACCCTACTATATCGGCTCCTGTCCCAGCACGTCTTTTATTGCAGAGCCACGGTCTCACTCAGGTTTGGCACTGAGTAGCACCCCAGCCCCTCATGCTGGGTCACAAAGCCACTCACTAAATTTGACCCAGATGCTCCCCCCATGATAGAGGGAGTGGCTGGGCCAAACCTGAATGATGCTGGAACCCCATGTGCCAGGTCACAGTACCCAGAGCAAGGAGCTGGTCCCATCCCATGATACAGGACCAGCAGCTGCTGCTGGTTGAGCATGGGATAGGCTTGCACTCCATCCAATCTTCTTCCCTCTACACTGCGTCTGTGACCCATCTAGAGCCTTCCCACGACCTACTGTTCAGGAAGCAGTGCATGCAAGCACACACACTCACGCAAACACACACAGAGCTGATCAAAGAACATATTAAAACCATGTGGAGTTAACGTAACATGGTTAAAATGCGCGGCCAAGGTGCAGGCTGGCATGTTCGAAGCTACATTAGCTGCCTGGGCTGTAGGGTAGGCTCCCTCCCAACCAACAAGACAACAGAGTCAACTAACAGAGCTTCAAATGCGCTAGCCTGCATCTTGACAGGGATTTTAGCTTTGTAAGCTAACAGGATTTGAAAATGCTCCACTTGTGCCCATCAAGACACCTCTTTGGTGACATGAAAGTGACCAAGATTTAATGGTACCATGCACTACAGACAGAGTTGTTGAAGAAGAGAAGATCTGGTGGTTAAAATACCGGACTGGGACTCAAGAGAGCTGCGTGACACAGACTGTGTGTGATCTTGGGTAGGTTGCCTAATCACACTGTGTCTTGGCTCTCCCTCCATAAACCGGAGACGATAATGCTGGCTTTCTCGTATTCTTTGTTGGATCTATTTAGGTTTACAATCTTGTGGTTGTCTCCTGCTATGTCTTTGCACAGCCCCTACCACAAAGGAACTCTGCTCTTTGCTGGAGCCTCTAGGCATTTCTGTGATGTCAAGAATACATAATAATTGTTCTAGCAACAGCATGTGGAATCTCTATATGACTAAGCGATTGAAGACTTCCCTTCTGTTTTCCAGGTCTACAACTCGAACAAAGACAATCAAAGTGAAGGCAGTAAGTATTTAAAAAAATTTTTTTTTTTATTTTTTTAAGAGCAAGACCTTGTTGCTTGGGAAAACGATGCATTGTTAAATAGTGTCATTTACTGTACTAGCGAGGTGATGCCGATGCCACTAACAGGAACTGTCCTGCTCACCACAGCATGCAGTACTTCCTGATGTGGCTGCCTCTGCTGCTTATATTGGACTGTAATAATGGAACAATTTGAATGAGACAAAAGGGACTGGGAACTGAGGCTGTATTTCTTGTTTCATCTGCACTGTGATGATGCTCAAATTTCCCCATCTGTTAAATTGGTATGCTGGTGATCTACCTCAGTCTGTAAAGCACTTTTTATGAGCTGGATATATGATAGAGATTATTATAAAGAGCAAATAGAAGTTTTTTGGTTTTACTGATATTTTATTTATAAACATGAAAATAAATCACAACAATCCTTTCTTCTCCTCTCCAATTCAACCAATGGAATGGCCCAGAAGACCAACCTTCTTTCTCTTTACCAAAAGAGGACTCAGATTGTATGATGTAAAAGTCTCTCTTATGGAGCCACCAGTGCTAATAGATACACTAGGAAGGCCTTGCCTAATCAGATCTCCGAAAAAGAACCCAGAAAGATAAATCTCCCTCCCCTGAGTAACCGCTCCACCTTGTTCCACCCCTTGCCTCCAATGTCTCAGAACCCTTAGTTGGAGCATTTTTCAATAAGTTTGGGTTAGAATGGATATCATCCAGTTGTAGTTACTCAAAGCCCTTCAATGCACCCAAGAACACTGGGCAGACTGGAGCCAACTCTTTCTTTTTAAACAAGTAAATAGTTCAGCTGTAAGCTCTCTGGGACACGAACCTACCCCCACACTTGCCTGGGAGCACCTTTCACTGTTGATACAACATAGACATTAGGGAAGCGAATGTTTGTAAATGCTTTTTCTTGAAGCTCCTCTCAGCTCTTGCTCTTCCACTTCCCCACCTCCCTCTTCCTGACATGGACTTTTTGTCTTCCCTGGTTATTGGTTGCATGTGGTTGAGTTTTGGCATTTCTTTATTTGTTTGGGTCATGTGTGGTATTTTTATTGTGTTTTCGTGCAAAGCAAAATGGCAAACACCTAGCACTGACATAATGCTTCATGTTCACGAAAGGCTGTGTGAAGGAGTAATTTTTTGTCTTTATGTGACGTCTTGCCTCAGAGGAGTGTAGAGTGCTATTATTCCCATTTTACAGTCCAATAGATTAAGGATCAGAGATCTTATCAGGTGGAAGAGACCAAAGATCACTTAGAACCTTACCCTGGGCCTGTGTCCTCCCATAAATTGTCAGGTAGCAAAATGATAGCAGTTATTATTTTTACTTTTAAAACACACTGCACCTTGGCAACGGTAGAGATCTGGTCTCACACTCCTGGGAAGCTTTCCATGATTGCTTACTTCTTCTAATTCCACATCATTCACTTTGTTTAAGGTACACTACATTTGCAAAGCCTTCTCTGGCTTGGCAATGCCTGGCTTGGTCTCTCCATACACAATACCCGTATGAATCTGGGGGAGGCCTCTTGCGGGGCAGTCCAAACCCTTCACATTCATTTTGGTCATTTCTCACAGGCAACTGTATTTCCACACAGTCTGTTTCCTTAGCTCCCACAGGTGTTGTGATTCTTTTGACAGATCCCTGGCAACTTTTTTTTTTAGGGTGTCCACTAAGGGAGAACTGCAGTGTCTAGGGCAGGAGGATGAGACGCCTGTTGGCATTTTTAGGCAGCCAGTAGCTAAGATGAAAGCCCTCTGTGATTGTAGCCTTCTGTTGCTGTGGGATCCCAGCGGGTGTGTAGCTTATAAATAGACTGTTTTCCCTGGCTGAATCTGAGAAGGGGTACACACTAATGGGGAATTTCAGACTTGCTTCTGACATTGAGCTCCTTCATCTGATAGGTCTGACATTCAGCTGACTGAGTGGAAGCACGGGCATGGGCATCCCTTTTAGTCCTTCCCAGCTACTGTTGCCGATAAATAGAAAATTATTTCAGCCCCCCCGCTCCTCCCCCAACCATTTCCCCCACTCTGTTTAAGGCAAGGTTTACATACCTTTTTATTTATGTTTTTTTATAGAGGTGATGAGTGATACAAGATGATGCAATTACAAGTAATTAGACACCTAGGTGGGCTCTGTAGCACTGCTAACTTGTCTGAGTGGTACAATTAACGCCACTTGCATTGTCTGAGCCAATCTCCACTCACTGAGTTGGAGCCGCAATATATTAATCTGAGATGAGGCATGTTAGCAGCTGTTTCCTTAGGTACACAGCAACAGAGCAAGGTTTTATTGATTCCTTCAGTGACTGTGTGTGGGTTACAGCCTAGGGCTCTGTGCCACATAAACCAGGGTCTGGCTGACCCTGCTGAAGGGGAGAAAGATTACAACTTGGTCTGGTAGCATCTTTTGTACTTGAGATGTCTGCTAGAGGGCATTCTTGTGGTGGCAGTGTGGATAAATATGGTACTCGGTATTTGGTTGGTGGTATGGCTAAGTCCTAACCAGACCTCCATTCTGCTGGCATTTTACAGACAGTATACTCATGCTCTGGAGGAATAGAGCAGGTTAGCTGGGTCTCTGTTCCCTCTTGGCATCTAATCCCAGCCACTGACTTTCTATGTACCTTTGGGAAAGTGACTTGTTACAGAAGTAGTAATAAGGGTATGTCTATACCGCAGATAAACATCTGCGTGGCTGGCCCACGTCAGCTGACTTGGGCAAAGGGCTGTTTAACTGAAGTGTAGACTTTGGGGCTTGAGCTGAAATCTGGGCTCTGGGACCAAAATGAGGGGAAAGGGTCCTGATGCTCGGGGTATAACCCCATCCTGAATCTCCACACAGCAATTAAACAGCATCTTAGTCTGAGCCACACAAGCCAGAGTCAGCAGCCAAGGCCAGTGGTGGGTACTCTTAGTGGTCCTTCTCACCGAGGTATCAGGGTGTTTTTCGAAGGTTAAGCAGAGGCATTTGTGAGGAGATCAAATGCCATGTTTATCTGCCTGCCTCTTCACTAGTCAACTGCTAATTTAGGATTTAATTAGTTGGGAAGGCCTGGGCAAAGGTGCCTGTCTTTCAGTATCTTCTCCTTTCCTATTTTACCTCTGCAAAATATGGAAAATGCAGCCTGCCTGCTCCATAGACTGCATTTGTTGTTTGTAAAGTGCACTCAGATCCTCAGATGAAAAGTGTATTCTTAAAAGTAAAGCATTAATCTTAAATTGTCATGGGTCAATTATTTTCATACGGCAATCCGGACAAAGGCATGTGTTCAGACATACAACTGGTCTAGTGTCCTTTAAACAAGTGTGTATGAATTGAACAGTACAGATCATAAACTATGCTCAAACTGATTCCAGAGGCAGGGAGCGCCAGAGACTAGGTTATTGGCTAGATTATTTGCTATGTGGTCCTCGGTATAGAATCTCCCTATAAAGATTTTTAAAATGGATTCAGTGATTGATGACTCCTGTGTAGCCTTGGTCCTGACTCCCAGGGCTAACAAAACAGTGTTATTGCCCTACTTGCAGAGGTTTGAATGAGACTCAGGATGTTGTACTGAAGTCTGCTCCTTGACTGCTGCCTTGGTTTACGGACAAATTGGATTTTATAAGCTAGTAAGTGGCCAGATGGGCAGCATCCTGTAAGATGATTTATTTTGCTCTGCGTAAGGAATAAAAAGAGTGACTTGAGAGATGGGTCATGGGTGATGTGAGTGCATTTTAATTCTTTGGTTAGTAAAACACAGAAGACCTGACCTGGTCTGCCCTGCTCTGCTCTCTGAAAACAAATGTTCTAGGCCATTTGGACTTGGCATGTGGAAAAAAGATGAATGAATATATCTTCCACTGGCTCCCCATTCATTTCAGGGTCTGATTCAAAATTGTCCACCTTAGTTTTATAAATTCTATTATAGATGTTAGTCTCTCTACATATCACCTCGTTCTCTTGATGCACATTGGCCTGCTCTCTGTCCTTCCTCCAGCTGCTGTACGAGTCTGTTCAATGAGAGATCTTTCTCTTCTGCAGCTCCCCTTCCCTGTCGTATTGGCATCTCATCAGTTCTTCTAACGAAAACCTCATTTGTTCTGGAGTCAATCTCTCTCTCTCTCCCTCCTATAGAGTTTAATTCTGTAAAACTCTTTGAGATGCAGTTTTTTGTTTTATTTTGCTGTAAAACACAAAGCTGTATACTGTGGGCTACAGAGGAACCTCTTTGATCTTGTGGCGTGGTATGGCGTGACATTTGTGGATTCAGCAAGATCCACTTGAGGCTCAGCAGCTCTGGTTCTGTATTCTTCCTCTTTTTCCTGTATGCTCAAGTGCTTGCAATAGCAACATCAAACGTTGGAATTAAGGGATTAAATAGAAGTAATTTACATTGCAGAAATATGAGATGAGATTGGCCCCACTGGAGCTGTTCAAGATGTTGCATAAGACAAGATAAATATATAAGGCAGGAGAAGACGTTTGTATTTAGTTAGCAGAAAAGCTGGAGTAATAGTGATGCTTGTGAAATGCTCATTAAAATATCTTTATGCCAGATGATGGTGTGACTCCTGTGTTGATTTCATATCTTACTAAATTGTGCTTTGAAATACTTCTCCTACAATAATACTGTTGTATGTGTGTGTGACTGTGTACACTCAACCCACATCCATCCACTGAAGAGGGGCACAGGAAAATACCGAGGCAAGCCGTATCTCCTGAAATTAGTTTGGTTACATGTACCATATCTCTCAGTCCACTACTGCCCAGCTGCAAGAGGAGAGGCTCAAAATGAATGTATACTTAGAGCATAAGCTCAATTTCTGTTGGTAAATGATGCTGTTGCCTTCGTTTATGCAGTTCTGCGCTTCTAATGGAAATAAATCACATGAATGAGAGAGAGAGAGAGAGAGAGAGAAACACCCTTTGTAATAGAGAATTGGGAAGCATGTTAGCCACCGAGAAGGCAGATGGGTGGGATCGCTCTTTCAGCTGCCACTGCCTTCCAGCTCCTGACCATAGCTCACTGTGCTAACAGAATGAGGGCTTACTCTACCCTGAAGTCCCTGCCTCGGTCTCCATGGATCGATGCGGTGGGTTCGACTGAGTAGCCAGTGGAGACCTGCTCAATCGATCCCAGAAGTGCTCTCCGTTCGACGCAGTAACTCCACCCCGACGCCCCCAGAAAAGAGTAACGCTGTGTCAAACGGAGAGCATTTCCCATCAGCGCAGCCCAGTGAAGACACTGTGGTAAGGGAGGGTCAGTAAGTGGACAGGGGAGATGCATTCTGCAGTATGTAGATTGCATATCTCCCATCCACCCAGCGCAGCAGTAGAGACCAGGCCTCAGTCGCATACATGCGCTCCATCACCACTTCCAAGCCATCAGAAATTAGCAAGCAGAATTTAAATGGGGAATTGATTGCTGAGTTGGGGTAAATCTAGCTGAAGCCCAGTGCTGCAGTTTGCTGAGCTGCATAGGGTGCATGGTGTGGGTGTTAGGAATCATGGCATTAGTAGTTCCAGATGCATCTATGATCAGTTATCACTGAGCTAAGTCACTGAATAAACAAGTGAGATAAAAAGAAGCTTCTGTGAGGGAGACTGGAAATCAGGCTTTTTATGGTGCTCATTGAAAGTCAAGGGATAAAGAAGGCTGCCTGGATATTTATTTAATTAGATACTTCTGGAGAGCATAAAGATGCAAAGATTGCAAATAAATCCCTGACCTTTCCTGAGCCAGAGCTCAGCAAGGAGTCTAAAGAGCTGACTCAACAGCTTGGAGGATTATTCTCTGTCACTTTCATCTGGCAGGATTGCTATCTATCACTCCTGCTTCCTTACTCTGTCTTGGCAAACTCTGTTGAAAGGTGTTGCTGTGATCCCTTCATTGGTAACTCTCTCAGTACTGATGAATCTCCAGCAATGGGAATAAATTGCGCAGAAGAGGGGACGAGAATGCGCATTTCTTAACCTTCACGTTCTCAATATCAAACATGGAAGGAAGTCAACTAAAGCCGCAAGTGAGTGGGGAAAGGTAGCACAGTGAAGGGATGAAGAGAATTCAGGTAGGCCAAACTGATAGTGAAAAATGTCCCAGCCTAAATTTTAACCAGTAATTTTAAGAGGCCCTTCTGAAAAGCAGGTCCCTATTGCATTGTTGGGCACCTGAAGTCCAAGGCACTCCAAATCAGTAGTCAGGTACTTCTAGTTTTGCTGGGACTTCTTTTTTTAAAATATAATTTGCTATTAAAGACTATCCAAGTAGTTGTGGGCCTGCTGTATCCAGTATATTTTATACCGAGTACCTAGGTTTGTAGAGTAGTTGGCAGAAGTGGTCCACAGTGGGCCAAATAGTTTTGATTTGGTTTTATTGAGAGCCTCAACTAAAACCCAGTACTTAGACATCTGTTGTGTCCGTTCCTGGCGAATGACTGTGCTGCTAAAGGACCCATGAAGCAGCTAGCAAGACCTATAAAACTTCATGGACGTCATGCATGTTCAGTGATGTAAGCATTCTTCAACTTGTATGTGTGTGTTGGCTCAGCACATCAGCAGGTTTTCCCAGAAAAATAAATTTAGAGAAGTTGTATTGTCTCTGTCTCTCTTGCCATTTGTCATGTGTTGATTCCATTATTCACAGAACTTTAAAAATAAGTGAGTGGATGACTGGGGTGAGAGGAAAAATGACTAGTGAGTGGCTGCACTTGACAAGCTATGGAAAACCAACAAACTGTCCCATTACCATGAATCAGCAGTGTCTTCAATGCCCTATACCAGATTACCAAATTTCAGGACAGGGGTAAAGGAAAAATATTGCACAGCTCCTGTTGTGAAACCACCTTGGGTTCTGGACTCTGGAACCTTTCCTTTTAGACTCCAAAAATAATAATTAGTCTGTAAGCTGCCACAGGACAATCGGTTTTTGTTTTGTTTTTTTGCTGTACACAGACTAACATGGCTACCCCTCTAGAAAGAAATAATACGGTCTTGTGTCTTTGAAATTTGATGTTCACCTGTTTTTGTGTAGGAGGAAGTAAACCCAGCTGTTTTGTAAATAATACTTTGCTCTGCTCTAGTTTCCTACGTCCAAAGACCTCAGAATGCTTTAAAAATATTAATGAATTCAAGTTCCAGAGGGGTAGCCGTGTTGGTCTGTGTACAGCAAAAACAACGAGAGTCCTGTGGCACCTTAAAGACTAACAAATTTCTTCAGGCATAAGCTTTTGTGGGCTTCAACTCACTTCATCAGTTGCATGAAGTGGAAACTACAGTTGAGAGGTATATATACATGTGCCAGGGTGAAGGAGGCCAGGTGTTAGCAAAGTCAATTCAGTTAAGGTAGATGAGGCCCATTCACATCAGTTGATTAGAAGGTGAGAACGTGTGAATAGGGACAATCACTTTTTGTAATGTGCTAACCATTCCAATTCAGATTCAGTCTGATTGTATCAAGTTTACAAATCAGTTTTCACTTCATGCACCTGATGAAGTGGGTTGGAGCCCACAAAAGTTTATGCCTGAAAGAAAGTAGTTAGTCTTTAAGGTGCCACAGGGCTCCGTTTTAAATGAATTCAGTTTCACAACACTTCTGTGAGGGACCCTCGGGACATACTCTATCACCCATTTCACAGACGGGAAACCTGAGGCACAGAGCGGTTAAATGACTTTTCCAGGGTCTTTGGCAGAGTTAGGAATAAACACTATTTCTCCTGACTTCTCATTGCTGGAAACAGTAGGTCATGCATCTTCTATAATAGTACTTTAAAGCTGTGCGTGACATTGTGCACATTCTTGAATGCACTTTCAGTATGGCTTTTGCATATTTCTCAAATCTTTGCAAATAAGATAAGTAATTTTACTTGACAAATAGCTGACTGCAGGCAGACTGTTCCATGTACTGATTGAGAGCTGACTAAGGGATAAATATTTCCTCAGGATCCCAGCATATATTTTGGTACAAGTATTAGTAACTCGTTTAAATTAAATTTGAAATACTGCAGCAGCATGAGTTAATTGAATGTTATATTCCATTAGTATGGAAGCTTTAGATCTTACTTTCATATTCAGAGTCAGATGCCTTCAGGCCATTCTAATTTGCACAGAATAAATATTTCATTAATACTAATAAAAGAATGGACTCTGCTTTCACTATGCAAGTCTACAAAAGAAGGGGGGAAATCAGATGTTTTATGTGCAAGGAGAAAAAACGTGGGCATTTTACAGCCTGGGACTCAAAAGCGTTTGCTTGGATAATGTAAAGTCCCCTAGGGTCAAGGTGGTTCATCAGGGGCATGGTTAGCTTTTGTCTAAGGTTGGAATCCTACATGGGTGAATCATGACTTCAGTTAGTCCTGTTCCTTCCTAGACTTGAAGGAGAACCCCATTTATAGTGCAAGATCTCTCCTACTGATTTATGCCATGTGTTCTCAGTTTTTTTGTTAATAGAGTGGGCCATAGTTCAATAGATAGTGTCTTGTGGAAACCTCTTTGTGATTGCTTGAACCATTCTCCACCCAAGGTCAACTCATAATGCTTGCTCACCAAATTAGAGAGGTATTGTGTAGCATCTTCAAGGTGAACAGGGGGTTTGTCCTCTCTGGGAAAAGTCAACTTTTAGTCTAAATCTAATATGTCAGCACTGAATGACTTCTTGGGTCACTACCAACTGCAGAGTGGGCCATGAGGTGAAGTTTGAAACCGTTGCTTTAAAGAGTTTTGAACATTTCATTGTTTCAGCCAGTGATTTAATTCCCCTCTGCCCCCAAATTTCTTCCATTGCCAAAATACTTCATCACTCCAGTCTCTCTTCACTTGGTAACACTCGCTGCTGCATACCTTCACCTCCCCTTTTACTTCCTCCTTCCATTCTCCCTTCATTGAAACAGATCCCAAGTCCTATTTTTCTCCTCCAACCTTTCTCAGTTGTTTCCTTCCAGTCTTCTCTTGGTCACATTTCTTCCATCTCCAGTTGCATATGTAGCACCAAAAACATGAAAATTGGTCAAAAGAACCAAAGCCCCAAATATCTAGGCAGACAAATCCAGCACAGAAGGAAAACCATCAAGGTAAAATCACCCCTCCAGCACCATAGATCATGTTTCAGCTGGATGGAGATTTGAAAGGAAATAACTGGTGTATAAAGCAAGGTAGGGGACTCCTGAAATGTTTAGAAGCTGATCATCTGAAATAATGTGACTTGTGGCAAATGAGAGAGATTGATCAACAGACCTTTCAGCCAGAAGTTCCATATAGGAGATAGCATCCTGGTCGTGAACAAGCACAAACATGCATCTCTGCAGGCACCTGGTACTGGAATTGCTGGGAGTGCTGTAGGTCAAGAGAGAAGAATATTGGCAGAGCTTTGTGTAGGCCCAGGATTGGAACAGCGTGAGGTTTTGAAATGAGGTGTATTAACCGTGCTGTGTACTTGGGTGCATTGTTCCTGATGAAAGCTAGCGCATTAGTCTCTCTGTTTCGTGGACACCAAATTTATCTCTCCAAATTATATTTTTAAAAAGCAATACAATCTCTCTTTCAGTCTCGGAGATGAACCTGCTGGGTGAATGGAGTGCTCATTGTGAAATCACCACCATTGCTAGGTGTTTTTTTTGTCAATTTTTTTCTTTCCTTTCAGCTGCCCAGTTGGATAATATCGGCTTCAGCATTATCAGGAAATGCATATATGCTGTCGAAACAAGAGGTACAGTAGTTCACCAGATGGCCTTGTTCTTAGGGAAGGGCTTGCATCTGTTTTAACATTGTCTGTGCTTACCTGCTCCTTTTATGCACAGAAATGATTCATTAACCCTCAGAGACCTGCGTTCAATATACCTTGTTATAGGATCACACAGATGCCCTAACTAGGCATGTGCTGAATAAGTGTAGCACATAGGTATTGGGCCGATACCAAACCTGAAGGATAAATGGAGAAATGTTGGACTAGATTTCTTTAAATAAGGGGGAGGGGATTTAATTTGAAAGCTAATTTGGGAATGATTTAATGTGCAAATACATAGTTACAGGATAGTAAGTACATATGCATTTTTGCCTTTTCATGAAATGCCTCATATAGGCCATGTGTACATAAATATTTTTAATCACTATCGTATCTGTGCATCTCCCAAATAAATATGAATTTTAGTCTCAACACCACCGAAAGGTAGAGAAATATTATCCTCATTTTACAGACAAGGTAAGCATATGTAAAAAAACTGACTTGCTCAAGGTGGCAGAGGAAATTGGTCGCTGAATCACAACTTGTCTCCTGAGTCTTCTAGTACCGAGTGCTCGAACCACTAGACTCCCCAGCCTACCTGTAAGGGAATTCAGTACCTTGGGTGTCATTAGGAACTTGATATTTCACAGCTGCAGGAGCTCCTAGCCTAAGGCCATGTGGCTACTGAAGAGCCCCGGGTTGGGGAAGTTTTGCAGTTATGTAAATGAAGAAAAATAGTTTGCATTATTTTCTGGCTGTCCCTGGTACGGACTCTCTGTTCAAATAACATCCTGGCTATGATTAAAATTCTAGCCTTTCTTTTTTTTTTTTTTTTTTTTTTTTTTAAAAAAAGGCAAATGAATCCACCACAGTTATTTAGGCCTGCAGAGGTCAAAGTGCCCTCAAGTTTCATTCCCTTCAACAAGACCGAGGGACATTCAGCTCTAGTTAGTCAGGTCCTTTGACTAGTGTCTGTAACAGCAAAAAGAGTTCTGTGGTATTTGTCCTCTATTATTTATTTCTGTGCCACCCATGAACCCTAGTTTGGATTAGAATCACATTGTGCTGTGTACTCTACCTGGAAAGACAGAGTCCCTGACTGGAAGGTCTCTGCAACCCACCCACCCAACACCAATAAATGATATTTCTTTCTGGTGCGTCCAGGCTTTCCTGTTGCCAAAGAGAACAGACACCACCACCATCTGATTCCTGAACTCCTCAGGAGACAATACTCTGTAATAAATTTATAAAACCAGACATCTAAACCATATCTCATCCCTTTCTATAACAGCCAGGCTGAGAGTTTTGCATGCAGCTGGTGGGAAGCTTTTAATCACTGCAGCTATTAGAGAAGCCAAGGAAATGAAAGAAATGTTACTAGTTCTTTTAACATTCCCTAATTAAGTAACCTCTTTATTTTCCCAGGGATCAATGAGCAAGGGCTCTACCGAATTGTTGGAGTAAACTCCAGAGTTCAAAAGCTATTGAGTATCTTAATGGGTAAGTATCTCAAATCCACATTAGAGAGAAAAAAGCTTTATTATCAGTCCTCGTGATGGAGGCTATTGTTGAACGACCAGAACCTGGGATGGGAATTCCACTTTGCAGCTTCTACTCTTATTAGTATGTTCTGTGAGGGGTCAGAAGATCGCAGGGATTGGATCGCTAGGAATTATGCAGGGCACTCCTTTAAAGGGGCTTTTATTTCACCTGGTCTGTTGCTTGAGCCTCATGCATACAGTCTGCAAATCATGGCAGTCTTCCAAATGCAGCCTATAACCTTCAGAATAATAGCTGAACAGTGTTTTCATTTTTATTCCTGTACCTGTCATGCTGCCTCTCACGTTTTGTCTCTGTTTCATGTTGCTGGTGGTTCTAGTTGCTTTCCCTTTAGTCTTAATTTGCTCGTACAGCTATGTTTTCAGCTAGCAGTGGCATTTTATCCCTGCCCACCACTCCTCATACCCTTTCTTGTATTAACTTTCCATGCAGCAGGTCATAAAAGAACTTGGCTGTCAGTCAGACTTCAGCACCGCCATCTGAACAGCTGGTCAGAGTGTGAAGGGAATAGGGTAGATTGACTGCATGGGAGGAAGAGCAAGGAGTAACTGCTGTGGAATTGCAGGGGGCAATGGCTTTTCAATTTATTCATCTTTTTAATTACTAGACCCCTCAGGAGGAGCTTCTTTATCTGTAGATGAACGTGCTAATGGGAAGGGCAAAAAGGTCTGATGTGTCTGACTCTCAAGGCTCAACCCAGTGTTTGAAAATGTCCTCCTGAGACAGTCTAGTCAGACACGCAAAGGTCCCTCCCCCCAGAAAAGGTTTTGCTTGTTACAGGTTCAAGGCTTCTGTTCCTCTCTGTGTGCAAGCAGACCAGCCAACTGGTGTGCCACCATCTCCGTCCTGGTTCCAGCGTTTGGTAGTCTGCCTACACAGTTCCATTGCTCTCACTATGAAGTATGGAGAGCTACAAATCCTGGGAGTTTTTAACACTGAAGACTTCATAGCAAGCACAGGAAGTGCAATACTTAAGAAGTCAGTGCAGACTCAGCTGGGCCCCCAAAATCTCATTTAATGTAGTGAGGGTGAGGCATTTTCTCTCCACTCTGTGCTCTGCCACCAAACTCATGGGTTCCAAGTCCCCCAGTCTCATTCACATCCTACTAGCTGGTGGAATCAGCGGTTCATGGCTGGCTGATCCCCATTCAGTGGTCTGCCCTTGTCAGGATGTGGGAGTGATTCTTTGGGATCAAGACAGGAGTATTCCTCATTTTGCTACCCATTGCAAGTCTGCTGTCTCAGGCAGGCACCTATGCCAGATATCCCTAGTGCTGCCCCTTTATATGTGGCAGTGCCAATTTAGAATAGGAGCGAAGGAGTTTAAGGGGCAGGTTGATATATTGATGCAAAAGTGCAGCAGAACATAGAGCAGACATAGCTGCTCACACAAGAGAGCAGTTCTGTGCTTTTGGGGGGGCTGATTGCTCTGGATTCTGAAATGAAGCCATCACAGAAGTAACGCTCGGTAAGCTGGTTCAACTAGCTTTACAATTTATTGATTGCTTTCAATCCAATAACTCCCCAAGAAAAAAATACCCATCCAGAGCTCCAACTGCACGAGACGTAAGTGCAAAGAACATTTTAAGGAAAGTTGTACACGCAATCAATGAAAGCGATGACGCTACCACGCCGCCTCATGCTGTTCAGTGGATGGGAGACCAATATGAATTAGTAGGTGTTCCTAACTAGTTGATGTCTGTAACAGAATATTTCATTATTTGTTCAGTGCCTTATTGTCACATTCATCTCTCCTAGGAAAATTTGCTCTGCTTTGGATTACTGGCTTTCTACCCTTTGGATTACTGGTCTTTCCACCAATATTGCCCTTTCTTGATTTCCCTCCCCTTTCTTTGAGCCCCTTCTGGTTTTGAAGTCTTTGAGCCTCCTTTGGTGTTTTCTTTCTCCACATTTCCTCCTTACAGCCATTTCAGTTCCCTCCCCTGTATACTTCATTCCCACCCCCATCTCCAGGCTACCCACTGAAATGATCAGCTGAAAGTGATTTTTCGTAATTGTGCTTTGAAGTTGATAGTCCAATGAGACTAATAGGTGACGGAGGCATGCACAGCTCCAAGTCATTGTTTCAGGCCTTTTGCAGTTACCCTCTGTTCATATTTGGAAGGTTATCCCTATAGCCACAAGGAGTATTTTTTTAATGAAAATTTTTCTTAGGTAAGGGAGAATCTGAATATATCTATGAGCCACATAACTACATTGCCTGGGCTGGGTCTTGCTGCTGGCTCATATGTTTGCCAGCCCTGCTCAAAAAAGCATTCATACTGGCCAGTGCCAAACATAAGCTCCTACTTGGGTGCACCTACCATACAATCTGATATACTAGGACCTCTGGTTTGGGGCTTTTTGTTTTTTAACCAGAATGCATAGTATAAAGAACCATCAAAGCAGTTCTGCTGCCTCAAATACATCTGTTTTGGTTTGAAGTTGCATGGCTGTAAATCCAGATGGGTGGATTTGGTCCTTTATGGGCTCTTTAGAGCTGAGAGCAATCAAAGGTTTTGGCCACCATCCAAAAGCATCATCTCTTTAGTTGCTGAAGATGCTCCGTCTTTGGCTTCGTGCCTCGCCATGTGGTGATGCAGTCAGTGTTTGCACTTTGCCTGTCATTTCTTCATTAGCTGCTGATGTCGGAAGCATAGTAATGAGCCCTGTGCTCGTTGGCAGGCTGGGTGGTTAGGGGAGTCACCCCAGGTAGTGTTGCAAGGTCATTTCTTTCAATCCCTGTTGATCTTCAGTCTTGTTACTGTCTGGTTGGAAGAGTGTCTGTAAGGACAGAACTCAAGGGGAGTGTCTGTCCTGAGTTTCAGCCTTCAGGCTGACTCAGGCTCCCTGTAAAGTAACTGCTGAGCTGAGCTTTACTTCCCCGCTCTCCTGCCTCTTTTGGATTTAATGTGTTTAAAGTAAAAGCACCATCTTGCTCAAATGTTGACTACTGAGATCAAAACCTTGTGAGCCAGATTTTGCTTATATTTAGAAATGAATGTGGTCAGTTTTAGTGATTGACCTACAGCTTAAAAGACAGGTGGATCAAGTTTCTGAGAGTAGCAATTGGTGTAAAAGACACACCACTGTGGAGACCTTTGGAGTGACACTTTTCTGCAGAAGGTGCTGTGCTGCTCTGTGCTCAGAGCATGGAGGTATATGTGGACAGTGCTTTGCATGAGGTTACAGAACCTGCCACACTCTTGGGCACATCATTTGTCTTTGGTACACCTTTGTTTTCCTGCTGGTGAAATGATGAGTACCTCTCTATCAGGATTCAACTGGAGGCTTAATTTCATCAACATTTGTAAAGTGTGTTTATTTTTTCAGCCCCTGCCATTAAGAATCTCCAAAGTGGTGTTCTACTTATCAAGCTGAGCTGGTTTTGAAGTATTGCATTAAGACATGCGTGCACACATGTGCACGGTTAGTAATAGAGCCAGCATGCAAATCTGATCTTTAGAGGCTCCTTATTAAGACACATGGTGGGGTATAACATATTGCGATCCTATTGATCTTTGCCGGTGGGTGTATGTGTGTTGAGTGAGAATTCTATAGCCACTGGCCTTTATGAGGAAATGACTTTATGGCTGGTTTTGAAACCATCTTAATGTCACCCAAGCGGCAACTAGAATTAGCACTGGTAACATGACAGTATCCGAGGCAGCTCTTTTTATTATAGGGGAAGGGGTGAGGAATTAAAACAGCAGCAGCCTGGTGGCCAGTTCTGTTCCCCTCCCCCTTGCATCCCCAGAAAATAACTAAAGACATTCTGCAACACTGCCTGCAGTACTTATGGGAAGGGTGTCACTGGATAGGCTAATCCGCATTTCAGACACCATCTGGAGGAATCAGCCTTTGGGAGCAGCTATACCATTGTATGTAAGTGTCTTGCTGTATTTCCATTGTAGTGCTTGTTTTTTTTCCAGGATTGAATAATTCTTAGTCATTTAACTTAACTTTAGGCTGGAATGTTGCAACCCCAGCTAACGTGATTCACTCTCCCATGGCAGCTGTTCACTTGGTAGCGTGCCTGGGTGGGCAGGCTTACTATTGGAGATGATGCCTTCAATTCCTTTCAGTCACCACTGTTATTGCCTACGCAAAGAAACCCCAAACAAAACCCACATCCTGACTTCTGCTGATCGTCGAATATGTTGTGTTTAGGGCTGCCTTGGTGGGTTTTTTCCCCCCAGAGAACCACCATATGATCCTTTAAATCATAATATCAATATCTGCTCTTCTTTTCAGCATATTCATAACAGCTCAGGAAGGAGTGGACGCTCCATGTTTATTATTAGGCAGGACAAAATTCTAGTAAATATGCATGGGGAAGGATCTTGCACTGGCTGGTCGCGTAGTGCGGGTGGACAAGTTGACTTCAGTAGAGCTTTTACTGATTTACACCAGCGTGAGGGAAGTTTCTCTGTATCTTTGTGTTTGCTGCATTGATTCTTCACTTTGGAAGATGGTTTCAGCAGCAACTTGCAAAGCCAACTATTTGCAGAATTCCGTAGATTAAGGGCAGAAAATACCATCACTGGCCGTCTGGGCTGACCTCTTATATTGCAGGGACCATAGAATTTCAGCTAGTAATTCTTATGGCAAGCCCATTAACATCTGGTTGAGCTAGAGCCTATCTTTTTGAAAGATATCCAGTCTTGCCAAGTGTCTTTAAATTCCTGTGAAGGCACTGATATAAAAAAAGTCCTTTCCTTTAGGCTCCTTTTGACCAAGTTATTTTTTACCATCCCCTGCCCCCAAACATCTCCTTTTAAAAAGTTAGTCAGATGGCAAGTCATGCTGAACACTGATTAGAAAAGATTGTGTTAATTTGTATGATGACTCTGTGACATACACTTGATTTTTGTCGTCAATATAGATTTCTTTTTAATGTTTATCTTGTTCACTACCCCTTTTGATGTTTTTTCATTGCTGTTAGGTTTACCTAACTCTTATTCAATACATACTCTTGTTTTCAAAATTACACTTATTTTTTACCTATTGCTTAAAGATTCTGGAACCTATTATATATGAGTGCAGAAGAAGTGTCCATTGAGTTGAATCCATGGAATTACAGAGGGTAAGCAGCTGCAGTGCTGTGATATTTGGCTTCGGGGGTCATTGTATGCTTGGAGATTCTATGCTGCCTGCAGGCTGACAGTAAAGCCCTTTTTCAATTTATATCGTGAGGACCTGCTCCAGATTTCCCTGGGATCAGTGGAAGGGCTCCCATTGTTAGATCAGGTTCACTTTCCGTTCTATGCATATCTGGGTTGTGTGAAACCTCGGGTTTTATTTATCACTCTTAAATGGTTAGAAATTAATACAGTCAAATTCACCTGCCAGTAGCTGAAACTGAGAATTAAATTAACCAATAAATAAGCTCATAAATGGACTGCAAGCAAGCACAAAAGCAATGATAAGCATGTACTGGTGCCTGTACGAGGAATTTATTCATGGCTTTCCCCCTCTCAATCAGTGACCAGGCAATGCTTTTCAGTCCTTACCTGGAGGAACTATGACCATCAGTTGTTTGTGTCCATTGCACACCCGAGCTTTTTGCCTGTGTTACCTCCAGTGGTGCCAATCAATGCAATGTCATTTGGTTATTACTGCCAGTGAAAATTTTCTTGAGGATCTCTGGAATATGGACAGTTGTCTGCTAGGACCTGGACTGAAAATGACCACTCACTTCACATAGGTCACTGAGCAGCTACCTGATGATTACTGACTCCCACCGTCCTTTGGTTCTCCAGGACTGAAATATAAATGCGAGAAGCCTGCAGGAAGAAAAAAAAGGTTCCTGCGTTTTTCAGTGGTTATTTTACCATAAAGGCATTTGGATGTTTCACCAGAAACTGGTAGAATACCATCTTATCTATTATCTGGCTACAAACAGTGATTTCCAAACAGCCCTCGCTTCCTGGTCTGGTTGGTGGCTTACAAGATCAGAAGAGAGGCAGCGTGACTCCAGGTGTTTAAAAGCACATATTCCTCTGCAGTTCTTTCAGATCTTGGGTTGGGAAGAAAACATCTTGCTGGCCAAAGCCCCATATTTAACTGTGCAGAACAGCTGCACATATTTTTGTTTGTTTCTTAAAGGGAATTTTTTTAAAAAAAGAAACACATGAAGAGAGGGGAGGCCCATGGAAGATATTAGGGGAAGGAGAGGAGTAAGCAGTGTTTAAAAATAAAAAATAGAACAAATTAACCATCTTGAGCTCAAAATCCATTTTGGCTGCCATGTGCTATTTTTATATCAATCGGGCCATAAAAGCCCCAGAGCCAACCAGAGAATTCCCCTGGCACAGACACCGTGAAGGCAGCCACAGGCTGTTTTGTGAGCACCCTCACCGTATAAATACCAGTGTAGAGGGATATGCCAGGGTCTGCTGGGGGTGGAGAGGGTGCTGTGCACTATAGAGGTTCTAGGCAGATAGAGATGGGCTGCCTACGTTACCCCAGGAGCTATTTCAAATAAACAGCTCAGGGATGAGGAGGGTGCAAAATGGCTTAGAACCACCCCCACCCCAACTTCTTTCACTTAGTTCCACAGTTTATACTGTGCCTCTCTAAGGTGCAGCACAGAATTGCACCCTATGTTTTTACAGTGCCGAGGACCCAAGAAGCCCCTCACAGGGGCTTATTTATTTGAGCCTCCACAATGCCTTATTTGAGCCTCCACAACATCAAGGGTAGCAGCAGAAATCTGTCTTGGGTAGGGGTCGATAGAGCCAGGCTTCCTCATGGAGCTTGGTAAAGCCTCTTCTGAAATCCTCCAGCAGAGGGTGCAGAAGAACCATTTACAGCCATTCGTTAATCTGTCTTCGCTGTGTGCCAGGCTGCCTCGACAGCGTTTATGGGCCCAACCCAGGTGGAGACACCAAACTCTCCATGTCTGGCCTGTGCAGGTTGTTGGGCCAGTAGAAATAGGAGTGGTTAGAACACCGAGGCCCCAAAAGGAAAACAGCTGTGCCAAACTTTCCCTTAATTTCCGAGCCCAATCCTGTGAGGTCTCAGTGCCTCTAGCCAAGGGACAAGGAGCTGAGGGTACTCTGCAGGTTCTGACATGACTGAGCCCTACGCCATCAGTTTCAATGCTAAGTAAAATTTTTGCTCCCTTTTATTTGGGGCATGTTTCGCTGGAAGCTTTGCTGACCTATATCAGAACCACAAAGCAGGATCTGTTAGAGCTACATACAGCCTGCCCTAGAAGCTGCTAATGGGGAAAGAGTGTTCCTTTGGAAAGGAGGTAGTAGTGACAATCGGTCTTTGTGGGCTGGAGGAAGGCAGCCATCCACAGTCTCGATGGGTTCCCTCTGTGTGTCCATGCCAGCTGGAGGAAGAAGTTTTTTAATGTCTCTCTGGCCAGGGGAAAGGGTTGGAGAGCAGCCAATCACCATGGCGTAGCTAGAGAAGCCTTGGGAAAATGAGCATGTTGACATGAAAGGTGAGCTGCTGGTTCACTCTGATCTGGCCACAGTTTGCACAGCGGTTTTTTCCCCCAGTCCAGCTGGTGCAAGAGATCTGCTCTTCTCCTGTGCTTTCATGGTGGCATATGAAGGAATGTTTGTATTGGGGACTCATCAAATTTAAAAACAGCCCTGGGGCAGGCGTGGTGGTTAATGCCAAGGGGGAGACATTGGCTGCCAGTCCTTGCTTTGGCGTCTCACTTTCTGGGCTGCAAAGTGTGGAGTCCAGTGACTGCCTGGACAAGCTCCTGAGTCCAACCCAAGTCATCTTGGGCAAAGATGGTGGCTGCAACATAGGGAATTAGAAAGCAAGGGGCAGAGGCACACAGGCATGTGTGGAGAGCAAGGGTCAGTGCAGAAAAGGAAACTGTTGCTCTGAATACAAACACAGCATTCAGAGATGGCCAGGGGAGTTTAATGTGTTCCCAGGTAGGCTCCGGGGATCAGAAGAGTCAAACTCCTAGCATACCAGAGAGATCTACTGGGAAGTGTAGAAATTGGCAGCCCTTTCTGAAAACGAAGACTGTTTGGGAGTCTGTGGACAGGCTGGCCGGAAACGAAGAGTATTAAAATGGATGTGCTTAAGCTCTGTGACTTGCCTCATATTGCTATAAAAAGCCTCATAGCCTGACTGTTGTTTGTCTTTTTTTTCTCTGTAATGTTACATAACATTTGTTTGGTTGGAGGCCTGGCAATAAGCAAAGGCTAAATAGCTGGTTTACTAGATGTGGTTCATGCAATGGCTTGCACATGTAAAAGTTGCCAAGTTCTGCTCACTTAGAGCCAGGCTCTCTCTTTTGTTGTCTTGGTGTTTGAGATGGTTTGCTCCTACAATGAAGGGATTTGCAATAATATTTGACATATCTCCAGGGCTTGCTCATGCTCATGGAAGTTTAGAAGTTTTTGTAAATCTCTGCATATGACTCCAGGGACGGGGAGGGATGAATCAGACATTTGAAAAATGAGGATGCCAAGGAACAGTCTGCGGAGAAGAAAATGTAGGAAACTAAAACTAACAGAATGACATCAAGAAGCCAGAGGTGAAAAAATGAACCAAAATATGAGTCGTCTAAGCCAATAACCCGCTCGGCCTATGCCAGCTTCCCAGACTCATTGCTTTACACATTTAAAACTAGAGTTTGGCATTTCTTCCTTCACTACTGACAAAGAAAATAAGTAAGAATACCCCACTTTCTCCATCACCCCATATGCCTATAGAGAAAGCTGATAATCTTGAACTTTGCCAGCAGGCCCCCTGAGGATCTTTGCAGATGTTTCTGCTTTTGCAAGCCAGTGGGAGCTTTATGGCCTGAGTTCTCCCTTCACTGTCAAGCAGTAAATGTCAGGCTGTGAAAAGCGCTCATCTGGCAACAGGTTTCTGGAGTTGTCGGCTGGGGCCTATCAGGTCAAGTGATACAGTGGATAATTTGCTGTGCCAAAGTCCTGCTCTGCAGTGCTGTGTGTGACAGCTTCATTTTTTCCCTTTACTCCAGCTGCAGAACAAAGGGCTAAAGCCCCTGTGTAATCTTTTCCCCCTGTTGCCAGCAGAGCCTTGTCTAGTGGTGGTTCTGCCCTGGGCCAGCAAGCAAATGTCCGCCTTTCTCAGTCAGCAGCGTCACATGTGCCCAGTTACTGAATGGCATATTGCCCATGTTATTTGTTGCCCTGGGCACTTGCCTGCTTTTAATTATATGATACAGCTGGCCCTGGTTACTAGTGGTTAACCTGTCTGTTTTTACCACCACTAATTGTACTGTTGTGTGCCTGTATCACTGACCAGTGATTTGGGAATGCCTTGCTGACATTGTCCTTATAACTACTCTTATTTTGTTGTATTTATTTGTACTGCAGTAGTGGCTCAAAGTCTAAATTAAAGTATTTATCTAGTCTGCCTGCCTCTGATATTTGTTCTGCTCCCATCATTGCTGTAACTAAGCACAGCAATGTCTTGAAACCATTTTTTTATCACCACCCTTGACCATTGGTTCCATCACACATAAGTTATGAGCCTCTCTTCTTTTTGCTTTTGAACACATGCAAGTGAATCCTAATGTCCAACCTGTGGTTGCTGTCTTCATCCATATTCAAGTAAGTAGGAACGGCTCTCAAGGATCGATGTATTTCATGGTGGTAGTGATTTGGAGAGACTATTGAGAAACGGGGCAGTGAGATCTTCCTTCACAGCTAACTCTACAGTAGGAACTTTGAAGCAATGACTGTGTTCTGAAATGTGTTCCCTGTGGGTCACCCTTTCTTTCTTTGCCTTTCTTCCCTAGATCCCAAAACAGCCTCTGAAACAGAAACGGAGATCTGTGCAGAGTGGGAGATAAAGACTATCACCAGTGCACTGAAAACTTATTTGAGGTAGGGGAGAAACATCTCCTGTGTGTTTATATGTTTTACCAAGAGTGTTCTGTAATGTTCTGGAGACATCCTCCTACTACCCAAGTTTCTTGACAAGAAACTTAAAACAACTAAGGAAGAGACAGCTTAGAAAGAATCAGTCTTGGCTTTTCCACTCACCCATTTGTGATTGGGAGTTTATTGAATGACTTGTGGCACAGTCATAAGACTGTATCTCACTTGTCTCTTGATTCAGGCTCTTCCCAATAACCGAAGATGCAGTGCATTTCTGTATGCTGCTGTCTAACAAATTTCTGGTCCTGATATTTTAGTTTCTGAAAGTTCAGTTTTAGTTTGTATTTCTGAAAGAACCATGAAAATTTGATAAGGCTTTATTTGAGATCTATGCATAGAACTTTCACACGGGTCCAGTCCAATCACATGAAAGCGTATGCCGTTATTACAATTGAGTTATCTTCTAGTATTTTATAGGTAAGACTCACAACATCATGTACTGAAGTACTAGTCTACAGAAAATTCATACACTGGAGAAGAACGTTAATGCCAATACTACTGTTTCCTTTGGTGCTCCCTTGAGATCAATTTATTTCTATTAGTTATTTAGTAATAGATATGTAAGAATTTGTTAGTAATGAATAAACTACGAACTTCTAATTATGGCTACCTTCGTATCTCTAACTTTCATTTTTATTGCATTTCATTATTTGCTGACAGGTAATATTAGAGATGAGATGACTCCACAGACTACAGTGATGGTGCCTAAGCTAGGAAAAGGGATACCCATTAGTTTGCATGTAGCAATAAATATTTTGTTATGCACGCATACTTCTACCTGCCATAAAGCATAAAAGATTGAAACAAAATCTGAGGTGGGTGAGAAATGTAGTTAGTTTGATCGATCTCAGCCTAGAAGATCACAAAGCCATCATGAACGTTTGCATGAATGGCAATCTTTGCTCCCAAAGGTTTCTGAACCGTTAGAACAGGAATAAGGTGTATAGGGAAGACGGAAGCCTGGCCTATGCTACTGAGTTAGGGCAGCGTAAGTCAGCTTACATTGACCCTGTTATATCAGAGTCCACACCACAGCCTTTCTCCTGCCCGACTATATCAACATAATAACTGTACCTCCACAAGAGGCATTGGGTTTATGCCGGTTTAGTTGGGGTGACAAGGTCTGTGTAGACACTGCAGATTACTTACACTGATGGTTGGCTATCATTTTTGCCACTTTCACAGCTCATGCACAGAGCTATGGGATTGACCATACATCGTAGCTGACAGCTGGGTGGGGGAATCCTTTCAGAGCTAGTCTATCCCTAGGTCCCAGCTCCCTGCTGGTAACCGGGCAACTCCCTGGAGTCCCTGCTCCCAGCCAGGCTGCCTGATGGGAATCCGACTGCCCCCTCAGGTTCTTGGCTTCCTGTTCTCATCCTGGTGCCCAAGCAACTCCTAACAGGGCAGCTCCTTCCACCCCACTGCCCCTCCTAAGTCAGCGGAAGTGCTCCTGATAAAAACAGGCGCTACCAGCAGAAGGGTAGTAGTGTGGACGTGAACTACCGCAGGAATATCTATCAGAAGTTGACTTAAATTTTCAGTGTAGACATGCCCTGAGAGTGTGAGACACGGGACTGGAATACTAGGTCATTTCACAGGTCAAGACTTAGATATATAGGTAAATTTGGGAGGAGCTCTACAACTAAAATATCAGGGAAGCTGCAGGGGGGGTTACAGGCCATTTTAAGATCTGTATGCAGATAATTAGCACAGTACTGATAATGTGCTATGCGTAGCTTTAGCCAGCGTTATCGGTCCCTCACTTTCATCAGCACCAACGTTTACAAAACTTTCCTTCAAGATATGCGTTAAGATGTCCAAGGCACAAAAATGGGTGGATGTGGAAAATTCTTTATGGGAATGATGATCATTAGAATTTTAGTGCTGTTTTCTGTGGCATATTTTAAAATCGGGTTGGTGTGGCGTTTTGTTGATTTATATATAAAAGAAGGGTTCAAGAACATAGGGACATTTGGCTTGTGTTATTTCTTTAAGATATCTTGGTAATTCTGCAGTTGTCGATGATTCAATGAAAGAGGAAGGGAGGAATAAGATAAAGTCCCTCTGTATATTATGTTGCTTCTGATGAGAGGAAACTAGTTAGGCGAGTTGGCATTGTTTAGTTGGGCTCTTTATGATTGAAGAATGGATTTATGGTAACAGCAGATTTCAAGTTGCACTTCAGTGATTATTTCATTGCTCAAATGTGTATGTATTGCTCTTCCCGTTCCAGAATGCTCCCTGGGCCCCTTATGATGTACCAGTTTCAGAGAAGCTTCATCAAAGCAGCAAGTAAGTTTGTGCATATGTGCTTGTCTCAACCTTCTAAAGAAAAAAAATTCCTTCGCAAGCAACTGTACGTTATTCTTCCCCCAGTATTCTCCCCTTGACTTTGTGTGGATGCAGCTATATAAAAGGGCTTATACTAGTATAGCTTAGTCTCATAATACCACTTTTTTTAAATCATTACAGCTGTGCTCCACTAAGACAATTACTCTAGTAAAAAAAAAAATCACACAACCTAATCAAACTAGTTATCAGTACGGAATTTGTGTGTAGATCAGACTTAGAGGTGACTTATTTACTAGGCAGTGCTACAGGACTTCTGTTGTTTTTACTAGGCAGTGCCTCTCCATTAATCTGAATCAATCTGTGCTGACTAGAATTCTCTTTTCTTCTTCGAGGAGTGTCCCTTTGTGCTCCACTTTTCGGTGATTGCACTAGTAATCAGGGGTTTACAGTAGCAACGTCCGGTTGGGTCGCACAGGCACCGTCTCTGTCTTGCATACATCAGGCCGTCACATTGCACTGTGTGACCAAGCCCCCTCATTTCCATCCATGCCACCCTGGGCTTGAGATAGAGCACTAACAGTGCTTCTGTATGTTAGCTTCTTTAGTTTAGTTATTTAGTTACTAGTTAGTAGCTAGATGTTTTTCCACCACTGTTTTTCTTCTTCACTCTAAAAAAGCAGTGTGGAGGAGAAGACTGCATGTTCAAATGCAGGGTGGGAAGAAACTGGGCAGAAAGACTGGGACTGGGATAGGAAGCCTGAAGAGTGGAGACTGGGGTGAGGAACCTGGTGAGACAAGTGGAGAAAGAGACAAAATCGGGGCAGAGCGGGGACTGGAGAGTAGGGATCACACTTGAGTGTGAATGAGCAAAACAATCTGCAGATACTGAAACGAAACCCAAGATTCTGGAGTGTCGTCATTCCTCTGTGAAACATCCTGGCAAAGTGTCCCATCCGCCCTTCGTGCTGGTCCACACAGAAGATGACAACCTACTAACGCTATCCTTGACTCCATTAACTCAAATGGCAGAGGATTTTGCAGAGGAGCTAAAGAATTCAAGTCAGCTGCTGACCCATGTTGGTATCAATATGATGCCACAAGATGGAATTTCTGGTTTTTCAGTTTGCTTATTTTCATTTTTTTAAAAATACACATAAATTAAGCTTAGGAAATGACAGAATTAAGGTTGTCTGTGCAGTAATGAAGTCTTTAATTACTAGGTCACCTATTATTTTTTCCATAGTACCCCTGCCTCATTCAGTATACAGGATGGACCTGCTCTGGAAATGGAACAGGACTGTCTAATGAAGGAGGCTGCTGTGTATAGTAGTGTTTCCCAAGCAGTGCGCCGTGGAACTTTTTGAAAAACTACTCAAAGAGTTCTGGATTGGCTCATTGGCTCATGAATATTCATGAATTCATTTGGAGCCTATAAGGTGGTGTGCCTCAAAATAATTAAAGGTATCGAGATGTGCCACAGTGGAGAAAAGATTGGGAACCACTGGTCTATAGGACCCCTGTTTTGTTATTGCAGACATTGAAAGGTGTTAGTGAATAAGGCAGAGGATTGCAGGAAGAGGAAGGATAGTTAAAGCAGTTGAATGCTGCTCTGGAGAATTGGATTCTGTTCCTGCCTCTTAACACAGAGATCCTATAGGATGCTGGGCAAATCATGTCAGCCTTTTCACTGGTGGTCACTAGCTGTGTGTATCTCATTTTCTGGATGCCTGACATGATGTGCAGAAATGCTGATTACTCACAGCTGTAACTGAAGTCATAGGGACCTGAGCTTTGAGCATATAAATTGCTATAATGGAATAGCTATCTAAAAAGTCAGGTTCTAGGTATCTCAAATTAGGCCTTCAAAATTAGTGGATATTTTTGACCTAAATCTCTCAGTTCCCCATCTGTAAAATGGGAATGCATCCCCCCACACATCTCATAGTGGTGTTGTGAAAATAAATTAACTAATATTTGCAAAGCACTCAGAAATTAAGTGATGTGTCATAGAAAAGTCTGAGGAAATGGGCAATTCTTCAGTATAAGACTGGTATAGTGTTCAGTAAACAAGATCTGGGGTCCCACATTGAGCAATAAGGAGAAATCAAAATATCGAATAGCTGCTCGTTACGTGAGCACCATCCATTCTGTGTATTGTAGGAGATGTTGCTAATATCTCATGTGGTGCAGTAACATGCTGAATTGACTTCATTGAACCTGCCCTTCCTGGAAGGGAAAGGGAGGGTGTAATCTCTAAAGGAGGGCATTTAACGAAATGATTTCCGATGGCTTTATCACAAGTGTCCTTATGCTATAAATGAAATGCAAATATTAAGATATTCCCGCTTTGTGGATGGCATAAGGATAACCATTTGTGAGGCTAAAGATACCCTTATGGAACTTGAAGATTTAGGATATAAGCAGGTTCCCTTGCTTTCTCCGTTGAGACGAGCCAAATTGTAGCCACTTGAATTCCAGTCAGCCTGTTCTCTGGTCATAAATGTCTTGGCTTGGCATGTTGTCAGCCTCCATCCTCAAGCCATTAGTTCACGCTTTTGGTTTGGTTCTCCCTTTTTATAGAAACATTGTTTTTTTCTGCATCATGGGAGCTGGCGTGAGTAAAAAGAAACCTTAGGAGTTTGAGGATCCACAGAGCAGCTGAATAGAGATGGATGCAACAGCAGGGCTTCAAGAGCAGAGCAGGAGTTTTTCTTTGACAAAATTGTTGTGTTTTTTTTTTTTGTTGGAAAATTGTCAGTTGTCATTACCAAACCTTCTGGTAATGTGCTTCGTGTGATGAAGGTTTCATCAGGAAGTGGTTCAATTCCAGAACTCTGGGGAGGGAAACAGAGACAAATCCCTCCAGAGTAGCCAGTAGCTGGGTGATTACAATGGGGAAGACAAAGGTTCAAATCCTTACTTTGCCAATTTAAGTCTTTCCTGTGGGAATTGTCCCACTTAGTATAAATAATTAAATATTCCCTGCAGGGTGGACTTGAACCTGAGTATCCTTCATCTCACTGAGTGCCCAGTCTATCTTGTGCAACAAATATTTAATTATTTATCCAAAATGGAACAGGTCCAACAGGAGAGATTGAAAGGGGAGGAGACAGAGACCGACTCTGTACCTTAGCTATTGACCATTTTGAAATCTCTCTCAGCAAAAACTTTGACATCTCGAAAATCTTCATGGAATGGGTGAACCATTTCCTTCCCAGCTGTATTCAAGACACCTGCATCACTGGCTGAATCTCGGTCCTGATCTGGGTGATTCTTTCTAGTGAAAAAGTAGGTAGCAGATGGAATAACCTATCGTTTCCCACTGCAGAACTGGAGAATCAGGAATCCAGGATTTCAGAAATCCACAACCTCGTTCATCGACTCCCAGAAAAAAACAGGCAGATGCTGCAGATGCTCACGAACCACTTGGCAAAGTAAGTGTCTGACTTTGATAGCCTTTCTTTTCTCCTCCATCCCTGAAAGATAATAGTTGTAGAAAAAGTGTGTGTGTGTGTGTGGGGGGGGGGTCTTGAGTCATATCTGACTGCATCACAGTGACTGAAAACCTGTGTGAGAAAAGCATTAATGCAAGAAAGGATATGGGGTGATGCAGGAGGAAGGAAATTCTAACTTTCTGGCTGGCATATTTGATTTTTCAGCATTTGTGGTGCTTTTCTACATTAACCAATTCATTGCTGTATGGCTGTTTTTAGCTATTGCCAGGGAGAATGCATCTGCTGGGCTGATGGAAATGTACCATTGCTTCAATGGCATGCTAATAGGTGATGGTTAGAGGTTGCAAGGGAGGGTCCAAAATTAGGAGCTCAGGGCTATCACAGTGATAGGATAGACTACAACTTCACAGCCTATATTTTGTCCGTGTGTAGCCTAATTCATCGTACTGCCTGTGCTTAAGTCACCTTGAGACATTTGGCACAGAGGGGTTTGCTAATTTTTTGTATTTCAGTGATAGGGCTGTCCTCACAATTACCATAGGGATCATGGGTTAGTGTTTAAAGAAGTGACACCATCATCTGGAGTGACTGAGCAGTTCGCATGCCAGCTTCGGGGATAGAAGGTCATACCTGGCCATTCCTTTGCCATGTGTACAAGAAAGATTAACAAGGACTTGAGAAAACCTTGAAATGAGCTAAGCGGACTGTAAATAAAAATTTGGGAAAGCATAAAGCTGTCTATTTCAAAAGAAAGAGCAAACTTGAAATATGCTTACAAAAAAACAAAAAAAAGAGAGAGAGAAAAGATTCCAGATGCTTTCTTATGACATTGGTGCCTGTTCTGTGGAAGCAGCGGCAGGCTGTTAAAAAGCAGAAAGCTGGTTTAGGTCCCAATTTCAAAACCTCGGATGCTTGCAGGCTTAAGCCAAGGGATAGGGAGTTCCAGCTACTTCCACCAGCCAAATATGTGCAAGTCTCATGACTGCTTCAGTACTTTGCATTTTGGTGGTGGATCTATTTAAAGGAGGACTCGTATCTTCTGTGTGGTATTCAGAGGGAGGGGAGGAAGTAGGGAAGTGCAATGGGCTTTGTACTGTTTTATCAGAGCTTTGTTAAGAGAAAGAAGGGATTTAAAAACCAACACCCAAAATACAAGTGTGGCAGAAGGTGTTATTTTTAAGGGTAAAATAGCCCTTAGCAGTGTGTTCCCATTACATGCCTCCTACTAGGGAAAGACAGGAAATCACTATAAATAAAGGCTGTGCTTTCCTTTTTTTTTTTTTTTTTTTTTTGGAATTGGAATTCGAATATTGAGCTAAAAGGGCCAGCAGGGTGATTCACTGAACTCTAGGGAACATTATCTATATGTGTTTGCTAGTATTAATAGATAAATAGATTATTTTGCTTGTAAACAAGAAGATGTCAGTTGTGGCCGGCGGGGTCACTCTATCAGTAATTCCTGAGAAACAATGAGGTTTTAGCTCTTGTTCAGCAGCCGGCATTCATTACAAATCTTCATCTTCACATATGAAAGTATTTCTTCTCCCGTCCTCCTATGTGTAGCCCCTTTGTCTAGTGAAGCCCATGTTGCTGTACTGAATGGCACTTTCTCTCTGGCCTGGGAACTGAGGCTGGAGCTGCAGCTGGGGCTGTGGCCAGGAGCGGAGCTGTGGCTGTGCCTGGAGCCAGAGGCCACGGCCGAGGGTAGAGCTGTGGCCGGGAGCAGGCAGTGGGGCCAGAGCACAGTTGGAGACAGAGCAGAGTTAGGTGGCATTCTCTTGCTGTGCCTCTTGCTCTCTGCTCCCCCCCCCCACCTTGAATGGTCCTCCAAGTGCCCTTAGGGGGCCCTTCCCCACTATTTGGGGACAACTGGTTCAGTCTATTTGGCCAATCCAGTCTGTGACCTCAATGCTGAGGCCATTGACTGGGGGGGGGGGGGGGAGACAGGTAGTGCCAGTGATAATTAGTGGAATAAATGGATGCAGAGGAACGTTGGGGTTGGGGCGAATATTGTGTACGTGGGAGCCGTGGGCAGGGAAGGGAAAGTATGCATGGTGGTCTCTGGGAAAGGTGACTGTTCTAGGGTTATAAGATTCAAAGCAGAAACAATTTAAGTCACCTTCCACTGGGTAGAAGAAATCACCTCCTATACCCATCATTAATACGTTGAATAATTCTAGTTAATTTGCATTTTACTAATACATACGCAGCATGGTTTGCACACACACAGGGCCAGTGTCTCTCCCAGTTTCTCAGCAAAGATTTAACAACTGAGTGTCGCAGAGGGGCCTCGCATCATTGAGGCTTTTGCTGCTTTCGGAAAACATCGTAGATAGTGTCTCTTGCTAGATCAGGAGTCGGCAACCTTTGCCTGCCCCCATGCCAGCCCTGCCCACCACACCCACAGCAGGTGCCGCGTGGGGGGCCAGCAGGGGACAGGCTCGGCTGCGCACACGGCTCCTTTTCCCTGCTGGCCCAGCCCCCGCGCACGATTCCTCTCCCCTGCTGGCCCCACGTCTCAGCTGGGGGGCAGAGCCAGCAGGGGACAGGAGCCATGCATGTGGCAGCTCCTTTTTTCCCTGTTGGCCGTGACTCCAGCTGTGGGGTGGGGCCAGCAGAGGACAGGAGGTGTGCGGATGACTCTTGTGGCCTCAGGCCCCGCTGGGGAGTGGGGCCAGCAAAGGAAGCAGCCGTGGCACCGTGTGCCGCAGGCAATATGCGCACGTGCCAGGGGTTTCCAACCCCTGTGCTAGATCATTGTAAAGGACTCAGAACACATGTAAACTGCATTGGCCAATTAAATGAAGAGGACCCCTCATGAGATATTTGGTCTTTGATGCATTTTGTTTGCTTTCTCACTGAGTTGCAACAGGACTCTTGAATACGAATTAGCAAGGTTCTACTATTAATAAAATTGCTAATAAGGTGATAAAGATCAGTCTCGTATAAGCATTTCCAAACTCTTAGTACGTGCGAAGTAGAGCATTCTCTAAGTGTCTTAGCATTTCCTATCTCAGCTAGAGGTCAAGGAGCAGCCTTCACAGAGCTGGACTCTTACATGTGGGAGGGTGGAACTCTCCATATGGCAACAGCAAGTGGTGCTTGAGAGTAGCAGTGGATTTCAGTCCCCGCCTGCTTTGTACATACGGAGATCCAGACTCTTCAAACCCTGGGGGAAGAAGGGCTTTTGCTAGTGGACTTTAGGACAGGAAAGGGAAAGGAAAGTTACAGAAAATGGGAGGGTGTGTGTTGGGGGGGCAAAGGGGCCCAAATGCACAGAGGAGAGCAAACTGTAGACGGGAGACAGAGAATTAGAAGGGTAGACATGAAAAATTAGGTGGATTTCAGCTGCTGGGTTAGTACATTTTAGTTCACTCATGTTTCTGCATGTGTTTGTTGACTTTTCCAGGCAGTTTTATATTCTAATCATTTAAAATATGATGCATGTGCAGCCTATGTCAGAATTTCAGCAATAAGTAAACTCACCCACCCCACTCCGTCCCCAACACCACATTTCAAGCCCAGTTTTCTTGGAACCTACAGTAGTTATGTTAATCTTTGGCCCATACATATTTTAAACTCGTATTTCTCCTTCACAGGACACACACTCACTGCTTCTGTGATGATTTACTGGTTACTAAGGAGGAGAGCACTGTTTGTTGTGATTCACTCAGGAGTATCTCTGCAGGAGGCAGGAATAGGCCTAAACCCAAACTGACCTGAACTGTCCCAAAGTTACTATTTGAGTTTCAAGAGGCTTTATTGTTTAATCCATCTGTTACATTTTAAACTCTTTTGTCCTGGGGGGGGGGGGGAATTATACTAAGCTAAGAGTAGGTGCAAAATACAATCTTTGAAAAGTGTTCAATTAAACAAAGTATTGCATATTTTAGTAGCATTCAGCCATCCTTGCACCCTGTTTAGAGTTTTGGTGGGTAGAATTAAACATATTTTTCCAAATAAAAGTGGTGCAGTACTTGAGTATTGGCAATTGACATTTGTTTCTTCAAGGCAGTGTAGGTGGAAGCTCGTTTTTCTTTTGGTTGTGTGGAAATGTCTGTTACAAAATAGATCATTGCAGTATTAGAAATGAGCCGGAGCTGATTCCTGTTTGTTCAAGCAGCAGCCCCGGAATGTCCCACATGAGTGCCATGAGTGCGTGGTGGTGGGGGTCAGGATAAATAAAATGGAAAGTTACCTATGTAGCTTTTTCATTTTGGTGTCTGACTCAAGGTTCTAGTTTTAAACTGTGCAGTTATCCTCTTGGAAGGGCCAAATACTGTTATGCAAATAAAACACAAACAGGGATTTAAATTTAAAATTATTTGAAATCTGTGGAATTTTGTTCATTTCTTTCTTTCTTTGTTTTGGCAAAACAGCAGAATGAGATTAAAAACATTCCATATAAAATCAATTGGAGTTAAGAAATCTCCCCTTGGATCTTTATTCCCTGGAAGATGCTCATGATTTTGAATTTAAAATTCTTAATTATATATTTTTCTTCATTTCTGCCGGGGGCCCGGGGGGGGGTGAAGAGGAAAGGCAACAGTTAATCTGCCATGCTCCATTCCATGATAACCTATCATGAACCAAATGCCATCTAGCAACACACTTTTTCTTGCAGATTTGTATGCCTTTTTGCAGCTTAAATCCCCCCCCCGGGCTCCAATGCCTATCCTTTGGGTTGGTCTACACTGAGGTTTCTGCCCCAGTTTAAAACCTTGATATAAGTATAAATGCATAAATACTAGAGGGTTACACTGATTTAACCAAATAGGTATTTTTTTCTATCAGTTCAGTGACGCATTGCAAAAAAGAGTGTAGTCAAGCCACTTATTGCCAGGTATCCAAGAAACTGTGCTGATTATACTGTGTCTCAATTTCTGGAACCAGGATTTCACCACTCCACCCTTCTAAAGGTCTTTTAATAAGGAATAAATGGATTCAGAAATGCAGAACTGGAAGATTTTTGACCCATTTACATTTCAGGAGTTAGACTTTTTAGTTAGAATCTTTCAGGAGTTAGAATCTTTTGATTCATTTTTGTCTGAGAATTTTTTTGTTGTTGCAGCTGTGAGAACTGTGCTTGTTAATAAATACTTTGTAGTTGTATCTATTGCATCTTTCATTCAAGGTTCCTGAGGCACTTTTGGTGAGTTTTCCTCACGTGACTCATATCACCCATTGCTATTTGTCTTTCTGTTTGCAAACATCTCCTACCTGTTTAAGGCAAGAGACTTGCCATGTGCTCTGGGCTGTGAAAGATGAAAACAATTAAATGTATTGTGTCCAAAGTGTGTGTACGTGCATTTAGGAGAATTAATTCTCTTTAATCGTTCACAGGTGCGACCTAGCCAATAGGGACTTCCTCCCTGTGCTTTTGCTACAGTAGTGTCTTCTGGTTTTCATGTTCAACACAATAACAATCACTATCTGTAGCACAGATCGTTCTCAGCTTCTCGGCCTCGATGGTTTCCATTGGTTCTGCAAGGCAGTAACTATCTGATGTCAGTCTAGAGTGTAGGTTACACACAGATCTTTCTCCAGGAAGGCTCATTAACTTGTAAGTGTGGGGCTGTGACAGTAATGACAGAATAGGATATGGACTAGAAATGGAATAAAACTAATTCCAAATGCTTCTGTCGAGGTCTCAAATAATTTTCTTACTGACGGGGTTACTGGCAAGAAAGACCTCCAGGGCCAGGTGCCCAAATATAATATAGCATTTGCTATTGTTTGTGTTGCATAGTTATATCTTTGACCGGGTAGTGTATAGACTTTTTGCACTTAGGGAAAAAGGACAACGCTGCAGGCCTGCTTCTGGGCAGGCCTAAATATCCTAGTAAAGGCCAGGTTCCCCCTTGGTATTAAGTATGGCACTTACCTCCACACTTTCAGCAAGTGACCAGATAGATAAAGACTCTCACCAAGGTACCTGTTCAGGAAGAGGAACTGTTGCAGAGGTTTACCTCGGAGGCTTTTTTCTCCGAGTAAGCAGCAAGCGATTAGGCTAATTCTTCTTGGCATCGCCGCTGCTTCTGCTGATTGGCACCTGTTCATTTGTTTGATTGATTCACTACTTCCAGAAAGTCATTCTTCTTTAGGACTGTCGGGACGTTTCCACTTCTCTGCAGGGCTTTTAGATGCTTCTCTCTGCTACGTTCTCTGCCCAATCTGGTTGACAAAAGAGAATAGCAATCCAGCTCTTTGGGGCACAATGCTGATGGTGGCAAAGTCACCACGGACAGATTGATCTTTCTGGATTGATTTAGTGGTCAGTTAAGACATGCTAAATCAACCTGGAAATCGACTTAGTAAAACCACTCCCTCAAGTGGCGCAGGATGGAGCTAGGAGGTTGATGAGAGTTACACAAGCTACTCCGTGTAATTAGCATAACTCCCATTGATTGCCACCAAGTTTTCCCAGCAATGTAGATTGGACCTGGCCCTTGCATGGAGAAATTAAACAGAGTTCCTCCTATTGTTGCTGTTGTCTCTTCCCCCACTTCAGTGAGAAATTCTAATTTTGCTGGGTAGTAATGTCCTAATGCTTTGGACTGAGACACATTACAGCAGGGGGCTGCGATCAGGGCCTGCTGTAGTTCGTGGTTAACTCTTAGGAGAAATCTCTAGTTCTGAACTCCTCGGTGCTTGCTCCTAAACGGAAGGGAAAAAAAAGTCACCCCAGTAGTAACAATACTAGTTCAAACATAGGTTATTATAGCTCATTAGACTGCTTCAGTGTTGTTTTGGTTCTGTGCTCATCCTGGATAGTATGAATGGTACTCAAAAGACACAGCAGGGATTTCTTTTCACTCTGTTTCATAATATAAGGACAAGAGACAGTGCTGTGAAATTGAAAGGCGACAAATTTAAAACTGATACAAAGAAATAGAATACATAATTGGACTGTAGAACTCATTGCCAAAGGATAACACTGAAGGCAAGTAGTTAGCAAGATTCAATGAGGGCTTGACTTTTTCCTGGATGAGAAGAATACTCAGTGTTTTGATAGTAAATACTTTAAAAAAAAAATGAAGACGTATAAAACCTCATGCTTCAGGGTTCAAACAAATTTTTTAACTACCAGAATTTAGGAAGAAAGTCTCTTTGAGGGCAAATCATTCCACATCTGCTTACTGCAAGGTTTATTTCACCTTCTTCTGAAGCATATAGCCCTGGCCACTATTGTAGTAACACACTAGATTGGAGGGACCATGGGGCTGATCTAGTCTGTCAATTCGTATGTTGCTTCAAACTCAGCTGAATGCACAGGCCTTTAAAACAGTGATTCTCAACCTTGTGCAGAGCACGACACACTTGATGGCATATCGTGACCCTACAGGGCACGCCAGCCCAGCCCCTGCAGGCCAAATCCAGCCATCTCTCCGGCTCTTTGTGACACAACTTACCATTGTTTGGTGACAGTAATGTGTCCTGACACAGGGGTTGAGAACCACTGCTTTAAAACATGTTGATTTTTGACAGTAGATCTTTTGTTTCTTGAAATGCACAGTCTCCTAGGGTTCCCACATTAAATCATTTGAGAAAGCTTTATTGTTTTGGAGCGTGAAGTTTCATGTAATAGGTCAAAACAATTTGTGTCAGATCTTCATGATGATCTCTGAGCACGTGCAAACACATCTGCCCTTAGAATGAGATTATAATTACTTGGTGAAAATTACTATAACAATCTTTGTGTCCATCAGGATTTTTGCTGAGGGTAGGATTGCACCAGAGTATCTATTAATGTTAATGTAAACTTTTAGTTTGTTCTCCTTCCCCCACCTAATAATGCAATATTATTAGTAGCTTCATTCTTTTGATTCAAGGATATAATATACCAAAATGAGCCCAGAGAGCAATTAACAGTGGAATGCATTGGAGCTGGCCAAAAACAATCTGCAGAGCTAAACACTTGGTGTGATCTAGTTTAGTTACAAAACTCTGCATATAGAAATTGTCTACCTGTGTGTGTGTGTGTGTGTGTGTGTACAATCAGATGCCTTAAGGAGGCTTCATTTAGAAAGGGCAGGTGCTCACGATTCTGGAAAATCAGGCCTCTCTCGGAGTTCTCAAGTTGGATGCCACAATTCACAAATTTTGGGTGCCCAAGATCTCTGGAACTCTGTGTGCGTGTGTGTGTTGAAAATATACTCTAACTATAAAATGCCTTTAAATATGTAAGGGACTAGATGGCTGAGGTAATATTTTTCTTCTGTTGGTAAAAGAGAGAGACTTTTGAGCTTCACACGTGTAACGTTTGTAAGTTATCATGATAACTTTTTCCTATCCAAATCTCATTTCCTGCCTATGGAACTCTGTTGGAACCAATTTTTTCACATCCCGTGTGGTGAATGAGCAAGGGGCACTTCAGCTTGTGGTGTTGTTAGGCCTCTCCAGGTTAAGGGCTCACTATAGAGAAAACTGCTGGAGGATTTGCTTTTAAAAAAAACTTATTGATTTGACTGAGAACTTGGTTCACAAAAATATTCCATTCCCAACCTAGTAAGTCTCCTCTCTTTTGCCAGGAATTTCAGAGGTGGTGCAAACCTGGAACACTTTGCTCCAATGTGTCATATTTTTTTCTGCAGTTTATTTTTTATTTAATTAAAATTTTAATTAGTTTTAATGAGGGTAGCACTTAAGGTGCCAGATTTAACAACTGTAGCCTTGAGAACCAGCCAGACAGGTTTGGGTAGGCTTTGGAGCCAACCAAAGGGATGGCGCATAGAGGAGAGCAGAGTAGGTTTTTCTGCCTACCAGGGGAGTGTAGTCACCCTGCAGAGCTCTTCACCCTCATGAAGGTTAAAGAGTTTGGGCTTAAGAAGATTGTAGAAGAATCCAAAAGAAATTTAATAGTATTTTTCTGTAGCTAATATCTGTTGCTTTCCCACCTGGAGGTGTGAAAGCAGCAAGGAAAATCCAGGAGGAACGAGAGAAGTAAGAGTAATTATTAGCATGTATTTAGTCCTTTTATCTGAGGGATTTTTTAAATGCATTTTATAGATACTAATTTCTGAATCCTCACACTACCTCCAAGGAGAGTGTTACCCCATTTAACAGACAGGGAAACGGGAACACACAGGGAAGGTGGCTTGCCCAAAGGCACATCAAGTCAGTGGAAGAGGTGGAACCAGAACTCGGAGCTGTTGATTTCCAGTCATATGCACTAAACTGCTTGCTTCAATGAGACCCCCAAACAGACAGCTGAAGGCCAGTCAAAAACTGCTTCAAACAAACAATAAGGCTGGTGTTTCTGTGGAAGGGTACTAGCACTGAACCATCCTGATTTATCAAGCCATGGTTGTGAAGCAAGCCACAATCAAACTTAAACCAAACCCTTCTTCTAGCAAGTTAGTGGAGAAATAATGTCTAAGATCCAGAGGGATGCAGGATTGTGTTTCCCTTCCTAGGCTTCAACCTGGCATCGCAGGGAACTATTTCAAACCATCCCCTTAGGGTACTTGCTAATTGGAGACAAGCCCATTAAGAGTAATAATAATTCTTTTGATTTTAATGTTTTGAGTTTATTAGCACCCACAGCAAGTTCTTTTCTTTCCTGCTCATTCCTGAAGGACAAACCTAAAACAACAGAGAAAGTTCTCTAAGACGTGGGTTACCATGAAGATTTAAGGCAATTAGAAGATGGAGGCTGAGAGGAGAGATGTGGAAATGGAAAGGCATTGTGCATGCTAGTTAGGGTGCGTATGGAAGTAATTGCTTTGCTGAAGCTTGCTGTTTACTGCAACAGCTTGTCAGTCACAGATTAATATGAGAGGCATGAAATCCTTCAAGCGTTCTCCTCTTCTCCCATCAGGTTTGGGTTTGTGAGGATTTTTTTTCCTTCAAAGTTGGAGAAGGAGCCAAGTTCAAGATCATTGTGAAGATTAGTTTGAAATCTTAGCGCGACCACAGTTCATGGCTAATTGAATTATTGTATTTAACTGAAACCACCTGCAGCTGCTGTAAAAAGACATAGGCCGTCAAGGTCCATATTTATTCCCCTTGCAGTGCCTCTTGAGGGGACCCATTTGAGCTGCCAGACTTGTTTAATTCTCACATATTTTATATATGAAGAAAATTTGTACATTTGGGTTTTCAACATTTCAGCTCCTTTTGTTCTCTTGGTTTTTATTTTAGCCCCTCTGAGGGATGTTTTACTTCTCCCCTATTTCACTGAGGTTCTTATTTCTTGTGCAGCTGAACTTTCACAGAAATTCAGAGTAATGTTGCTGGCAGTTATTATACATGGCATACACGCCCAGACTCCATGCAAACAACTAAAGACCACATCCTACCAGAATGATGTGGTAACTCTTGATTCTGAAATCGGATTTTGGAGTGGAACAGTCTACTACTTGGGAGCCAGATGCTGAGATTCTGGCTCACCCCTTATTCAAGCGAACTTCAATTGAAATTGATACAGCTTTGCTTAGGTAAAATAGGCTTCAAGCAGACTAAGGACCTCAGGGTTGGGTCTCTTGGTTAGCTAACAAAGCACAGAGGAGAAGATTGTTAATGCTGGGGAGATCAAAGTAGTAGACACTGAAAGTCTTGGTATCTGACTGCTGTTTTGTTTGCCGATGTGAAAACATTTGGAAGGCATCAAAGTGTCTACAGTGGACTTTCCTTAATTTGACTTAAGCTGCTCCTTAAGTCGAATTAAGGAAAAGTTAGTTCAACTAATAACACCTCGTTTTAATTCAAACTAGCGCTTAAGTCGACTTTATTAAGTCGACTTAAGCCAGTGAGGACGTGGAGTAGTGCCTAGGTGGACCTTTTAAAGTCGATTTTAAAATGTTAAGTCGACTTAATAAGGTCGAAAAGGGGCCACGTCTACACTTGAAAAGTTAAGCCCACTTCTGTTAAGTCGATTTAATAAGGTCCACTGTAAGTCGACTTAAAGTCAACCTTATTAAGGCGATTTAATAAAGTTGACTTAACTTTTCAAGTGTAGACATAGCCTTAGAGTGTTAAACCAATGCTGCTGATTTGCTGTGCAATGCCTTTTCAACAGATGAGCCAATGAAAGGGGTGGGACTGTCAATCCAATATCTTCACAATCACCGAGATTTAAAAATAAATTAAAAAAAATCAGTATGTGCTAGCTAATAGAGAAAGGTGCATTGTAAGATCTGGAGAGTGTTGGGTAGTGTAATAACTGAACAGGCGTGAGTCAGATAGTGTTCAAACTGTTTCAATGGCAACTCTCCTTCAGAAGAAGATCCCAATCTACTGGTTGGGAACCACTGCAATATGTTTGCTCATGGAGGTGAGAGGAGAGTCCTTCCCCACATGTGATGGGGCTGAATCATCTTGTGGGGAGCCTTGTGTTTTGAGGTAATTATTTTAAGAATTATTCATTCTTAAGAGTATATCCCCATCTCTCCTCTTCTCTGTTCTTCATTGCTGGCAAAAACTGTGTCCGCATAGACTGTCTGCTAGGAAAGGGACAGGTGCCCAGGCTGAAACTGCCCAGTTTTTGAAAGCTTGCTGTATTTTAAATTCATGAATTACGTAGTTTAAGTGTGAGGCTTTCAGTAGAATTGGTGTCATTTTCCCAGTGGATTTTAAGACCACCACCTTTGTCACATCTGAGTAGATTCAGGTTGGATGTTGATTTATTTTACTTGGATTTTATTTTGTCTTGTGAGGTGGAGGAATGCCTGAAAGGCAGATCTGCCCAAGATCATTTCTAAACAGGGCTAATTGGGGTTAAAATGCTTGAAACTTACCATAGCAAAAGAGAAGCAGCACCATGAAGTCCTTCTGCACTAATGACTATTTTGTTTCGTGTATAGGCTTAAAGCCTTGATAACCCCATGCAGTTTGCTAATGCAACTGTCTATACAAGAAGGTTTGTGAGAGGAGAGTACAGAGGCAATAAAATATGCAGCATTGATGCTGACATGTTAGCAATTCTTTCCCTTTCCCCCAGCCACATCCTGTCTCCTATCAGCTGTCTTTTTAAAAATTCAGCTGATAAAATTCTCATAAAAGCCTGACACCAAACAAACTTCATAAATTATTTATAGCCTAACAAATGGCAATGGATTCAGTGCTCCTAGAATAACCTGGCACAGGGAATCCCTGCATGATTGTCATTTGTACAGACTCCCTGGGCTAGATTGTGTGAAACAAAGAGACCAAACCTCTTTCCTTTCCTTTCCTTTCCTGGGTGGTTTTTTAAAGGTAGAGTTCCTGTGACTGGGGGAGAATGCATTTTCAAGATTGGTGTCCTGTAATATGTAAACTAGCAACATTTTGCTGCAGTTTTACAGATGATCTTTTAACCTCCTAAAGTATTGATATCTTCAAAGACTTGGTGGGGCTTTTTGGTTGCTTGGTTTTGCAAACATCACCGGTCTGGCGGTTAAAAATACCTTTTTTTTTTTTTTTTTTTGGTAACAGCTGACCTTTCAGTTCCCATACTGTTTCTACTCATAAGGCAAGTTGTACTTTCTGGAAGAATCCCAGAAGTGTCAGCTGTGTAGGAAGATACTCTAGAGACTGCCTCGGGTTTTGATTGACAGGGAGGTGGATTTTTTTTTTTTTTTTTTTTGTTTTGTTATAGCACTGTAGCAATTACTGGGGCAGGTCTTCATTACGGAGAGCCTACCTGTGCTTCAGGGATGTGCGTGTATGGGAAAGACCAGACTAGCAACACTCATGGCCTCTGAATAGCCAGCTCTGCTCCCCAAACACTGCCTCTCATATCTCTTGCAGCCAAAGCAGAACAAAAACCCTTTTGTTGGTTCGAATACTCTGGTCATAGTTTTTTATTTTTAAAGGAGGTGATCTTCCTGCTAGGAAAATGATGTAATATCCCAAATTCAAAGTACCCCAAAAGGTCTCTGTCCTTTTCATTTTTTTTTAATTGTCTCCTGTTTTGTTTCTTCTTTTCCTTTCCGTACAGTTTATTTTCATCTCCTGCCTCCTTCTGCTTTTTTGTTTCTTTAAAATAGATCTCCCTCTCTGAAGGGCAGAGTATCAATTACTATTCTCCTTATTTTTTATCCCATTTCCTTATTGTGGTCTCTGTCCTTCCCATATTCTAATGTCAGTGCCCATTTATTTTCATTTATTGCTCTCTTCCTCCTTCCCATCCTACTGCCTTCTCCTCCTTTCCACACACTCATAAGTTCCTCCTCTCTTTCCTCCTCACTTTCTCATTTCTATCATTGTTCCTGCTTCTTTTTTTTACCCCAGACCTTTGGATAGCAGAGAGATGGATCTGGACTGGCTTGGTCATTCTAATAAGTAAGGCTGAAAGATCTTTTGACGTACCATGGTACAATTCAGACTAAGGAACATCTGTCACCTCTGCCCTCTAACCTGGGGTGGCCTTAGCAATGTTTTGCTCCTGTAAGCTCCAGCCTGGACTGCATGCAAACAGCCTGCAGCATGTAAGTCACTCCCAGCTGTGTTCTGCAGTCAGCCAGCCACACTCTTACTTGGTTATATTGCAGGGTGGTGCCTCCCAGTCTTAGACAGTTGCTCAGAAATGTCTGTCCTGTACTCCAGCCCTCTCCCGGACAATACAAGTTTATATAAAGTGTGTTATTTCTTTAGGAGAAATAATATGGATACAACTTGCTGCCCCAAGTGGATTTTCCTCAAACACTTCAATTTAAACAGACTGGATTAGATAAACAAGTTTATTAACTACAAAGAGAGATTTTAAGTGAGTACAAGTAACAAGACATTAAAATCAGAAATGTTTACAGGAAAATAAAGTTAAATGCTCCAGATGCCTAACTTAACAGACTATATCAGATTCAAGGAAAGTTTCTCATCACCTGCTCTCTTACTTACCAAACCTTCTCATCAGGACCCCTTTTCCAGTTCAGCGCTGCTTCCTTTCTCATTTAGGAGCTGTGAATGCAGTAGGTGGGGTTTGGGGCATTTGTCCCTTGTTTTTTACAGGGTCACTCCCCCCTCTTGAGAAAACATTTCAAGCAGATGTTCAGGAGACAGCGAGCCTATATGAAAGGGTGTTCCTTGCTGTTTTTTCCTCACTAGCTTTTAGTGTTTTTTTTTTTCCCTTCCTGCTATATGACTGTTTACTGCTTAAATGCAAATTAAGCAGATCACACATTCCTTTGCTTGAGACAGACCTGTTTGCCAAGTCAGTTTGGAACATGTGTTAATAACACCATACAGCGGCCTCTCCTATAACTTCACATACAATGTTGACACCCACATTTTATCAAAGCGTTAACGACTAGCAAATTCTGAGTTTTCAAACGGTGCTTCACAAGGCATACTTTGTACAGAGATTAGTACGATAATAGGCAGGGTGTGGATGCAGGTGAATTTTTGTCACAGACTTGAGGAGGTCTTGGAACAGATTGATAAATTGGACAGTAATAAGTCACCAGGACCAGATGGCATTCACCGCAGAGCTCTGACGGAACTCAAATATGCAATTGCAGAATACGAACTGTGATATGTAATGTCATTTAAATCAGCCTCTGAACCTGATGACAGGTTGGTAGCTAATGTGATGCTGATTTTAGTGTTAAATGCTCCAGAGGCAATCCTGGCAACTACAGGCTGGGAATCCTAAATTCAGTGCCAGGCAAATAGACTGTAAGGTCAGAAGGGACCAGTATGATCATCTAGACTGACCTCCTGCACAATGCAGGCCACAAAATCTCACCCACCCAATCCTGCAATAAGCCTCTAACCAACGACTGAGTTATTAAAGTCCTCAAATCATGATTTAAAGACTTCAAGGTACAGAGAATCCACCAGCAAGTGAGCCGTACCCCATGCTACAAAGGAAGGTGAAAAACCCCCAGAGCCCTAGCCAATCTGCACTAGGGGAAAATTCCTTCCCGACCTCAAATATGCCAATCAGTTAAACCCTGAACATGTGGGCAAGTCTCACCAGCCAGTCACTCGAGAAAGAATAGGTAGAAACTATAGTAAAGAATAGATGCATCAGGCACTTAGATTAACATGTTATGTTGAGGAAGAGTCAACATGGCTTTTATAAAAGGAATTTTTTGTGATTATCAGCAAACGTGGACAGGGGTGATCCAGTTGAAATAGAGTACTTGGGATTTTCAGAAAGCCTTTGACAAAGTCTTTTAAGCAAAGTACTGGAGGGAAGGTCCTCTCATTTTCAGCATATTCTAAATGATCTGGAAAAGGAGGTAAACAATGAGGTGCAGAACTTGCAGACAATACAAAACTACTCAAGATAGTTAAGTCCAAAGCCAACTGGCAAACTATACAAAGGAATCTCACAAACGTGTGTGACTGGGCAACTAAAGGCAGATGATGAGAAATGCAAAGTAATGGATATTGGAAAATGTAATCCCAACTATACAAACAAAATGATGGAATCTAAATTATCTGTTTCCACTCATGAAAGAGCTCTGGGAGACTGGATAGTTCTCTGAAAACATCTGCTCAATGTGCAGCAGTAATCAAAAAAGTTAACAAAATTAGGAAATAAAACAGAAAATATCATAATGCCGTTATGCAACTCCATAGTATGCCGAAACCTTGAATGCCATGTCTAGTTTTTGTTGCCCCATCTGAAACACAATATTATTAGAATTAGAAAAGATACAGGGAAGGGCAACAAAAATGATTGGTGGCATAGAACAGCTTTCATGTGAAGAGAGATTAAAAAGACTGGGACTGTTCATCTTAGAAAAGAGTAACTAAGGGGGGCATATGATACAAGTTTATAAAACCAAGAGTGGTGTGAAGAAAGTGAATATTATTTACCTCTTCACATAAAACAGGAATCAGGAGTCACCTGATGAAATCGATAGGCAGCAGGCTTAAAATAAGCAAAGGACCAGTACTTCTTCACACAATATACAGTCAACCTGTGGAACATGTTGCCAGGGTATTTTATCAAGGCCAAAAGTATAATTGAGTTAAAAAAGAAATTAGAGAAGTTCATGAAGGATAGCTCCATCAATGGCTATTGGCCAGGATGGTTAGGGATACATCCCCATGCTCTGGGTGTCCCTTAGTCGCTGACTGTCAGAAGCTGGACCACAGAGTATGGATCACTTGATACCTTCTTTCTTACGTACAACCAACCAGATCTCACAGGTTGGCTGGTTTGTGCACTGGACAGGGAGAGATTCATGAGCAGTGGATGCAGTTAAAGCATCTTCTATCACTAGTAAAACCATTAAAGTAAGTTGAGGTACTGTGTGTCGGATGGTAGGTATGGAATTAAAGAAGTAAAGCACAAGTATTTAGCTTCCACAATCTATTCAGTAACTGTCGGTTATTTCAAAATTGGTCCATTTGTCTGTGTTTTAAATAAGAGCTTAAAAGAAATTGAAAAAAATATTGGGTGAAATCCTGGCTCCATGGAAATGAGTGGCAAAACTTGTCTTGACGTAACTGGAATCAGGATTTCACCCAGTGCTCTTTTTGTGTCGGTACGCAGGGATACAGAGTACCTGCACCTCTTTTGCCAGCCCCACTGCCCGGGTGGGGTCAGCAGGGGAAAGGAACATGACACTGGAAGAAGAGGGGTGGTGCAGGAAGAAGAGACGTGGGAGAGGCATTTTTCGAATTTCCCTTTTTAAAAAATATTTCACCTATTGTTTTTTGTGATTTCCTTTTTCTCTAGGATCTGCTTGTATCTGTTAACTTTAGTCAGATCCAAAATGTTCTAGGGGTGTGTGTGTGTGTGTGTGTGTGTGTGTGAGAGAGAGAGAGAGAGAGAGAGAGAGAGAGAGAGAGAGAGAGAGGAATATGCTCCAAGATACTGTCTTAAGTAAAAAATAATGTACAGAAAATTGCTGTGTAGGCCACCCAAAAGTTTCTTGTTATTAAGGTCCTTCGGTCATTCACTTGCATTAATGTACGACATAATGGGAGAAAATAATTTTGTCTCATTGCTTCTGAGCTGGCTCTCAGTAGTGAGTTATTACTAATGTCAGACATGAGACAGACTGCAGCTGGAGAGTCGTAGACGCTCCACACGGTGTTTAGTCCTGGCTGAAAAATCAGAGTCTCTTCTCACAGTGTACTTTTTGAAAGCTCATTTATTGCAAATTATCACTTTCTTATTTATTTTTTTGTCCAGGTTTCAGCATGTTATTTACCAGCTCTGTAGATATTTTTTTTTCCATTTCACAGATGGGTGTGTTGGTTTTTCTTCGTTGAGTGGTGCAATTAAAATATTGGTAATTCAGTTTTCAATATTCTGTGTACTGTATACAGAAGGTGACTTTTCTGTGGAGTGAGGATTGAGGAAAGCCATGGTCATACAACACAATAGCTTTTCATTTTTGTTGTGGCTTGCCGTATGGTCTTTGCAAAGAGGGGGGAAGAATTGCTACCATGGCAACAGGTGTTAATATTGTAGATGACTGTGTGATTCCAGTGGTATACAGAAGTCTGGAGAATTGGCAATAACTTTAAGTAGAAGCAGCCCTGGGTGTTTTCTTTCATTAATAATAGTAATATTTTTTAAAAAGAAAAGATCTTGATGATTGAAGTGAACGGAAGCTGTAAATAAACACTGTACTTGTGTATCTTTACCCAAAAGTAATAAAAAGTTAAACAAGAATAATAAGGGCTAATATGTTTTATTTTGTTGTAAGATTTTTTTATGCCAACGTTTTTCTTGTAACCTTTCCTAAACAGCTATTAATTTGCTGTCTTAAGTGTCAGTAGTGAGTTTTTATATTTATTTTGTATCATTGGTGTTGAACTTACCCAAATTCCATTCCCACCTTTTGGGAAAACTGCTGAGTACATGAAGCATCTGCTTAGTTTATGGAGGTGGCCTTCTCCTGGGACAAGAATGTAATGGTGACTTTCAAGGCTCAGTGACTCAATTATGTACCCACAATGTGATCTGCATGTTCAGAGATTAGCTGGGGTGTGTAAAGGGAGAATCACCCTCACTTATCATTAGTTTTAGATGCTGGTAAAACCCGATTAGTAGGAAATCTACTGGTTGACATTAACGTTTTAGCTATGGTAGAGAAATGTGGATGTGTGTTTTTTCTGTACTGGCCCAGCTCCCATGTAGAAGCTGTAGTGTAGACTGGAGTTTGATGCCTCTGAAGAGCATGGTTACTGTGAGCAATGCATTTCTCCCAGAAGAAAGCAATGGCACATAGAATATCATTTGTGTTATATAGCACCCTCCTATATATGAACCTAGCATATGTTTTGTGAAGTAATGAATTAGCTACCCAGGTTCTCAGCCTCTATTATGCCCTTAGCGACAGACTTCCACAGAGGCTTGGACAACGGAACTTAATGTTGCATTAAAAGGACTCTTTCCACCTGCACAATCTCCTCAATTACTAATATAAATCGAATCTCACGCTATTTCTATGAGATTGGAAAGCAGTAACCTCATCCCCGGACCATTACATCCGAATTCTAGTCTCTGAGTGCAGTGTTGTAAGTTAGAAGGGCCAACATTCAGGTGAAGACTCTTTTGCCAATCTCTGTTGGCTTCTCAGGTGGAAGAAAACCTATTAGTGGGAATTTTAGGTCAGATTCTCACCACGCCCGTCACTTCCCACTAGTCTGTGCTGCCACCTGCATAGATCACGTAGCTGGAAGGAACTTGGGTTGCTTGCCCCATTGATCTGGCTAGAGGAGTGGCTCTTCAGGCGTTATTTTTCCAGTCAGGGAAACTTGAGGCAACTGTGCTCTAAATTATTGTAGGGCTTAAACTGGTGCCCAGGATTAGGGGAATAGAAAATTGTCTCTAAGTCATTGCTTCATCTCCACCATAAGCTTGCACAGACCCACTGATCTGGCCCTTAGCTTTTAAAGATAATGACTAGCTTGTTTGTGTCTTTGTAAACCTGAATCAGAAGAGAAATGCAGAGCCAGATGTGTTTAATGTGAAAGTCATAAATTTTCAGTCCAGCATTTACATGCTGTCTGCATGGTATTCCTATTGTAATCAAGCTTTGTTATTTCATTTTAGAATAGTCCATGCACCTTTTTATTGTGATGTACAACCCTTGTCCTTGGCAGCGAACCAAAACATCTAGGTGGGGTCAAGTTTGCCCAGGAGGAAAACAGAAATCTTGCAAGAGCAAGTGAAATCTAGGGAAAGCGCCCAATGTAAAACACATCTCCTCCTCACTGAATCGAGAAATATGAGGGTGAAGTCAGAAGGAAATGAGGCCTCTTTATGAAATTTTAACTCTCAAGTTGTAGTGTCTGGTTGGTTGGTCAGCAACATGTTCTAGCCCCTTTTGCTGCATTCATAGATGGGTTAGTTAAGCAGCTGGCTCTGATAGTTGTAATATCTTAGCAGACAACAGTTAGTTGACTGAATTCCCTACGGTTTGATGAAGATGCTGGCACAGGGCCCTCTAATAGTGATGGAAAGCAGTCTGCGGGGCTCTTATAAGGGACAGTGACTCTTCCTACCTCCATGATGTCAGAATGGGGGTTCTGCAGCTGACCAATACAGTCAGAAAAAAGCAGGTGTTGCAGATGGGGAGAGAAACGGGCGAGACAGCTGAGGTATGTGCTGTTAGCTTTTCTGGGTCAGCCTTCACAGAGAGTCTCCTGTGGGCACCAAATGGAACTAGCAGATCCTGGAGTATTCTCCCTCCACATACTTCCTGCTGTTCCCTGGTGGTTATTGTCCCCTGGAGTGGCTCAGGGTAGTTTGAAATTCAGGGGGAGTTGGGTGCCTCACTACCTTTTGAAAATCACAGCCTAAGTGATACCAACTCTGCCCAGGATAGGGTATAATATGGTGTTTGATCCCAGGGGTTTCTATTATCAGTGTCCTTTACTCTGCCATATTCCTCTTTCCCCTTCCCAGGGGAGCCACAATTTTCCCTCTGTTTCTTGTTTTCCTTGGTAATCCAAGGAAATAAGTGTCTCACGCTCCATCGTATTTTGGACACTGGCGGCATTGTGTGCACCTCTCTGTCAGTCTCTCCATGATCCTTGATTGCGTATTTGCTTCCCTCTGGGTTAGGGCTGTCCTTTGTGCCTTCTTATTTCAGCTGCTGTTTACTACCACTGATTCTGTGTATTTTGACCATAGGATGAGTGAAGGTTCCTAGCAGTGGGGAATTAAGATGGGTCTAGGCTATTCTTCTTTTCAGCAGCTAGAAACTCTCTTATCTCAGGCACAGCTCATCCAGTAGCCATACAAAGCCCTAGGCAGTAGCCAGAACCCAAGAAAATAGGGCAAAATAGATTAAGATGGAACAATTTGTAAGTATTGCTTTTCACCATTTATTCTGTTTGCTTTTTGTTCTTCTCTGAGCTTGGACAGTGCAACTTACCTAATCATGTTCACGATTTATGTCAGGTGACTTTCCACTTTGTGCTCACTGGGTACTAGAGTTCTGGGGCCATATCTAAGTGGCTTCTGTTCGTGCGCACATGCCTTTTCCGCACTTGCTCTCTGTGCACTGTTGATTGATTTACACTCTTGGGAGCATGCAGGCTGTGTTCCACACATGTAAATTCTGTTAACTCAGTGCCCAGCTCTTGGACTGTTTCAAATGCATGTGCGCTTGATCACGTTTGCTCCAATAAGGAGGACACTTCCTGAAAGATTTCTGTTTTGCCACTCTTGGTTTCTGGTGTTGCAGGAGGGAAAATTTAATTAAAAAAAAAAAATCTGTGTTCTGTGTTTGGGGAAAAGAGTCACGAAAACATTTCCTACTCTCTCATTTAAGCTCCTCTTTTGCCTCCTCCGCCAAGTTTCCAGCAAAACCTAACATCTAGGCCTAAACTACTTCTCAACAGTGTCTCTTCACCATTCATTCATGCCTGCATGATAAATCCTATTCTTAGAACAAGAATGTGATTGATGTACAGCTGTTACATGGAGTCCGTAGATATCATTGCTCATGTCCCTTATTTACGATTTTTTAAAAAGCCCATAGTAAACATGCTACAGATTGCCTTATACTGCTGGAAAGTGTGTGGCCTCAGGTGTGTTGGCTTTTTTGTTTCTGTTTTTTTTTTTAAAATAAGGAGTAATAGGAGGGAAAAAAGATGGCAACCTCTGCTAAGTTGTGGAGTCATAATGGACTCAGCTTTACAATTTCCCTCCCATGGCCCTGCCAACCTGCCATTGTCTCTTCTCACCATTAATCCAGCTTTCTTCAGGTCCCGCATTCTCCTGCACCTGTGCATGGCAGGATTGTTCACTCCAGGTTTTGTACATAGCTCAAAGGAAGAATGCACCCCAAACTGCCTCTGCTATGATCATTCTGCGCTTTGGTTTCTCCAGAGTCCAGACTAAAAATCTGTTGTCTTTATAAGATGTTGAGTAGTCTGTGCTGTTTGGCTTTTTCAGATAAGCTATAATCACTATAATCCCCCTGCGTGTCTGTGAGGTGATACATATTGTAGCATTTGCAAAGCTCAAGATTTTATTCCCCTCAGGCTCATGGACTTTGGCATTTCACTTGCTCTACAGCACTGAATACCAGTCATTCACTTTCCCCCTCTTCAGCTTCCCCACCCACACACTCCTCATTGACCATAGTCCAATTAAACTTAATAATGTGCAGGGATGGCTTGAAGACATCCAGGAATGGTTCCGAGAACTCATTAGATTTTATTCAGAAAATACTACCAATTTGACATCCGGCAGCAGCCCTCTCTCAATCCATGCATATGCCTCAGACAAATTGAATTGATGCAACTAAGAAGCGAATCAATCCCATTGAGATGAAAATAACAGTAAAAGAAAATCCTCAGGTTCTTGTCTGAGGTCAGGACCACACTTCCTCTCATGGTAAGAAGAGGTTTTTTATGGAGGGGACTTGTAGAGAATGTAAGTCTTGCTTTGCCTGCATTGTTCTTGCAAGTGCTATTACATGTCCTTCACCTGTTAAGTTATTTTCTTGTGATGAAGCCCAGACTACTGGTGAATCCACAATGTTTCTGCCACCAAGCACGTCATCAGCATGTTGTGTGCTGTTTGTCTTTTAATTTTTAAAATGGATTCTTGCCATCTGTAACCTGCCACAAATGCTTATAGCAGCCTAAGGTAGACACCACCTGTATCTAGGATCACCTTACTTTACTCCTCCCACTTCTCTATCTCATCACCTAGTATTGGCTTTTGATATGGAGAAAACTGTTATCAACATTTTAGGCATCAAGGACATTTTGATGACCAGCAATTCTATGCTTGCTGATACCATTGCTTCCTTGCTACTATTAGGTCTGCAATCATTGCCACTGAGCTATTCATAAAAAAACTCTGAGCTTTCAACAGGATTGTCCCAAATGCCAAAGCAGAAACCGTTTAGACGAGCGGTTCCCAACCTTTTCCTTTATGCGGATCACTACATCATCATTGAAAGTTTTTGCAGACCACGTTCTAACTGCCAAATGTGCAAAGAGCATCGGTTTACATTGACATCATGCAAAAGCACCGCTGTTTAGATTCAGAGAATGTCATCTTCCATAAGGATGTTTGTGAAGCAAATTACACTGCAAATAATAATGTAGCATTGGATATGATACATAAGAGGAACACGGGATTATATTATTATTGCATTGTCTCCTCCCTCATGGACCATCTGCAGTACCCTTGCAGACCACCAGTGGTCTAGACTTCAACAAACATCTGAGAGGGAACAAATGCTTCCTTAGAATTTATTGCTCTCAATCAGGGAAATACCTTAGATGATAGCTACATATATTTGCTGGGTTTTTTTTTCCCACCAGCAGAAAATATTGGTGGGTGCTCCTTTGTTCAGAGCTGCAACGTGGTAATCCTTTCAGCCATAATTTCCTTTCCTTTGAAATACATCAATTGCCAGCCACTTGGTGAAGATAGAGGAAGTTATTTAGCTTACTAGTGACCTGAGTGAGTCAGAAAAATGCATGACCTTAAGATAATATAATGTACCAGCAGAACCCTGTCTCTCAACATAACCCCTTGATCCAGCTCATGGCCCTGAATGCTTAGGTTAGTACATTTTTAAAGGCATTCTACTGTGTTGTGTTGTTTAAATTTTAGTGCTCCACCAGCTGCCCCATCTGGTCACATGTCCGAGCGTAGCAATACTCTTGCAAAGATCAACAAGCAGAATAGAGATGGCATCGCTCTGAGTTTTCATCGTTCTTTGCTTAATACAGGTTTGTTGGTAGATAGAGAAACCAACATGTTCTTTAATTGAATCTCCATGAAAATAAATATGGGTTAAATGTATTGCCTGGGAAGTGGAAGTTATAAACCTAGTATTAATTTTTGTCAACTAAAAAATGGGGCAGAAATAATTTGTGAAGTTTGAGGCCAGACCTCAAACTACACTGCCTTTCGCATCCTTATTTAATACCTATTTCAAGTCAGCACAACAGATAAAGATTTACTAGTCCTGTGTGCTTACTCTGCAGTGAAGCCTGACAAACCATTACACTGTGTTAAATGACATCTGGTGATGCCGTGTGGTATACGGTATCCAGGCAACCATTCATAATCTAATTTAACTCAAAGCATGGATGTACTCCCCCCCCCCTTCTTTTCTGAAAGTAAATGTAGAGCTAATGCAGGGAATTGGATTGACAGCCCTGGAGAACCAAGTCCTCTGTCCAACTGCAGGACACAGAACACAGATACCAACAATTCCGTATACCACACTCTGACCTAGGAGAACAAGAGACGGGCTGGGGAATTCATTCATTCTGTCCATTCAGTCCCCCCCCCCCCCAAGGAGCTTTCCATCAGGTTGGCTCAGAGCGCCAGCTCATTTTACAGAACCCACTGAATTTTCATTGCATGGCTGAATTTGGGTCACTACTGATGTGGTTTGGAGCAAAATTACTGACCTAGAGGAATAAGGTGCCATTGTCTATTGTCTCTTCAATGGATTAGCCAACCTTCATTTCCCTTAATGGTTCTGTAAGGTGTACCTTGGCAATTTAACGTTCTGCTTTTCCAATTTTAAAAGACAAGTATGGTTGCCCAGAAGTCAGTCAGTAAGTACCCCAGTATGCAGTGGGACAGGCTGCTTAGATCATGAATAGGCTGCTTAGAGCATTTCTTCACCATTTACCAATTTTTTCTCATTATTCATATTTAAAATAACTTACACAAGCATTAGTGATTAAAGCATGAATGTGAAAGCACCGAAAGCCTATCCATATAAATGCTTACAAAATTTACTGGGCTTGAAAGGAACCAACAGGTTAAAAGAAAAATGTAGCAAATACTAGCAGACACGCTAAAGGACCTGGATGCACAGGGATTGAACTAACAGTGCCTAAATAAAAGCATCTGTAACCAAGATCAATATTAAATGAACCTTGAGATGAGAACGTCCCACCTTTGGAGGTCATGGTAATATTTTCTAGTACAGAACATAATGAAGAGGTATAATTTATAGTAAATAAGCATATCAATAAAGTATATGGAACTCAGAGGTATAAAAGGTGACTCATACATTTGTGGCATAGCTTCTGTAACGTAGAGTTGTAAAAAATTCTCTGCTGGTGGAAAAAGTCCCCATGTTATGGAGAAGGGCTTCACGTGGCACCCTAATTTGTCCAAGAAAGGAACAAATGGTGCTCAGTTACGAAATTGTAATTCAGAGTTTGAGCTTTAAAAGATTCTCATAATGAATAAGTTCCTGCCGGCTGTTGCATTGGAATTCTAGTCGATACCGCTGCCTTTACAGACTTGCAAATTATTCAAGTCACTTCAAATTACAGACTTTGCGACAGAAGCCAGTTGAGCAATTTGTATTGTAGGATCATATGCTAGTGAAGACATTAATAATTCACTCTGTAATAATTAACATCACCATATAAAGTCACCTACCAGGAATAATGCAATGACAGAGCAATTTATTAGACTGACGTGTTACATGATAACGGTAATGAGAAATGAGCAGAGCTGATTTTGTAAGACATAGATCAATGTGGGGCTGGCTTTTATAAATGCACCAAGTTTTGCTAAATGAAGAGATGTTTGCTATGAAACATTTCAAGTGCTTTCAGAACTATTTGGACTTAAAATACCTGACTAATAGCTACTATATGCGGGTCCAAAATCCACACAGGAGTGCTGTGAACAAAGATGTCTGTACATGTATAAATACAGACATTACTGGAACTTAAAATATTCAAGGAACATAAGAATGGCCATACAGGTTAGACCAATAGTCGGGCTAGCCTGTTATCCTGTCTTCAAGCAGTGGCTGATGCCAGAGGCTTCAAAAGGAATGAAAAGAACAGGACAATCATCAAGTGATCCATCCCCTGTTGTCCCATCACAGCATCTGGGAGTCACAAGGCCTGGAGGACACTCGGACTATGGGGTTGTATCAAGGGCTGGATTAAGACACACTGACTCCCTAAGCTATATCATGATTCAGAGGCCCATACCAAAACAAATAAAGAGAAAAAGTGTATTACATTATAACAGAAATATTTAGCGGTCCCTCCTAATGTGAGGCCCTAAGTCACGGCTTACTTGGCTTATGCCTAAACCCGGCACTGGTTATGTCGCTCAACATTATGGCTAATAGCCATTGATGGATTTGTCCTACATAAATTTTTCTCCTTTTTAAAAATCCAGTTAGGGATTTAAGAGACTGGATTTTTTAAAAAAATCTGAATTAATTACTTTTAAAAGTATTTTTGTACAACCATGTGCTGTGAAACCGCTTAACGTAGTGTGAGATGCCACATTCAATCAGATGCTTTGCTTAAGTTTATGTGCATAGATCAAAACTCCCTTTCCCAATTTGTTTGAGCAAGGAAGAACAACAGTGAGGCAAGCTAGTGATACAGGCTATGCTCTATGCATGTGAGGAGATAGTGAAAGTGGGGAGAGGATGCCATTCAGTATGTGAGAGGGAAGACAATGGTGTCAAAGGCACCTGGGAGAGGGAAGATAGAGGAATAAACCCAACCCTGCTTGTGGGAGAGGTAGTAGGGACAGAGAGTAGCATTCAAAACAACCTCATGTGCAAGAATGCAGTGTGTAGGAAACTCATGTGTCTGTCTGTGGTACGTTGGTGTTAAGGGAATGAGTGACGAGTCCTGTGGTGAAGAGGTGTGTGTTAATTCTGATTGCCTTAGCCGTATGTATTGCCCACTGAGGCATGTGAAAAATTTCTGAGCAGAACTTAATCTCTGTCTCATTTCTGCAGTAATCGTATATCCGGTTCTCCTCCTTCCTTGTGGATTGGAGGGGTGTAGGGCTGCCTCTTGTTCCCTAAACATTGCATTGCTCTTGCTGTTGACTTCTAAAAGGCATCGAGAATGTTGGCTGATTCTCCTACTAGTTTACACAGTTGGGAATATACCAGTCTCTGTACTGCAAGGTACATGATTCTGTCTTACTCTATCCTTGTGATTGAAGGTGAAAGGAGAGGTGCAGTGAGTGCACAGGGATTTTATGGCACTTTCCTGGCTCTTTGGGTGCCTTTTAAATATAGGAAGAAATTTATTTTGGAAGACAGTTGGAATGAGATCTCTCAGAAGCTGGGAGCCAGGGGGAAGAGAACAAGGAAGAGAGAAAGCAGCCATGCGCACAAGGGATCTGCTTTCCAAATTGAGCATTGCCATGCTCAAGCTGTGATAATCCTTTATCCTTTGTTCCTCTGCTTTTGAGTTCTGAGGTAGTGTCTTCTTCCTTTTCTGTGAGTGAAACATTTGTTTTGATTTGGTTCATATTAAAACCTGGTACTTATCTTTATTTATGAACCTTTATACTCTTGGGTCAATCTCCATTAGTTGGCTTTGCTCAATGAAACCCTTGTGGTGGATAGAGTGCCTTCCAGTGGCTGAATCAACAGCATGTTCTTGTCTTCTGTTCCACACTCTATGCTACTTGGTAAGGGACTCCAGATGCTGAGATAATAAACAGAGATGTAGTAACTTGAGCCATTCCATGGTGCAATCCAAAAGCCTTGGTAACTTCCATAGCACAGTAGTATTTATACTTATAAAGGCAATTTCTCAGACACACAGGCCTGTGATTAAATCCTCATTGCATCCTGATATCGGGGTTAGTCAAGGGCAAATGTTACAAAGGAACCTCTGTGACTTTCAATAGGATTTGGCTTCTAAATCATTTACAAGCTTTTGAATTTTTTCTCCTAGCTCAAGTTTTCAGTGTAAAGCGTTGTCAGAGGCCTGTCTTTTGCTTGGTGTCCTAGAAAGGTAGAAAATGAACATGCATCAGGGACAACACTTCTTGTCTACTGAAGAATAGAGTTTGTCACATTCTAATTCTCAGCTCTTGTTTTGCAATCCAGGATTGCGTAGTGCTCACCATCCTAACTGGTGGCATCTTCCTGTGATGAAAAGGGGAAGGATGGTTATGTAAAGGCTCAGATTAAAACCCAATGATACCGCTGAGTGAAGTCTTCAAATCAGAAAGCTCTTGACAGGCCATAAAGAACAATTAAGAGGTGGGGTAATAGGATGGTAGGATTTTCACATAGAAAATGCAATCCAAGCAATTCAAGCACATGAATCAGCAGCAGCGGAATTTCAGGGAAATTTCAGGTTGAATTATTTTGATCAAGGTTAACAGAGTTGTAGATAAAAGCGTATTAATAGTAATAGCCCCGTAGACAAATATGTCTGATAACAGCAAATGCCAGTGGTGTGTATAAAGGGCCCAGATGTCTGTTTACCAATCATTAGAGAGTCTAAGATAATTAGTACCTCACTCTTTAGTCACTTGCTGTCCTTTTTGAATTCCATTTCTGAATCATCTCCGCTGCTCAATCATCTTTTGTCAGGTATAAATATGTTTTTACATTCTTATACCGACAAGATCAGCAATGGATAGCTTCATGGACTGATTGCCTGCCATGTGCATTCGAGCTCTCAATGAATGTTTTAGGGAATTAATCAATGTGATGCTGTCATCCACACTTTTCTAGAGCACACATCCCGGGTTACAGTTGTTGTTACTCAAGCTCAACCAAGTGTGTGTGTGAATGCACTCCTGAGTTGTCTGTATATATCGTTTAGGTCACAGTTCATGCAATTAAATGTACAATTTAATAGAGACAGTAACAATATATGGGCTGTGGGAACATGGGCCAAAGTTTTCAAAAGTGACTGGTGATTTTTGGGTGCTTCACTTCTGGGGCATGAGACTGGAGACACATTGAGGGCCTGATATTTTTTCTAAAATGATGAAAATCAGACTCCTTTATACTGTCACAGATTGGACACTTTAAAAAGGAGGCACCTGGAATCATGAGCCCTTTCAGGTGATCTTGACCCCACTGAACTGTTTTTAGGCTGCATTGTTGTAGCTGAGTGATTTTCTGGTTTGGATCTTTTATTTTGGCATTTTGTTTATTCATAACTTTATATCATAAATATACTTGGGTTTATACACTCTCTCCAAAAGGTACATAATTGGACTAATGGTGCTTAATAAATAAAACATCTTAATCACTATCAAATTCATTTTCTAGTAAGAGAAATCCCTGATTAACATGTTACTGTGAAAGTGGAAGGGCTGTTCTCCACGTGCCCGTCCTGTTGCAGGGCAGGCCCGTGGAGTTGTGTGGAAACACAGGGCTGGTAGCAAGGGTCCTTGTCAGACACTCCAGATGTGGAGTCCCGATGTTTGTAACAGGAGGACAGAGCATGTTGTGCAAGAGCAGCCAGTGCTGAAATTCTCCATCCGTATCAGAGCTAAGGAGGATCTGAAAGCTTATATGGGAGGAGGAATCGGACCAGTATGAGAGAGAAGGAAACAAGTATGGGTTTCAGCAAATTACCTGGGATGTCTCTCATAAGCAGTAATCATTAATAAATATTAGTCTTAATTTGAATCCTAATGAAACATCCCTGATTAAGCAGGTTCACCAGTTTTGTGAAGAATACTGTATGTTTGCATTTGTATGTATGTGTATGTATCGATGTGTATGTTTCCCACTCCCAGTGATAATAGCAAAATCTGTACTTTTCAGATTGTTTTGGAATAGCATTGACCTTAAGCGAAGGCAAAAGCTTAAATGGGACGGAAGGACTTGAAATCATGAGGCGCTCATGTAGTTGAGATTAGCACATATTGAAGGTCCAACTGCTTATTTTTAGGAGGATTTGAAGCATTTATGATTCAAACTATTTTCCTGGGAGTAGGCTGTGGTTTGGAACATTCAAGACACTTAGGATTTAGCATCCAGAAAAGGGCTAATCTATTTTGGTTTTCCTGGTTATCAGTCATCTTACTGAGGCTGAAGTTACACTGGTAACAATCTAGTTAAGTCTGTAGTTTTCCACGTGGCTGCAAGTTTCAAGAGGTCAGGTGATTAGTACACGGCTTGTGAGCTAGAAACCCATGTTATCAACTTCCTGCTTGCCGAGATTTCCTTTGTGACCATGGGCCTGGAAGGAGCTCATCAGGTGTTTCATGAATATAAACAGATTTGTGTCAGATATGAGGAGCAGATTATTCTGGTTATTTCTTTTACCTATTCTTTCCCTTTCCTTACAGCGTTGCTAAAAATCACAAACAGAATCTAATGACTGTCGCTAATCTGGGTGTGGTATTTGGACCAACACTACTTCGACCGCAAGAAGAGACTGTTGCAGCAATAATGGACATCAAGTTTCAGAATATTGTGGTTGAGATTTTAATAGAAAACCATGAAAAGGTAATGTTTTCCCTTTACTTCTGAATTTTTAATAAGTTTCTAATAAAGAATTTGTCTTCATTACAAACCCCAATACACATTATTCAATAAATAATCGTCTCTAGCTGATCAGTACACATCACTGCAAGAGAGAAAATCACTCCTCTTAGGTAAAGGAAAACAGCAACGGCCATTATCCAAAACTAAGCTGGATCATAGCTGCCTTGTCTCCAGAAGGGGTAGGCACTTTGTTTATATAGCACATGGCACAGTAGGGCCCTGGTTCATGACTGGGGCTCCCAGGAGCTACCGTAGTACAAATAATAAACAACAAAAACATTGGGATTCTGTTCCCTTTCACATTTCAGAGTGGTAGCCGTGTTAGTCTGTGTACAGCAAAAACAATGAGAGTCCTGTGACACCTTAAAGACTTACAAATTTCTTTGGGCATAAGCTTTCGTGGGCTCCAATCCACTTCGTCATTGGAGCCCACGAAAGCTTATGCCGGAAGAAATGTGTTAGTTTTTAAGGTGCCACAGGACTCACATTGTTTTTGCTGGTCCCATTCAGATGCCAGGGGCATTTTATTTCAAACTAGAATTTCCCATGGGAGAATTGTACTTCCCATTAAATTCCAAGGCAGAATCCTGGCCCTGTAGAGGTCAGTGGTAAAATTTCCATGATTGTTAATGGGTATATCTCCACAGTAAAGAAGAAGCCACAGCAGATCTGTACCAGCCGACTTGTGCTCACGGGGCTGAGGCTGCAGAGTTGTTTTGTTATGTAGACTTCTGGCCTGGAGTTGGAACCCAAGCTCTGGGACTTCCCCTCCTGCAGGGTCCTAGAGTCTCCATCCACAGCCCGGAAGTCTACGCAGTAATAAAACAGGCTCACAGTCTGAGCTCTGCAAGCCTGAGTCAGTTGGCATAGGCTTGCTGTGGATTTTTCTTCGCCGTGTAAGCATATCCAACGGGGCTATGGTTTTTTCAAATTAGAAATAAATAGAGTTGATGAATTCAATAACAACAGTGAGGAAACATAGGAATGGTAGCTCTAAATCAGTGGTCCCCCACAAGTAGAACGCGATATACTTCTGAAGGGCAGTTGCCATTGAAACCTATGAGCATTGCACCATCTGTTGGTGAAAGGTTGGAGACCATTGCTCTAAATCAGTGGTTTTCAAACTTTTTTTTCTTGGCATCAATTAAAAAAAATCATTTATGTCCACGACCCAACAACTACTCTTTGAGGAATGCATTCCAGTCTTTTGGCAGAGGAAGCAAGGGGTGCCATGATCCAGTGCCTGAGGGTCTGCGACCCAGTATTGGGTCCTGACCCATGGTTTGAAAACCACTGCTCTAAATTGTGACGTAGTTGGGCTGAAATCACATAATCAGCAATGCCAGTAACTTTTATTTCTATAGTTACCTTGGCTTGAACCCATTTCATTGTCCCCGTTGAAAAGTCCCCCTTTATTATCTTTCAATTTTTAGCAAATAATGTTGCAATTTTCAAGAGGTCAAGTGTTTAGTGCACTAGTCTGGGAGTTAGGAGCCCTTGTTATAAATTTCCTGCTTGCCCAGATTTCCTGTGTACCATGGGCAAGTCACTTCATGATCTCTCTGGGCGTCTCAGTTCCATATCTGTAAAATGGGAATAGCAGCTCATCCCTACTTCACAGGGATATTGTGCAGATAAACACATTAAAAGATTGTGAGATAGCTGCCATGTAAAAGAGACTTAAAACTGCCAACAGCAATTCTAAAGCAAGCACATTTTCAAATGCATTTAAGAAGTGGTTCTTTCCCTGGGTTTTATTGGTTGGGACTACTGGGCTCTGAAATGAAGAGAAGAGGTCAAACTTTTCTGTGCTATATCCCCGACTTTGGTCCTTGGCATGTGCCATTTTAGCATGCTTTGGCTTGAGCCAGGTTACTTATAAAGTACATTTGAAAACAAAGCATATATGCCCTTAGCAGTAGCCTAAACTAGTGTGTTACTCAGAATATCACCGGTCTATTCCCTGTCAGTTGATTGTCTGAAGAGGAAAGTTCCTACATTGCAATAAAGCCAAAGTGTATGATATTGGTGTCCCATATTGTGTGATGGCTCACTTCCTTCAGCTCTCATTGAAGAAGTTCCTGGCTCCCAACTCAGTGTTCTGGGCACAAAATCACAGTGTCTTTCAGTTGAGTGTCTGTACTTAGTGAGGGCCACCATCAGCGGCAGGGTCAGAATGTGGACATATTCTGCAGTGACCATTGTATATTCATCCGGTGGAGTTTAAACTAGACAGATTGCTATATCACTTATAGATGGTTCTAGGCAGACACTGCTATATAAATCTGTTTAGAGAGACGCGCACAATTTATTCTTCCTCCAAAGCTGTAGCAGAAGTGCGTGCACACATCTAACACACCAGCCACTCACAGTGCATTATGAAGGCAGAGGACCTTCACCGAGCTCTGTAAATAGATGTGGGAAGGTGCTGGAGTCTGGTAGTGATGTTCCATTAAACGTGAAAACAGTGTGGTGAGTAGAGAAGGGGAAAAGCAGTGGCAATTCTGAGAAATTACTTTCACATGGCACCTTTGCATTCATTCACTACAAGGGAGCTATTTTTTTTTCTTTCCTTTTAACTTGGAACAGAATAGCAATGATTGCTTAATTATGAAATTGCTTTAGCTGAGGAGAGAGCATTGTGAATAGTGAGTAAATAACCCTACAGACCTATGTATTGCTCGTCAGTATCCACCACTGCCACACAGTGCACGGTTCAGCAGCACCTCATGGAACAAGCAGAGAGAATCTCATTATATTTCATGCAGTGGTCTCTCATTTTTTTAAAAAATATTACTAATAAATCAAAAATGGTGTAATATTTACAGCCATTCCCTGCCCCCTTGCAGGAAAGAACTTTGACACTTGCGTCACTGTGGGGATGGTGTTATGAAGCCCTTTTTTTTTGCACTTTCTTAGTCACAATTTATTAAGCCCTCCCCTGAATCCCTCAGTGAAACATTCTTTTAGAAATTGACTGATTCTGTCTGAGCTAGGTCTGTGACTATGCCAGCTGAATGCTCCATCAGCTGGCACTCTTTAAGGAATTGACAACAGATTTCAGATGGCTGGTTGATCCTTCCGAGACTGGGATTCTAATCTCTGGTTAGCCATTAGACTTCTTTTTTGTGTCCTAGGAGTCAAGAGTGCTGAAATGAGCAATTTAAAAAAAATAATTTCTGACGAAAGTGCACACGTCTGAGATGTGAGTCAGTTATGTCCATCCAGCATCAGCTAATTCTGCTAATGCTTGCCGTCTGTCATTTGGCAAAGAAGATGGTGTTGCTGTTGGAGCAGCCTGGTCCAATTCACAGTTGAAACTATCCTCTGTAATTTGTGGCACACCCATTACAATAGTATCCAACTGCAAATGGGCTTTCCTGTCCATTCTTTCGCCTTGCCCCCAACAAAAAGAAAAATCCTTCATCTCTGCCAGTTCATGGCAACTGCACTTGTATTTCCCCTTGGTGGTCCCGCAAAGGGCACTCATTCTCAAGCGTCTAACTCTCCACTCATTGCTGTTCTTGGAAACCTGATTCTCACTCCCTTCTGACAACCTCAACCACTGAAGGGCTCAGCCTTGCTTCGTTTTGCAGTTGCCCTTTGACTCTCTTGGGAGGAAGGAGCACTGAGAAGGCATTTTCTTACTGTTGACACGGCACCTCCTCCACTCCCTCTCCTGCACGGTCTTAGAATACGATGGTAACTGGTAACCACATTGCACACTCTTTTAGGGGTCAGTTCCTCAAGTGGGTGAGAAAGAGGAAAGGGAAGGCAGTATCTAAGAATAGTCCTAACTGTCTTTTTGCTTGAAACGTTGGCAGATCATGAAGCTGAGCCCAGTAGGCTGCTAATTTTATTTGCTGTGCTTTTAAAACACAGGTTTAATGTGCTGGAGAACTCCATTGGGCCCTAAGTGTTCAGAAACCATTTGATGCCTCATGCACCACATCTTTCAGTTGTGAAACTACTTACAGTTGTAGGCTTTAGAATTATAATATGCAGTGTTGAGGGTTTTTCGGGGGGGGGGGGGGGGTTGTTGGGCAGATTCGTATTTCATTAGTAGTATTGATCTTTCCCAATGTAGTTAATGATAGCTGATCTCTAAAACTGCCAGTGGAAATGCTTGTTTCAGAGAACTTTGAAGTGTTAAGCCTCGAACAGACTCTTTGAAAAAATGAATCGCATTTGTGTTGCTAATGAAAGTGGCATACCGAATAACTACGGATCAGTGTCACCATTTAGCTTGGATTCACTTTGAATTATCCTCTAGGGGGAGAAAGATAGTATCACTGGAGGAGGAGTTGGAGAGAGGGGGACTGTTTAACACTTAGTATCCTTGTCAAGTAATTTACTTCTATAAAGTTGTCACTTTACATTATATTTATTAATATTAATTGAGGTGAGCTGATAAAACCTTCACAAGGGAGATATGTAGATGCCTAGCAGTATACAAGTACATTGTATGTTTACTGCAGTTACTTTATATTGGTTTACACTGGTGACTCACATGTGAATTGATTTAAATCATGATGCGAAAAGCCTTGATTGAAATCAGGAGTTCCCAACCTACAGCCCACGGGCCATACATGGCCCATCAAAGCATTTCATGAGGCCTGAGGCCTATGGCCTGCTTCAACACAATGTACCAACAACCAATTCTTTCAAGTTTTGTCATCATGTTTACATCATTTTAATTTACATGAGTGTAAATAGATTGCTTTTCGTACAGTATTGTCTGTCTAAATACACATGCAACAAGCTGAACTTAAAATATAAATCAGTACAGGAAATTTTAAATCTTATTAAAACAGATAGAATGTGTCTGGCCCACGTAAGGTTGTACGTAGGTTTACGTGTAGTAAGGTTGGACGCCACTAATTTAAATAATCGGTTTTAGCCAACTTTTCCATGTGTACTACTTGTTTTCTAAAGAAAAGTGCATTCTCGCTGGCTGATACAACCATTAAAACATGTTGATTTACAACTAACTCAAGTCTTTCCACAGACAAGGCGGGTGAGGTAATATCTTTTATTGGACCAGCTTCTGTCGGTGAGAGAGACAGTTTGTCCAATAAAAGATATTATCTCATCCACCTTGTCTCTCTAATAGCCCAAGAGTGACATATCTACCACTGCACTGCATAGAGTCTTTACACTAGATTTGGAACATGTTTTTGCTACCTAGCAAGCTAGCCTATAATAAGCAATCATATAGCTTAATAATTTCAAATTCTTATTAATTGCTCATTTGTAGAGTTAGCAAATGCTGAATGCTATATTACTTATTTACTCAATTATTAACTTTTACTTATAATTTCTGTCAAGATGTATTAGGAGGATAAATGGAATTTTAATAAAAATTACAGAACAGCATCTTACATTTATTTTTATTAAATGTTTTGGATACATAAACCTCTCTTATTAATGTAAGTTGCACGTTTACAATTAAATGACTTATTAAATTGACTGATTAATTGTAGGTGGTGAATTAAACTGAGTCTTTCAAGTCAGCGTGGGAAAGTTTTCAAATATGCTTAAGTACAAAGTGACTGGAACTTAAGTTCCTATTCGCTAAGTTTCTTGACAGTCTCCTAATTCCTTTAGGCTGTCCTTCAAACTTTTAAAACTAGACTTTTCTCCTCCTTTCCCCACCCTCATTTTTACTGATAGTCTGGAAGAGAAAGATGAGTTTTCATGCTTTTTCAACTCCCAACTGATTTCCTAGTTTTTATGGAATTAGTTCAAATGAAGAAAATATTCTGTTTAAATTATGGGTTTCTTTTAATTTAAATGTTTTAAGAGATTATAATAAGGTTAGCTCTGTAACCTTTTTTTAAAATTCAGATTTCATTTTAAACGGATTTATTTTTAAAAAGGAAACAATATAATTTAAATAATAAAATTTAAAAATCCAATTTAAAATAAAAAATGACTTATCTCTGCAACATGCACTCATCATGATGCAGTACATTCAAGGAAAATGTAATTGATTTGAACAGTTCCAAGCAATTGACAAATGCCTGGCATTACATTATATTTCCCCCAGTAAGGAAAGAGCCTCTCTTACTAATATTATTTTCATAATTTTGTAACCAAAAGAATGTTGTAAATGACATCTTTCAATTTGAATAGCCACTAGTGGGTTATTTATGCTATTGCTTCAGGGGTCTTGTCATTTTATGCTTGAGCAGATTGGGAAGTATTTAATAAGAGTCAGTCAGCCTCTTCCTTTCACCTGCAGGTAGCTTCTATAACTTGCCTCTATTTTACTCATTGTTTGGCTTATTTTTCAGTGGTAATTTAGCTGTATTGAAAATAATCCTACTGTCTCTATAAATGTAACTGGAAGAGAAGTGTAAGATACAGTAGCATCATTTTGGAGGCTTCATGAGTACCCTGAATTTGTCCCCATACCACCAGTAAATTTCAGATTAATCTATATTTATCCAATGCTTGAGGTTCTTCTGAGACACCTCAGGATCAATGTGCAGTTTTCAAACCTGTTTCTCGGTGTCAGCAAAGACATAAAGACTTGAAGTTTCACAGAATGATTAGTAAATTGCAGTATGCTGTGTGGATTGCCAGAGTCTCCTGTGCCTGCCATTAAATGCTATGTAATCAGAAAAATTAAATCATTTCTGGAGATATAACAAGTTTCCAAATCTTGCTTCCAGATTGTTGATGGTGTCATCAATAATGCTAATAAACTGTGACTCTGATTTCAAAACTGCTGAGATCCATTCTCTTTGAAGGTCTCTGTGTATCAAGTTCTTATGATTTTGGTAACTTCTTTATGGGAAAGAAAAACTCAAACTGTTCTTTGCATCACCTAGTTACTCCGGTACATTTTTTCTATTTGCCACTTACTGTCGCAAACACAGGTCAAAGTTAAATCCCAGATTTAAGAAAATATTTGTCAAGTCAGGTCAAATAACTAGTTTAATTTAAAGTGACCATGTTGGATCAGGTTTGGAGCACAAAACAGTAAAGTACAGGAGGTTTTTTTTGTTTGGTTGGTTTGCTTTTAAAAGAAGTTGCTTCAGAATTGAAGAAGAGTAAAAAAAAATTCCTCTTTTTCAAGAACAATTTACTGGAAATGTATTATGGCTGTATCTGCGGTATTTTTCACAATAGTAACCCTTCCATTGCATTTGGTCACAGTCCAAGCATTTATTCATTGAAGCAGTATAAAAACTTGAAAAGAAATTGATAAAACTCTAAGCCAGAGTGTAAAGCCTCTTTTCACTCTTCACCCTTGAGGGAAGCATACCCATAAAATACAAATAGAGTAAGTGAATTCACTTTTTAAAATTTTGACATTTAATAGACTGATACTGTTAGTTAGTAACTCAGGAAAGGATTTTTTTTTTTTGGTTAAAAATAACCCCCCCGAAATTTAATCTGATAGTGCCCCTTTAAAAGGTTGGTTCTTTAAATCTTATCATCTGGCAATGAACACTTTGTTCATCCCATCAGGTTGGCAATACCAGTAGCCTATCTAGCCAGCATCCCAGTGCCAGTGATTCAGAGGGAATGAACAGAACAGATAAACATCATGTGATCCATCCTGTCAGTCATTCCCAGCTTCTGGCAAATAGTCATTGATGGATCTATCCGCCTCCACATGCGCTACAATCAGACCTCCCAAATGCAGTGTAGGTACACTCAAAGAGGCAGAGCTGTGATTATAATTTGCAATCCTGGCAGCTGTTCCCACTCTCACCATTAAATGCTCTCACCATTAAACTGCCTCTGTCTCTGTATATGGTAACCGGAGCCTTTCTGTCAGTAATACAACACACATTTACTTAGTGGAGAATGGAGTCTGTGCGATTGTTAGATTTAAAACATGAGAATTAATCTCAGCTTTGAGAACTGGAGTCCCCTGCTCCAGTCCAGCAGTGGGGCTGTCTCTGTGTTTTCTGTGACATCTTCTGAGTTTTAAAAATCAAACATGGAATACATTATTTATGGTCCAATACTTGGTTTCTTCAAGACCTGAAGAGGAGACTGGAAACAGACATTAGCACTTTCTTAAATTCAGCTATTTATTGATTTGTCTTGTCCATCGTCAGCCGGTACTATCTACCGTGCTCTGTGATGTTAAAAGGGGACATAGATCGTGGATTTCAGTATCCATGCTACTTCACCAGTGGTTTTCCCCTGTCACCTGTTATATCTCAATGGGCTCGATACCTTTGGAATTTTAAAGAACAGCCTTAGTAAAGCTCTCCTCCTTGTTCTCTCCAGTCTTCAGAATTTGCAGGACCTCTTTGTTTCTCTAACCAAACAAGACAGAATCATTGTTCCCAAAATGCAAATGTAAACAAATGATACGTCATATAATCAATCTCTCCTGGAGAAAACTTTTGAGTTTTTTTAGCAAGATTTGGTATCACACTGTCACTACGGAATGTTGCGTCAGTCATGGCTGTGCTGAGTAAATAAGCACACAGAACCGCATGATCCATCTGTGATCATTAACCACAGCTCAACATGCTATTATCCTGCTGTTACCAAGGGCTGCAGATTATCTGTAAAATGACTGTCTTGATCCACTAAGATGAGGGCTTTTGCAGAGTCATCAACACTTTAATCTTTGGAGTTGGGATGCAAAGGAAAATACAGGGGGGGAAACAGTATTAATAAAAGAAGCTTATAATATAGCAGGGAGACCAGTGGGGAAAATATTTGCCAAACCTTGTATGATTGAAGTCAGATCAGTCAATGGAGAGTAAGCTACAAAACCAGATACACTCTGCTCTGTAAACAAGTACTTAAAAATCTGCAAGGGATGTTGTAGATGGAAAAGAAACCATGATAAAATTGATACAGCATCTGAAAACTTTGTAGCTTCTTTTCTTCTAAGCAATCTCCAGTTCTGCAAAATTGCATCAAAATTGCACACGACTTAGTATTACATTATATCACCCATTTTGCAAACATTAGGGTCAATTAAAAATGTTAAATGAAGGGCAAAATGATGGTAGATTATCATGACTGAGATGCCACAAATATATAGGTTTAATTAAATTGGTTTATAATGGGTTCAAGCAAAAATAAAACCACATGGTCTCCTGAGTTGAGCCTTATCTAGTCAGAAGTTACATAGATCTGTGCTTTAAAGTGTACGACTTTTTTGTTAACTCCGTGTGAAACAGTCACATACAATCCAGTTAATAAATGGTGGGGGAGGTGTTTTAAGTACAACTCCTGTTCAGAGTTGGGAGAGCTACATACAAGAGCAGAAGAAAGGAAGTTAAATGTTTGATTAAAGAATTACTGTATGAACAAGGTTACCCAAAGTCTGCCATTAGCACTACCATTTAGTATATAAAAATCCCTGTCATCTTGTAGCACATCTCGTTTCTCCTGCATCAAGTGACAGAATACAAGAAACTGGGTGCTTTGCTGGCTCCTACTTGGAAGTGGGACTATTTTCCTTTTTGGTATGACAAGTTTTACCAGTGTTGCAGTAATTCTTTCTCATTGAATAGAATGGAGGGTGTTAAAATCTGATTTAAAAGCAAATGTGTCTTTATCTTAGAAATTTTAGATGGTTCATCACCCAGTGCTTGGGCTCTTTATCTGATGAGTTAGTCAGTCACAAGGAAGAAAGGATGTGTGTCAAATACCCAGAGCAGCCACTGGCTATTGGTCACTTTTAGGGAGCAACGGAGGCTCACGTAATGGACCAAGCTACTTCTGAGACCATTTGTGGTGAACAGGAGAGATCTCACACAACCAAGGCTTGACACTCCTTCAACTGATACACAAAGCAAAACTGTGTGAGTTAGGTATGCAAACCATGAAAAGGAGCATTAAAATAGAAATACACAATCTGTCTTGCAGCTTCTTCAATGACTTACGTTCAAGTGCAGCTTTTCATTTATCAGGGCCCTCATCACTGGCCCTGAGTATGAAAAGAATTTTTGGAAAGGGAGTAACAGCCTCTTCCTGTTCCTTTACACCATATGTAGTCTAGAATATAGAAGCTCTACTTGAGCAGTGAGTATCTACAAATAGGAAATTTAGTTGATGTGGTATCCATTGGGTGATGTAGAGGACTGGATTATCCACACAGGTAAGCTGCTGCTGTTTGGTTTCTCCTGGTAAAAAGTTATAGTAAAAAATGGAGATCAGCTTTTTTAAAGAGCCACGTCCATGCCATCCTTCCAAGTAAAGGGTATAACACTTCAGCAGGTTGAATTAAATTATCAGGCCACTGGAATGTACATGGACAAGTGTAACAATCGCCTTGGCTCTTGGGTAGCTAAAGTATTCATACTGGTCAAGACTACTGAAGAGTTATACGGACCATGCAAGGCCTAACAACTACTGGTTGCTCAGTGAGATTAGAACAATTTAAATGCCACTTAAAGGACCCTAAGCACTAACATTTACCACTGACCCAGCTTTTTGATATCTTCAGGAGACATGTGGCATTAAAAGAGCTGATTTAAGGCTTCTGTACTTTTGCATTTATAAATGAGCACAGCGGAATTCTGGTCACACAAAACAATAAAGCAATGAATTTTTAGCAGCTATTCATACGAGTTGGCTGCTAGAATTTTTTACCTTTTTATACAGGGGATCAGATGCATCTGAAAGCGCTATTATATTTGTGTTCTGACTGAATACCTTGCATTCATGGAGCAGTGGGGAGTGAGATGTTTTCAAAATACCATTTTCCCGTGGCAAACTACAGTCCTGGAACTGAGCAGCCTCATTTCCCAGCTACTGTCTTTGAAATGTTAGGGCCCAGAGGGCTAGAGCAGAAAAAGGTACTGAATTGTGTGTTTAATGCATTTTTGCTAGGGGAGCCCTTGAAAGAATATTCTTGGTGGAATGCTGTTTGAACCCCGAGTTGAAAAAAAGAAACAAATCCCACTAAAAATGCTGCTGTTTCAGTTTCTCATTTAAAAATTCCATTCCCTTCAGGAAAATCTTGATAGCTCAGTTTCCAGACACCTGTCCCCGAAGTTGCAAAGAAATTCACAAGCTGGTTAACTTCACTAGACTCTGTGAACCGCCAGCCCATGGGGAAAAGCTGCACAGCATGTAGATTTAAATATACAGATATCTATGTATTTTTACTGTCTGTATGTCAACTTTTCCACCGCTACTAAGCATAAGCACAAGCCGCCTTCTAAGTGGGAAGGGTATGAGACTATGCGAATTACTCATGTTTTACTAATTAACAAAAGAAGCTTTGGTGAGGAGTGCAGCGGGGATGTGGGGCGGGGTGTGTGTGGAATTTAACATAACATTCCCTGTACCCTAAAAAGGTGACTTGTCAAACTGTTGATTTTCAAAGGCTGTTTTTTCCAATATTGTTACCCCATGATAACAACTGAATTCCCTTCCATCCCTGTTTCATAGCAACACTTTACCTTTCTTTTAATAAGACAAAAAGAACCCACCAACCCCCCCCCGTCCTTTTATTTATAGATATTTAACACTGTACCGGAGACGCTACAGCTGAACTCGCAGTTGCTGCTTTCTCGTAAGAAGAGTACTGAATCAAAGCCTCCTTCCTGTAGTGAGAGACCCTTAACACTCTTCCACACGGCACAGTCCAATGAAAAGCGTAAGTATGTCCGTCCTAGATGCAGTGAGTTGTGTTACTATGCTCTAGTCTCTTTTCTACTCAGAAGGTTTCTAACCATGACTGATGGGGCTCAGTTCTCATACCCCAGGGTACAATTCTCACTCATTAACCTCAATAGGAGTGATCTATATCCTATAGCATGAGAGGTCCCCAGGCTTCTAAAATGTATTAATAGAGAGAGCTAAAGATTTTGTATCCTCCAGGTATTTACCGCAAGGGCTTGAAATTAGGCTACATAAAAATAGCAGTGTAAAATTTTGATATCCCTTCCCCATCTCATTCAGTTGTTCCCTCTCAAATTCCCAGTTTTTTCCATAACCCTCCATACTATCTTCTGCTAGCTACTCTGGTTGCATTCTTTAACATAGAGTAGAAGATCGGCAGCAAGGACAACTACCCAGTTCGGCCTTCGGAGAGATGCTTTTGGACATAAATTTCCTCTAAAAAATACCCAAAATTTCAGCCATAAGGTTTTACATCCTTCCTAGGAATACGTCCCGCTTCAGTTTAAAAATCTAGACCATTTATCCATTATTGTTACATATTTAACTTTTTCATCCAAGTATCTAAAAGTTTCTTACACTTTCAAACTGTCAGGCTGACAAATATCATTTACATCAACTTGAACATTTTTGACCTCTCTGCTTCAGTTTTCAAGTGTCCATGATGCTGGAGGGCCTCCTTTTTTTTTTTTGGATAACCAAGTGACTTTTAGAAACGCTGATCATTACAGATCAGTGTGAGCACCTTAGAAAATAAAGCACAGCTTCCAAGTTGGGCATCCAAATCAGAGGCCACTTATGGAAATTTTGACCTAAATGATTAACTTAATGTTCCCTAAAGAGGTGATGGCAAACAGTGAAGGCCAGAATTCCGGACCAGGCAGTTAGATAGCTCTGTCTCCCTACATTAAAGAAGGACTTCCTATTCTTCTAGGGTGTTATCTTCTCACCTTTCTTCCTGATCCTTCCGCAGTTTCTTGTCAGTCCCCCCGTAGTCTATCACCACCCACCCTCAGAGGTTCCACCTCATGACATCCCTTCCTCCAGCTGAATGAGGGATGTCTACAGGTCACTTTGGAGTTTGTCATCTCTGCTGCACGTCACTTGAAGAATGATCTGAGATTCCCCTTTCTCCTTCTCTTGGGATTAATCACTCTACCTTTCTCACTCCAGAGGGTGGAGGCCCTGAGTCAGGAACATGACCTCGAACCTAGCTGAATTTCCCCTATCTGTGTAGCACCAGATCACATGGGTGTTAGCAAGCACTCCTCATTGTCACACCAGCTGAGGAAAGAGGGTGGGCTTAAGCTGTCTTTATGCTCCTGGGGCTGTCCACAGATCAAATGTCCTCCATGTAATTTAGCCTAAGGGCTGCTCTACTGGCACGAATGTTCCGATAGGGAATGTTCTTTGATCCCTGGCCAGCAGAAACCTAAGATATTCCAGTTACATCAATCTCTTGGGCTGACATGCCACCATGTGCCCAAGGTGGGAGGCCTGTGCCAAGAGCCCTCAAATGCCACTTTTTGGGTAGCTTTCTGGCTGCTTTGCCTTACTTGTGGCTAAGTATCTGGCCCATAATCCTTAAAAGGAGATTGCTGCTAGAAGAAGGTTTGTTTTATTTGAAATAAGGTGGTGTGCTGCCAGTTTTTGCAGCATGAGCAGACATCAACCATTGCATTAGCATCCCTGGTTCTAGAGAACTGATGAATAAGGTAGAGATGGATTGAGACTTCCCCCTCCAATTTTTTAAATATCTGTTAAAAATGTTACACTGGATAGTCCTCTGTTCACAAAATGTCAGAGCTTTGACTTGGAAAGATCACCTCTCTTATGGTGGTTCCCCCTCCATGTCTCATTCAGACCATGGCAATTCAATTCTCTTTTCCACAGGCACAGAGAATACTGATAACATCTGTGGAATTTTTTATGTGGTTAATCATCTGTTGGAAAATGAGCTGTTGTCCACACTTGAAAACACATGTTGAAAGAAGTGGAGGTGGTTCAGAGAAGAGTACCAAGAATGATTGGAATACATGCCTTAAACTGAGATACTTAAAGAATTTATCTCTTTAGCTCATCAAAGAGAATAGAGGAGATCTAGATATAAAGGTTTAATAAGACCTAGTAGCTGGAAATTGAAGCTAAGTAACTTCAAAATGGAAATGAGATGCCAATTTTTAACACTGAAGTCAGTTTAACCATTGGAACAATTTAAAGGATGTAATGGATTTTCTGTCACAGTAACCTCAGATGTCTGTATAAAATATATGCTCTAATTCAACCACAAGCTATTGCACTTAATCTGGGAGTTACAGGGTGAATCTCTTTGGCCTGTCTTATTCAAATTAGATTATTATAATGGTCTCTTCTGGCCTAAAAAATCTGTGAATCTTTCCTTGCAACTGATGTTGGCGGGATTTCAACCAGAAGAGTACATGCATTTAAAATAAGTGAAACTTGTTTCAGTACATCATTTCATTCCTTACATTTTCCCCTCCACTTTACAGATAATGTTCTAGCATCTTGTTCTTTTATTTTGTTGTAATAAGGCACTTCTAGCATCATTTGAGTACTGTTTGTGGTTAACCTGTTATAATGGTACCCAATTGTCAACTAGCAATCTGATGTCTACAAAAGCAGAAGGTTACTGGAAGCATGACCGGAAGGAACTAGAGATTAAGGAAGAGACTGAGCTGACTGTTTGCAATGCTTTATCATCATAGATTGCAAAGGATGCCAGTTAAAACTGTGTGAAATCAGACGTGGTAAAGCATGCTGTTCAGATTGACAAACAAGGAGTCCGGTGGCACTTCTAAAGACTAACAAATTTATTTATCGCATGAGCTTTTGTGGGAGAAAATCCCACTTCGTCAGATGCTGGAAGAACTGACGAAGTGGGATTTTCTCCCATGAAAGCTCATGCGATAAATAAATGTGTTAGTCTTTAGAAGTGCCACAGGACTCCTTGTTTGTTTTGCTGAACTGGAATAACACAGCTACCCCTTTGGAACTTGTTCAGATTGATGCATTTTTGGCTATTGGACAGAAAAGGGGTGAAACGAAGCCGGCTGATGAGTTTTATCTGAAGTGGATTTTTTTTTTTAAATGAGGCAGATGATTGCAGAACACAAGACTCAAACCTCCCTTATGTGTGGTCTGCATTTCAGTATTTTTCATTGCCAGAAGTGTGTTTCATGTGGGACCTTGAAAAGGGAACTTTGTGTATTTGATTTATTAATAGAAGCTTTATTATCTGAGGGAGCTGGAACAAAAATCTTAACTGCTCAATACAAGTGCATGTTGTTATAACTCCTGGGCATGCAATGACTAAGCCACTGCACAGTTTAGTATCCGGCAATACAGAACTAGAATTTTCCCAGGTTTGCTCCTCCCAATGCCCTCTGACTCAGACAGGCATTTTATAAAGTGACTTTTTAGCTTTCTGCATCACAGAAATGAATTTATTCTAGGGTATTTATTATTTCATTTGTGGAGATATGTGGCCAAGTAAATCACCACAATGAAGAAACCTTAACTTGCACTGTTTAAAAGAAAGTATACAAAATAGCATTTTGGCTTTTAAAAAGGAGGGAAAGAATTTTTTAAAAAAATCTAAACCACGTTCCCTCTCCCAGCCTTCTCAGATGAAATACTTTCAGCTCCCCTGGTTGGGAATGATTTCAGTGTTACTGGTAGCCCCTTTTAAAATTGTTCAGGCATTTGACACAGATTTGTTAGGTTCCTTATTTTCACAGTTGAGCCTTGAGCAGAAAGTGCTTGGAAATAACAAGATGCTGATGATCTGCTAACTAGAAATCTACATTCTTCTCTGCCTGCCATCTTATCAGTTTAGTTAGATTTAGGTACAGAATATAATGGAATCTAGGTCTTTCCAGATCTACATTATGGGCAACTTACATTTAAAAAAAAATAAAAATACCCTAGATAAAGCAGTGCTATGATCTGGTGTGACTTTGGCCAGCCCGTTTTAAAATCTTTAAATATGACTGATTTTCCTCTTAATTTATCCCTCGCTCAGTGCTCTCCTAATGTCACTGGAATGGTAAAGTCAAACCAATTTTTTACTTCCACCCCCTCTTCTCTCCTTTGTGCATAACCCCTTTCATTACAAAGAGTTCCCCCCACAGCCAGCATGACTGAATTCCAAAAACCTCTTGCAATCACATCAATACTTTATCTCTTGTAAGGTATGTCTGTGAGCTGGAGGTGTGATACCCAGCTGGAGGAGACATGTTCACGTGAGCTTTCATTGAGCTAGCAAGGTAAAAAGGGGGCTGTACTCTGCCTGAACTTCATGGGATCCTCTTACAACCAATCTGTGACGATGGACCTGATAGTGTAGGATTGAATTACAACTTCAGCTTCAAAATGATTACCTGCTTCTGGAGCTGGGCAATAAAATATAGGGCAATAAATATCCTTCAATTGGGCACTTTAGGATAATCGTGCTTGTTTTATGAGCTTTTTCAAATTTGGTTTAAAGAGAGCATGGCCAGTTCGAGCCAACATATGTCTGGAAGCCATGGAGATGATTTTCTTTCCCTTTGGTGTATTATAGCTTACAATTTGGGAGCCATATATGCATGAATATTACTATATTATACACTCCAGCAGATTGTCCCCTTCTTTTGTTCCTATGGGTATATCAGAGAAAGTACATGAGTTGTTTTCCTATTGCTTTTTTAACTGGTTGCTAAATGGGGCTAAAATTTCAAGAGCCGACTTGTACGTACTGATACAATTAATATGAAAGTGGCTTCTTGTGGTGTTAAAACAGCACCTTGTCTTCAGCTGAGCCAAGGAGAGGAAGCTGTTATTAGCTTAACGAGGCACTGAAGCAGATGTTCAGATACAGCTGTCCTTTCAGTGATGCAGCTGGCAACAGCATACAGAGCTAGGTTATGCAAGTTCTGAAGACAGCGGTCCCACCATTGAACGTCAGTGTTCAACCATCTGAGCTATAATTTTAGCGACGGGCTGCTGCTGTATCATTGAGACCTGATCTCTGACAACCAGTTGACCTCCCCAGGTGGGAAGATGATTTTGCTCACATGACAAAGCCACTTGGCTAACTCAGATTGGGCCTAGATATCTAAAGAGAGACCTGAGGGACAATGAGGAGCATGAGTAGGAACAGTAACATTCCCACTAGGTGGATGGAAGTCTAGGAAGCTGCAACTAGCTTTTGAGGAAGCTACTGCAGGTGAATGATACAGGGAGCAAGACTGGTTCCTGCAGGAAGTAAAGGGACTGTTTGGATTGTAACCCTGCTCTGGGGAGGAGAGCTGGGACTCCTGATTCACAGAGAGGAAAGAGAACATTTTGGAACCATGGAACCAGTGGTTGAAGGTACCAGCTGCGTATAGCTGGCATGTAATACTACTCTGCTCTGAGAAGAAGAGATGTGTGCTCCCTTGATTGGGAGGAAGGATTCAGGCCTGGAGAGACAATTTGTTTATAGACTCAGTAAACTGGATCTCCATCCAAAAGGGACTGTTCTGAAATGATACAGGCCGGGTGGAATTTATGAGGAGTTGCATGAGAAGGGGAATCTGAGGCAAGGCTCTGCAGAGTCACTGGGGCCCTGAGAGGGTACACAGGAAGAAACCGTCAATTACACAGCCTCTGAAGTCTGAAGCACATGGAATAGGTGCTTCATGAACAGGGATGATGTGTCACCTTTAAGGCCTAGAGGGTACTTTTCTCCACAACCAAATGCAGTGAAGAGATTTTGTTTTTGTTTGGATTTGTCATGGGTATTTTAACAGGTATAATAACAGAAAATAAACTCATATTTTGGATACAATGACAAAGGTCCCAATGTGGTGATACAAAGTGTAAAAAAAAAAAAAAAAAATTGTCTGCAGCACGGATGGACAAAGTGTCTTCCTCTCACCTGACAGACTGAGAGAATCTGCTGTCTTTAGTTAGAGTTCTAGTATGTTTTTCCCAGGTTTTCCATTTGTGCTTCTGTCCATGAGCCCACTATTAATATAGTCTTCATCCCTTTGAAGTGGTGATGAAGAGGTTATTCAATGTCATACTCTATTATGGTTGTGACAACATTGTTTCTCAAGTTATTTCACAGTAATACAGAGAATTTCTTCCTGTTGTGTATCCAAGATTAACTTTTAATGTTACAGAGGTGTTCCACTCATATTGTTTATGTTAGATTTCTGTTCCCTTCCTTGTTCCTCTGTGTACAGAAATATAGCTGCACATTACAGGTTTTTCCCCAGAATCCAGCAGAGTTGTCTGATCTAAAGGGACTGGGAACAAATGAGTCATATAAACTTTCATTAGCTTTGTTGATTGCCTTTGATACCCTACAAATGAAAAATCATTCCTTTGGAAGATTAACTGTTAAAGAGGTGTTCTCTTTTTAGTTCTCTTTTTTGTTTTAGTCCATCTGAGAGTGCAATCATTAAGAGGAAAGGCAGCAATCTATCTTCCTCGACAGAGAAGCAAATGAGCTCTAGGACCTTCCCACCTTGCAGAGCTCTAGAGCTGGTCTCCAGCCCAAAGCATCAGTCTCTATACTACAATTAAACAGCTCCTTAGTGTCAGCTGGGCCCAACCATAGGGTTTTAACTGCTGTGTAGATAGACCCTAAGAAACATTTAGGTGCTTGAAATATTCATGCCAGTGATTCAGTGACACTATTCCTTCTGTGTTAGTGCGGAATCATTGCCTCCATGGTGTAAGCGGGAGAGGTGAAAAGTACAGTGTAGTCTAAATGTGCTTTTTCACATGAGACATAAAACAGAGCTTGCGAACCATAGCGTTAATTACAAGAATAGATATTAAAATATCCAAATAGAAAATGAAAGAAAATTTCTTAATATATTTTTTTTGCCAACCTCTCGTTTTTGACTATGGAGTTCATTGGCAGGTAACTTTTAATTGTTACCACAGTGTCCAACCTTAGATAATAACATTTTGCCAAACTAAATTTCCGTTAAGTAATCTGTTCTTTCCTTTCCATTCTACGGTATCGTTTTGCCCTCTCAAACAATTACTGTGATTCACCTTAAAGGTGGCTGGATTTCAGTGGTAGATCAATTGATCACTGTGTATAATGTTTATTATAAGTGTGCATAGTTCTTTAGAATCTTGGAATGTAAGAACAGTGACCTGAGGAAACCAGTGAATGTTTTACTAACCAAAAATACCCTTAATTAAAATGTTTCTTCATCTTCAAAATAAGAGGAAATTATGTTTCATATAGGTTCGGCTTTAAAAGATAGTATGAGTGAAGAAATTTCTATATCCTCAGTGCATTTTCCTGGGATCCCTGAATCATATCAGCATAGGCTATTAATAGGAGCTCTTGTACATTGCAGAGTCTGTTCTTTACTTTCTAACAACTTAATAGGTTTTACTAAATGATAGCAATGTATGTTTGTTGCTCTTTTTTAGAGGAGACAAGGAACAGTATCATCAATTCCAGTCTGGAATCTGTCATCTCTCCCAATGTAAACAGCTTTCTCCACTCAAACAGCACTCCCCGACCCAACCCGAACTCGAGTGACCCTGACCTGGAAGTAATTAAACCCATTCGGCCAAACTCACTGTAAGTACACTGATAATTAATGTGTCATAGAGTCTTTGTCCAGCCAACATACATAAATTCACTCAGGGCACTGTTTTAGCCTCAGTCAAGGCAGTCTGTTGAAGAATATAATTGAAAATTATGGGTTTTTTTAAATGGGAGTATAATTATATGCATTGTGTTTTAACTTGGCGTAAATTTTAGAATTAGTTTTTGTTATACATGTTGGCTACTTTGTGCTCCAATGATTTTGGAAGTGTGGGCTATTTCGTTTGTATTCCAGTAGCTGTTTATGTTGCTGCTTACACTGTTCTGAAGCATCTGGTGTTGAACCCTGGGAATCCTAGAGGAAAGTAAAGAAAACAGTGGAACAGAGCACTAATGAAATTGTTTTCTTCTTGCTTAGTTAAATCTAAGACTGCTGTCAGTATTGTTGGTCTCCAGCCAGCTGAGCACCACAGCTTCTACTATTACTTCCCTAATCAGGAAAGTTCAAGGCAAAAAATAGCACCTTTAATGACGACTTCTAGGGGATGGCTGAGTTGTTGTGATGTTCCCTGAACCTGTCACAGCTGAGTTCTCACACCAGTGGCATGTGCTGTTGAGGGGAATTTCCTTCCTTTTGGGGCTTTGCTGTATCTGTAAATATTTTCCCACAGAACCTCCCCTTCCCACATATCTGAAGGCCTGAACGGATCCCCATCAGACACTGTGGAACTCTTACACTAAACTTAGCTGGGGCATGTATGTCCCAGTTTTTCTACATTTCTCAATGTGCTTCTATATCCCACTTAATAAACCATGTCAGACATCCCTTTACATTAACTAAAAATAATACTGTACTGACTAGGGTGCTGTGATAAGAATGGCACTGGGGTCATGCTGCAACGTTCTAAGGAAGAGTCTCTATTCCAGTGGTTCCCAACCTTTTCAGTAACCGAGCACAATTCAACGAGACAAACAATTCCATGGCACGCCCCCTTTTTTCAGCTGAATTGATTGCTCATAAACGTCACGTTTACTTACATTTGCTATGGTTATGGTCTTATTAGAGAGGTTTGCAACATAGTGCATACAACAAGCTAAAGAAGGATCAAATGCATTTATGTTTCCAATCCACCAGAAAAAAAACCACACATCATCTCAATTTTGCTCTTTGGCCACCTGCATTTAGAATGTTCATGTTTTAGAATCGAAAGACTGATACCTTGCTTTTAATTTGATAATTAATTTTCACAAGTTTTATGAGTTGTAATTTTGGATGGATAGAATATTAAGATGAAACAATGTCTGTTTTACACAGGTTTTTGTTATCGTTGTACAAAATTTCATGGTACACTTGGACAGTTCTCACAGTACACCAGTGGGCCGTTGAAAACCACTGCTCTATTCCCCCACTTCCTCCACTCCTTCCTCTACAGTTCAAAGGGTGCAAATTTCCACTCTGCTATAAAAACTTCTGGTCCCTTGGAAGTGAATCATAGAAGTGTAGGACTTGAAGAGACCTTCATAGGTCAACTAGTCCAGATGAAGCTTCCTACTTTAGTCACTGTGTTTACTCTTGTGATTAACGATGTAGGACTTTGTAAATTGGGAAAGTGAATGAGTGTGACAGCCGTGCAGAGGTATTATCTGAAGTTTTGAAAAACAAAACCGTTGCCTAGATTGAGAGAAGTTTGAGCTGGGTGGGAATGTCTCTATACCTGTTACTTCATACTGTGTAAAGATTTAGGCCTACATTTTAAAAATTTGTTATAGACAAAAATGTGCATATACTGCCATTTGTGTAATTCCCTGTGTAAATGAAGCTCACATATTATAGTGTACATGTTTTTGAAAGTTCTGGCTTCTGTCAGTAGGTTCTACCTCATTCGATTCTTGTTTTCACTAAAACAAAGAGATGATACATGACGGATCTGACTAGTTTTGAATATCTGGTGTTTAAACCTTGGGTGGGACTAGTAAACCAACTTGGTCTTGCCTCACCAATGCACTGGAACTTAAAGGGTATGTAGTATCACTAACTGTCAGTTCCTGAAGTCTTTACTACCATATAAAATATGCAAGGGTAATGGTGTGTTAGTGACTGGTAACTTTCATTAAGCGAAGCTTTTCTCTTGTACTTTATCCTTAAGATTTATAGTGCCAAGGGTATCATGAAAGACCCAAAAAGACTATATTCAAATTCCATCTTGGATTGCAATTGCTGATGAGTGGGAAATTTTACTCCTCAGAGATTTCTCTTCAAAGCGTTTCTTTGGTTTCTGCCTTCCGAGTGATGATTTTTAAGTTCTTTTTTTGGAACCTCAGGAACTAAGTACATCTGCTGGAAGAGTTCCTGGAAAGGAAGTTGGGGGAGTGGTCCAAAATAAGCCCCCCCCCCCCCTCCAAGGAGGCATAGTGTAATAAAGAGAAATATGTTCTGCACACATAGGACTGACATGATCCAAATCCTCCTTAGGCAAAGCTCAGCCTTGATGACAACTTCCTGGAAGTGCAACCTAGACCTCAGAGGCACATTCCATGTCACCACTTGGAAAACGTTTGCTCCGAACAGAGCTGGGTGCAAGATCACTTTTGTCAAAGAACTCTCTTGTTACAGGATCAAATAACCACCAAGGCATGTCTGCCACAGAGTGATCAAGTTAATGTGGAAGGAGTAACCATCCCTCACTCCAATGGTCCACGCTAAACTCAAGGTGTGACGTGAATTAAAATAATGATGTTCATTATTAGACAACCTCTAGTACAGACTTTAGCCACCTGAAAACCCATTTCTCAATGCTTTCTTCTGTGCTTAGTTCTGACATCATCATGGCCATCTGTCATTGTGTCCTATGTGCCAATGGAAGACCTGCAGAAAAGAATGCATTTTAGCTCCAGCTGGCAGCAACTCTACCATGACATACTGCTAGTGCTTAGAAATTTCAGTACCGTGACTGGCTGCGATTGAACTGGGTATGAAACAGTGATGGGTCCTTTTCATTCGGGTTTCCCAAAATGATACCACTACTTGGCTTTTGTTATTGTGTGTCACTGTCACTTGTTTGCTGTGGATCCTGGTTTTAGTACCTTAACAATCATCACGGGACCTGGATTTCAAATAATGGACATAGTACGAAAGAAATTGTCCACATCCTCATCAGAAATCTCTCCATAATGAAATCTCAGTGGGTCTTTGGCAACACAGAAACACCAGCCAACTCAGACCCTAGAGTAGGTTTCACTCAGTTCTCACTGCATCTTCCGACAGTACGACATCCAGTATCCTGTTGAAGCTGTGAAATACACAAAGACTGTCGAGAATCACATGAATAGAGCCCTGCACGGAAACAAAATTTGTGTCCGCATCCAAGCTGCAAACATGTCGGCAGATATCCACAGACCTAAAGCAGATAGCTTTAAACATAAAGCAAATTTGCAGGGCTATATACATGGAGATAGCCTGGAGTGGATACATAATGTTTTATCACTTGCTGCCCCTAAAGCAGGCAGCTTCAGACAGTCACACAATAAGCCTAGATTTCTGAAGAGGACGTTGATACATTTGTGAAAAAAACAGAAGCACACAAACATGCAGCTATCCAAGAATGTAAATAGCTTGGACCTTTTCTGGGCCATGGCAAACTGTAACTATGGGATCTACACCAATTCTCTGGCTGACAAAGCAGAAGATAGCCTAAAACACAATCTGCTGCCTGCCTAGAGAGTCGTCATGCGCCTGGCTGTGAGCCATGAATAGCTTTCTAGCATTCCATCATGAAACCAGATGGCTCTGTCTGCTCATCGATGAATGAGGTCTTGGACAGATGGAAAACACATTACGGAAATGTGCTGAACCACATACCTGCGGACGACTGCCTAGAGCTTTGTGACCTGGCAAGCTGCAGATCTAGGGACAAACATTCATCATTTGTCACTTGAGGAAGTACAAAAGTCCATCCAAAAATGACAACGTAGACGTAGACTCATGGACTCTAAGGTTAGAAGGGACCAATGTGATCATCTGGTCTGACCTCTTGTGCAATGCAGGCCACAGGACCTCACCTACTTTCTCCTGTAGTAAATCTCTAACCTAATTAATGAAGTCCTCAAATCATGGTTTAAAAACTTTACAGTACATAGAATCCACCAGCAACTAAGCCATGTGTAGGGTGTTGGCAGCACTCAAGCCACCTGATGGGTGCCTCCTGCTCGTGGTATCGGAGAATGTAACTCAAGTGGTTCCCTCCAGGTGGTCAGTGGTCTGCCTTTTACATGCCAAACTCTACTCCTGAGTCCACTTCTGGAATCTTATGCCTCCGGCCAAGTTCCGTAGTCCACCCCTTTTGGGGTTCAGTCCACCTTGCTTCACTCCCAGCCACTAGTTAAAAGAGTCAATGGCCAGCAAGCCTGTACCATCCTGGCACACTGCAGTCAATTCCCTGGGCTGCTTTCCCCGCAGTCCCAGTCACATGCGGATCCTCACCAGCCTGGAGTCCAGCTGCCATTAGCTCCTGGCTCCTTGCCCCAGATAGTTGTTCCAGTCACTGCCACAGTCTGCTCCTTTCAGGATCTCTGGCCCCTACTCAGCCCCCCTCACAGTCCATGTACTCAGACCTTCTCCCTGCAGCTCCTCAGGCAGACTAAATTCTGGGAGCCCTGCTGCTCTCTTCTTATATAGCCTGCTTGCCCCTGATTGGCTCAGCAGTCCTGCCTCCTGATTTGCTGCCGCTGCCAGGCCCTTTTTAACCCTCTTTGTGCCAGAGCATGGCAAGTGCACCACTATACCATGCCTCAGGCTACAGAGGAAGTGAAAACCCCCCAGGAAGACCATCAAGTACCATGATATTTCACACATAATGTGGAGACCATTGATGAATTCATCTATCTAGGCTACATGCAGAGTTGACATGGGCACAGCAAACTGGAGGTTCTTCAACTAATAAGTCTTGCTGCCTCCTGCATGAAGTTATCTTGTTTATGGGTGCAGTAACATCTTTGCATGGGTCAGAAACCAGGGCTTTCTTACAGGCATACTGGGAACAGCTAGAGGTATTCTTTTTATGCTATCAGCACCAAATCCTGAGGATAAAGTGGTTTGACGTTTTGAAAAATGACGTGATCTCACAGAGTTCTGGCCTTCCATCAGTTGCTCATTGTATTCAAAAGTGATGATGCATGCTCTTCGGCCATGTCACCATGATGGACCAAAACACTCCAGCATGCTGTGCTCCCAACATGTTACTTGACACATGAAGAGGTATATACCCTGACCCTACTCCAGGCTGCCCCAGGGATTCATGGATTTGCAGGATTGAGCAAGACCCAGGAACTTCACTCTGTGGTTCCTAATGTGACTCATTCAACCATGGCCACTGTGGCTGGCGCAACAGTCTTCAGTAGGGTGTGTGTGTGAGATGGTGGTGTTTGGTTTAATGCTTACTTCATAGAGTTCCTTGGGTTTTGTGTGAACATGGTTCAAATCAGCTTTGCACAAGCCAATTGTTGTTCCATTTCTTACCTGTATTCCTTTTGTTGCTACTGTTTGTTGAAGTGTGTTAGTTTGTCTTTAAATATTTGGTTTTAACCTAATTTGCCATCCCATGAAAATCTTGCTGCTTGCTTCTGTTGATGGCACTCATGGAATCGAATTATCAGCCCATTCTCTCAATGCTGATTTATTTTTTTTAGACCAGCCAGTACTGGCTAATGGTGTTTTAGCTTTGCTTTCTGTTATAAGGAACAGCCTATTCTCTTGGAGGGTACACCATGTACAGAAAGACTACTTTGTGTGCTTAGTGTTGAGAAGGAACATGGGTTTTTAAACATCTCAGGGTTTTCTCTGTATATGTGACTTTATTACTGTATAAAGTGACTTGATCATTAAGGTTATTTTGCTCTGTTTGGGGCATGGTTGCTGTTCAATGAAGTGACATTTATTTCAAGTGTGGTGTTTTGTTTTGTTTTATAGCAGTATTCCAACAAGACTGCCCTCCAGGTTGCTTGCATATCTTGCTTTACTCACTGAAGTGTACGAATAGTGGAAAATGTGTTTAAGGAAAAGATGGAGCTTATCTTGCTTTTATTTTATTAATTTTCTTACTATAGCATCTAGAGTCCAACTAAATCTGAGTCCAGTTGTGCTGTGCACATAGTTCACACAAGGTAGGGAACAGTACCTGTTGGGAATGATATCCCTCGTCTCCTGCTTTTCAGGCTGGTATCCCAGTCAATGGGCATCGCTACCTCTCCTGATAGAAGAGCCACTAAGAAGCCAACACAGCTATTGTAAGATAAATTTGGCAGCTTGTAAAGGGAAGAAATCCTCTAATTTGTGTGTCTGGAATGTTTTTCCCTTTGCAGTTAGCATTCTATTCATGCATGTCAGAAATCCGGTGTTGATTGTTAATGATAGGCGTTATGAGAATGAGGAGAGGAGCTATTGGTTGCCACTGGGGAAGAAATGCAGCAGTAGTAGCAGAATTCATCCCTCTAACTCCAGGACTACATTGTTTAATAGTCGTGCTTTATTGGTAAGAGAATGCCTGTCAACGCCCGACATTCAGAACAGTGCCAATCTTGCATCGTTTGGTTATTTCTTTGTGCGGTGTATATCCAAGTAATGTACCTAAAAAACAGTGTTTGCTTTTTAAAATGCTGAATAATTTGGATTTTGCAGTAAATCCTTGAACAGTTATGGAAACTCAAGTCAATCTAACATATTTGCTGCAGTAGTGCAAAAATCACATTGCCTAGATTTTACCTAACCCACAATTGCTGTGTATGCCAACAGTGAAAATTTCAGGGACGCCTTCCCTTTCACATGCTTTCAAGAATCCAATGAAATTCTGGATAAGCTCATGAGCTTCATCTTTCCGTTCTGATATTTTAGTTACTTTCCCCCCACTCTTATCCCTCTTTCTCCACTTTCTCTCATCCCTGTGTCAAGGCCACCATATTTCAGATGTCCTTCAGACACAATTGAAGCTACACTGCCCCTTGGCCAACAATTCATCAAATATCTCAGTTAAGATGGTGACTTGTAACTCTGACTGTCAATTGAAACACAAGGTATGCAGTCAAGGAGTCCTAAAATTCAAAGGATGGGAAGGAAGGTAGTGACTCTCTTTCCTTTAAAACAAAACAAGAAGAAATGAAAGGAATTATTTCAGAGGAAGAAACTTCTTGCACAAGCAGTGCAGTCATAGGAATCTAGGATTATATATTCACCTCACTTCGAAAAAGTTAATCCCGCTCACAAAGGGGAAATACTGGCAGTGACTGAGGTTAATAATTTCACCATTTGATTCAATTTATAGAGTTTAAGGAGAAACATTCATAGAGAGAGAGAGTGAGATTGAGAGAGAATAGCTGGTTGTTAATGAATGGTCCTTCACTGTTTTTTATTCTGTTCCTGTGGCACTATCCAGCAACGTGGATACAACCAATCTCTTTCTAGAGCTAGTGGTCAATTTCCAAAGGGGAGCCGTGTTAGTCTATTGTAGAAAAACAACAGAGTCCTGTGGCACTTTTAAAGACTAACAGATTTATTTATCGCATGAGCTTTCGTGGGAGAAAATCCCACTTTGTCAGACGCTTTGAAGATGGGAAACTTACAGAATGGGAGGAAATTAAATGCAGAGGAGTGTATGACATAGGATCAGATCAGGCTGTAACAGCAAATCAAAATAGGTGTTAGGATTCAAACACTGGGGAAGAGCACATATAGGAAGGTGAGATCAAATCACCTGTTGTAATGAGAGAAAAATCCATAGTCCCTGTTTAACCCCAAGGCGACTGAGTCAAATTTGCATATTAATTCTGTGGATTTTTCTCTCATTACAACAGGTGATTTGACCTCACCTTCCTCTATGTGCTATTCCCCAGTGTTTGAATCCTAACATCTATTTTGATTTGCTGTTACAGACTGACTCTGTTCTAGAGCTAGTGAGTTAGAGTTAATTGTTCTGGGTCCTCAGCTGTGCATTTCCACGCTTTCAAATGTTTGAACTACTTGTACTTTGACTGAATTTGTCCTGGACTTACGTTGATGTTAATGAAGGAAGAAAACAAAGCAAGCAACCCTGTGTTGTTTATTTTGTGCCAGGCAAGGAACACGGGTAAGGATGAGAACTGGGTCAGAACAAAAGAGGGCATAAACTGGTACAGGAAACATTTTAGATCCTAAGTGATTTACAAACAGTTAAAAAAAAAAGTTTGAAGGAAGGAAAAAGAGAAGTCTGTACTTCCTGCAGGGCAGGGGCTGCCAGCTCTCTGCTCATCCTGGAATTAGCTATAACTGCAGCTCAGAAATAAATATGCACACACAACACCATAGAGCCAGCAGACCAAAATCATTCCCCTGCCCCGTCCACCCCAAAAAAGTATCCCCTCTGATACTAGCCAGTGCCTCCTCCCCACCAACACAATTGTGAAACGTGCCCTGTAAATAAAATAGCTTGCTCTTCTATTCTCCCCCTCAAACACAGAAGTTTTAAGTCATTTTTGTTGACATCCTGCAGTATTCACCAAAGATTTTAATTACAGGCCAAACCCACACCGCTCTTTAGGTGTCAGTGGCCATTTTAAAGCCTAAAAACAACAGTTTGAGTTTGAAGTACACTCCAGGCCTAATTTAAAATAAAGCTCGTGGCTATTTTAGGTACTACCTTGACAGTCTAATGTCACTTTAATTTGATGAAAGTTGTAAGGTTTCATGGAGAAATATTAGGGAAGTCTGACGTTTCCTTTTTCCGTTCTTGCATTAGTAAGATGCTGGCATTTATACCAAGCTATGCAGCATGACCCTGGACTTTATTTCTGTTCTTCCACACAGAAATTAGCCTTGTAATTTTCGGCATCCTTTCAGGAGCCCTGGAGAGCCTCTTAGGTTTCCTCCTTTTTGAACTCCAACATCATTCCAGACTCAATGCTCTACTCTTCTGGTTGAGAGGCCATAATCACCATTCCTCTTCCCTTTATTTCATTCAGGGTTTGTGTTTTCAATTACAGTTTAGAGGGGTGGCAGGCCTTCTAATGGAGATGGGACTCCTCTGTGTCCCACACTCACTAGCTATTGGCCCCACAGAGAGCTGTAACCAACAAGCACAATAAAACAGCCAATTACAAATTGACAGCTCCAGTTGAGCCAGATCCCAGCATACTGGGGCCAGTCCTCATGTTTGTTTGGGCTGTAATGTAGCATTTCTAGAATGGAAGCTGAAGAACTAATAAACATGATGGTTATTAAAGAGTTTGTTGGTTTTATATTCTTCATAGAAGCTTTGATTTCTCCTCTAGACAGCCATTGTTGCCCTTTTCCCATATATAATTGCAGTCCTTTCTCTCAATTTTCTGCCTGCCCTTTTGCATCCTGTTCTAAATGTGCTGGCAGGTTTGATCTGGGAATGGCCTGCAATTAGCCTTTTAAAAAATATTCAATCAAATGTTCGCTCTGTAAAAATCCCTACGTGTTACTTTGCCTGGTGACACTGGTGAGTGTTGTGTGTGAACTCTCCATTACCGGCTTTCCTGTGCAACGCTGCCACATAAGCACCACACCACTCGGCCAGCGGAACAGCTGCTAAATTTGGAAGTACAATGAAGTCAGCAGAAATATTCCAACAGCCAAATTCTGGCCATTATGTGCAATGCAAAGTTCTTACCTGCTGCAAAAGTAGTGTCATGTTAATGTGTGTCCCCACCCCATCCAGTCCTCAACCCCAGACAAATTACTCCTGGAAGCACAAGAATAATCTGCCTGGATAAGTGACATTTAGTGGGTCCACTGCTGTTCTTGGGTTGCACGTAGTGAAACATACGGTCCAAGCCTCCTAAGCAGTGTTCTCCAGAGCTCATCAATTGATCATGGAGTGGGCTGTCTGGAATTTTGAAGAGGAGCCAGATCCTGGAAAGATTTAATTCATTCTCCCCTTTGCCCTACAGCTTTCTGCCGTGCAGTAGGCATAGGTATCTCAAAATCAGTAACTGAATAGCTATGCAGACTTAGAAAAATGCAGATAATTGGGGCTTATGACCAAAAAAAAAAACAAAAAAAACCAACCTTAAAATACCGTAAGTCCCTCATTTCCAAACTTGCAAAGACTTGAATTCAACTCTCCCAACCCAACTGCAAGAATTAAGGCACATCCATTCATCATTTCTCCCTGCCCTGCTTTAGAACTGTCATGTCTTTAACTCTTGCAGGGGGAAAGATGAAACATGCAACCTTGAAATTTCAAGGTACAGAATGCAAATAAGGCATAAAACTACAGTTCTCCTCACTTCATGCCACATTTTTTGTGAAAGCTCTTATGCTAACTCTGGTGTGCTTCCCAGATTCTAACTTGGATAAATTTATTCTGCCTCCTTAATTGCCCCTACAGTTCTCAATTGGATATGGTGTTTTCCCACTTCCTTCCCTAACCAATTGTGTAGTATTAAAGGATGGGGTCTGAACAGCTGCCTCCAGTTCTAGAAGTGTCGTCTGTCTTTCTGTGCTGGGTAAAATGACATCTTGCCACACAAGACCGATTTGAGGCTTACTAAGTTAATGTCTATAAAGCACTTTGGGATCCTATCATGTAAACAGCTGTATGAAGGAAAAGTTCTTGCTGAGCCAAGTATACTGAGGTTCTTGTTAAATAAAACTTCTGCTGAATTCAATGGGAGTTTTGCTGAAGATAAAAAGTAATAGCTTGATGACTTTAGAATTTAGTTGTCTTTTATTTTGTTGTGGTAAGTAAAGGGGGAATTAATACATTAATGATGACTTTAAAATGTATTTAATTTTTAAAAACATTGTGTAAATAGTTTGGAATCTCAGCCTCTTTGTGTCTTTTATTTACAAAAGCTTTTCTGGCTCATCTTTAAAAGCCATATTTCAGTCCAACTCCACAATGATTCGAGAGCTCAGACACAGCTCTGAGGCCCTGTATTTTCACATACGTCTAGCATATGCACTCTGCTTTTCCCAGCTTTTTGTGTTGTGCTAAGGGATTGGAGATGACATTAGAAAATTACAATTGCAACCACACGTATGTAGTGCTTTTCATGTTTATTGTTGTAACTAGTTTCCTTTTAATAAAAAGGAACTGGTTATTTTCAGTTTTTCCTTTCTCTGACCATACAGACTCACCATTCAGGAAGCTGGGAGAATCAGATTTTTATCACATGAATGCATTTGTTTATTGGGGTTGTGGAGGGGGTGTTTCATGAAAAAAGTACTCCAGGCGATAGCTGTACTTCATGAGTCAGCAGGATTGCTGTCTTATGCCAGAAGTCTCTCATCAGGGTCTGCAGACAACTAAAGTTAACTACCTGATGATGTAGATGCCTTAAACAGAGACGGTTTTTCTCGAACCTTGTTTTAGAAAAGATAACCGTTTAAAACAAAAAAGTACCCACTGCAGACAAATTTGAACTGAAAAATGGGAGTTACCAAACTAAATTGCTTGCTTGTTCTGTTTGAATGTTAAAATTGTAAATACTAATTTGCATACATGAAATCATATTTTGTTCTAAACACTTGGTGCAGTGTTCTTGTAATGAATATATGTTTGAAAAACCAAAATTCTCCATCAGTGAATCCCGATGATGAATGTATGCAGTGTATGTCAACTCAGTTCAGTCTGTTTTCCAGCTACTTCATAGGAACAGCTGAAATAGAACTTTTGTTTTGTGGGCTCATTCCTAGTCTTCCTTACTTTTTCATGTCACGGGTTATCTTACTCTCACCCTCTGAATCTGTTCAGTCTACAAAAGGTATTTTTCTATTTACTGTGATGCTCAAAAGCCCTGGCTTAGCGCAGAGGCCTCTTATGCAAGGTGCTGAACAAACATAAGACGACCTGATGAAGTATTTAAAATCAAATCGAAGACAAGTCACAAACAGGTAATGGAATGATAGGAGTGAAGTAGGGAGAGAATATGAGAGAAAAAAAGTACATTTTAGAGTGCCTCTAGCTAGGCTGTGTAATAGTGTTTTTTATGAATGGGTAATTATCAGTGATCCCTGCTGGCTATCTACCTATCAGTGGGCATCTTCCTGTAGGCCTTGCAATAAAAGTGGGTCACAATCTAGTCTACAAAATGCATCTGCAGAGCTGAACAATTAATACCATGATGTCTAAAATAAACTATGATCAAGAAATATTGGATGTGACAGACTGACTTGCTAGCGTTTCAGTTTTTCCTGTCCCACTTCTAATTTCTTTCTGAGCAGGACTGTTTTCAAGGGGTGGTGGACTCCTATACTTTTTATCTGGGGAACTGAGCTAAAATTTGCACATTTTGCATTAGAGTGTTCCTTTCTGAAATCCTCAGCTTTGGATTCTTCAGAATATCAAAGTGCAAACAGTGGCCAATGAGTTTCTAAGATTTGAAAGAAATGGAATGTAAGATTCAGGTGGTGTTGGTAAACAGCACAGAGTTCTAACTTCTCAGCCTGTTCAATGCCTTGGCAAGTTCTGGTCCTTCAAGTTCTGCAGCTCCCTGTATGACAGCACAGATGCTGCATTTCTCCACCTTACCTGTGCAGACAAGCAGCATGATGAGAAAGCAGCAGCCAGGATTTTCTCATTCTCTGAGCCCACCACACTCCTCTTCTTTCTCCCATTTAATTCCTGCCTCACTCTAAGTAACCCTGAGGCTGACTGCCATTTTGTGCCTTGATCAGAGAGGGCTAAAGCACAAAAAATAAATACATTTTAAAAATCCTCAGCTGTCTTTTGCAGTAGTGCTTTCCTGTGTGGGGTTGTGAGTGTGTTTTCTGCTCCTATTGAGCTAAAGCTCCACTGACTCAGTAGAATGAGGAGGCAGCTGAAATGCAGACATCCTAAATTTTGTGGCTATCTGCTATGAAAGGGCCTTCAGGAAGCTACTGGCCATCTCTGATAGTGAGGTCCAGACATCGCTGTTAGATGGGCAGGATACCAGATTTGCATTTTAAAGGTTGAACTATCTCTGTGTGTGTAAGGGCTGCAGTAAATTGTACAGGGGGTGGGGGAAGGATAGGAGTGGGAAAGGTGACATCCTTTTTACTGGTTCACACCTTTCTCTGCTCTCTAATTATTTCTCCAGTGCCTGTGAGAAATTATAACCTGCTCCCCCTCACAATTATACAACTCACACTTAGATTTCCGGTTCTGAACCCTGAAGGCACTTGCTGGGTATTACCCTCGTTGGGAGAATGAGAGAGCGCTCTCTGCTTTCATGGAGTCCTCCATGTTTGGCTTTCCATAGTGACAATACAGCCGTTTGACCGTGTCCTAGTTTTTGCCAAATCCCACTCTGCTTCCTCTAACTCGGACACCTCTCTTCTGAATTTCTGTCCTGACCCCAACTAGGGAGGCTGAAAATGTGGTGCATTTTGTAGCCATTCTCAGGGTGCATTTTGGCAGATGAGGAAACAGCAGGGGCATCAGTGTCCTTTACTGAGCCAGTGGTAATCCAACCTCTCCGTTCCAATAGGAGCTCCACCGTTGTGAATTCCCTGACAGCAGCAAAAACCGAGAGTCCTGTGACACCTTATAGACTAACAGATTTTCTTCGGCATAAGCTTTTGTGGCCTATAACCCACTTCATCAGATGCATGAAGTGGAAATCACAGAGGAGAGGTATATATACACAACACTTTGTTGTGACTTCGCTAACACTTACCCTCCTCCATCCTGGTATGTGTATATATACCTGTCCTCTGTGATTTCCACTTCATGCATCTGACAATGTGGGTTATAGCCCACGAAAGCTTATGCCGAAGAAAATCTGTTAGTCTATAAGGTGCCACAGGGCTCTTGTTTTTTGCTGTACACAGACTAACACGGCTACCCCTCTGGAAATTCCTGACAGCAGCAGCTTTCCGATGCGAGATGGTGCAGCTTCCTCTTCATGCTAAATTTAGGCCAGGTTTTTGTGGGCTATCCATTTGAAGGGCAATAGCATTCAAGTGGTTCCATGCTGAACTTGATGGTCAGAGTTGGTGAAGGTCTCCACCCTAAACGATTGGACTGCCCTGGTGTTTTTCTCAGGGTATGGCAACAATGGACACATACTTTCCCTTGGTCTCCTGCTATGATGTTGGCACACAGCAAGCTCAGTTGGATGAGTCAGAACATGTGGTCTCCAAAGCCTTTCCAGCCATTCAGAATATCTTTTTCAGTGTGTGGGACAATCCGGGATGAATCCTCTCTGCTATTTTGGGACAGCCCCCAAAAGTTATAACAGCTGCTCTTCACAGCTCATTTAGCTGTGAACTGCTCATAAACAGAGACTAGCATTTTCTCCGTGTTAGGCAGTGGGAGGACAGCTATGTTCACAACGTGCGCTATTGCAATGGACAGATATTACTCAGTTACCCATTGCAGAAGGGAGAGATCATGCCCACCCATCTCCATCTCACAGGTGTGCTGTGTTATGAAAAGAAATTAATAAATATTTGGAACCCTCTGATCCTGCAGTGAAGAACACCATGGAAAAGTCCAAGGGGGAAATTAATTCTGTCTTCAGAGCAGGGTTTGAATATTGTGCGGTCAATAATGCATGAGGGAAGAGGCCACACATGGCACACTGAAGAAAAACAAAATATTGAACCACGGCTCAATAAATGAGGACTATCCATTCTGTGAACTGAGTGTGCCGTGGATGCTGTTGAAAAAATAGTATGTAATCATGTAACGAAAGACTGTATTATAATCCATACATGCAAAAGAGCTGAATTTAGTTTGCACAGGCACCCTGAATTCTGATATTTCCTAACTTTTGAGTGTCTGACTTTGCAACCCTAAATATTAGCTCTTTTGCATATCATTCAGTTGTTTACCACCTGCTTCTGCAGTTGGACAGTCTCTTGAAAACAGCCCCGACATTCGTTGGAGTTTAAAACCTCTCACGCAGCTAAAAAAGTACTCCCCCCAAAGGGGGGGGGGGGGGAGGAGGAAATCACTTTCACTGATGCAAGAAATATGCTCCATCACTCCCCCAACCTTAAATAAGCGCTTGCCTTTTATTTTCCCTTTACAAAGAACCACATAAAATTGCTTTTTTTGAAAAATTTTCTACTTGTAGCCGTAGGATTTGAAGTTCCCTCTGCACCCATCTTCTGCATCCTGCCTCTATCCATGGCTTTCAAACTGAAGAGATCAGTTCTGGGCCTTAGATGGTGGCAAAGTATTTCTCCATCGATAACACAACATAGACAGCGGTAGGATATTTTTTTATGACGTGTCCACCTCTTTGCTGTGAACCAGACCAAGAGCCATTCAACTTAAACTATGCAAGACATGAACAGGCAATAGATGCTAATTACGCTGTCAATCAAGGTAAGCTGGATCTATGCCAATGGTGCAGAAAGAGATAAGCTCTGTGTCTCATAGTCAAGGCCTTGAGCCACCCAATCCTCCTAAAAAGTGCTATTTATTATTTAAAGCAGAGTATAGGCTAAGACAACCCAGAGGCAGCCTTAACTCCTGCACGTAATGGATCTACATTACTTTGCCCAAGTAATTCAATAATAATTAGCAGTTGTCCTAGCAACCTCACAGTCAGAGCGTGCACATAAAACGACTGCACTCACTCACTCCTATTAACATCCTCGCCCTTCCAGGAAAAAAACAATCCAATAAAAGGAGCACTACTTGTCGTTTCAGTATGGCAGGGTTGTTTTAATAACCTTTTCTTGTCTCTCACTGATTGCGGAGTTGGGAAAATCCAGCCATTGGCTAGCAATGTCAACAACCACATTAACAAACTGAGCTGTGCCATGGATTGAAAGATAAGAGGAAATGAGTGAGTGGGTGTGGAAGCCATTTCGTGTTGGCCTTTAATTTTGCTGAAGCTTTAGCTTCTCTGTTCTGCCCTCAAACAAATGAAGAAATAAAACAGATTGGTCTGCCTCCAGTGCTGGCTGCTAATGCTGGCTACGGCATAAAAACTCCCCGGAATTGTCCCCATTGTATGAAGATGCCATGTCCTAATAAGACCTTCACATTGTCATAGGGCAAGGCAAGAGTTTGGTATCAGAACAGTTGCAGCCGTAATAAAGGTACAAAGGAAGTTGTCATGATCAGTTTACCTCTTCTCCGTAGCACGGCATTGGGTATCTTCTGAGAAGTCACTCCTGCTATTATGGCACACGCTATAGTTCAGACTCTCTATTAGTTTTCCTGAAAGATATTTAGTAGCGCTGTACGTACCAAGTTGCCTACAGCGATCCACTGGCCTCAAGCCATTTTAAACGCATAAGAAAAAATAAAACAAAAGCCCCCACAGGAAATGCCAACAGGTGTTTAAATACTACTAGTTTAGGAAAGTTCCTTGCAGAAAGCAAGTCAGTTTTTCCACTCTGAAAAGTGACTGTGTAAAAATGACCCCACCCCATTCAACAGCTCTGTCCCCTGTGCTTGTTCACAGTCCAGTCTTCTGGAGCAAAAATTGTTAGTATTTTTTTACTCTTGTTAGAGCCAGCATTACTAGGAAAGAAACAAACTTTTCTGCATGCCACAACAATGACAATGTTAGTATAGGACCAAATTCTCCCTTCTGTTAGACCTTTGTAATCTTCCTGTTGGTAATGAGGTTACACGAGTATAAATTATAGCAAAGTTTGGTGCACAAAACCATTCATATTGGTGCTAGGAAACTAGTTGTGGTCCCAGAAAAACAGCTGAAATGCTTGTACACAAATGCAAGGAGTCTGGGGACTAAAATGGAGGACATGGTATTAGTGGTACAGAAGGTCAAACCAGATGTTACAGGAATAGAGCCTGTAGGCTGTAATGCTTTGGTTTCAGATGTCGAGCTTAGTGTGCGGGGGCTGGATGGTGTTGGTGGCCTGTTATATACAGGAAGTCAGACTGGTTTACCTGGCCGTCCCTTCTGGCCTTAAACTATATGGCCCAAAAAGAAAGCAGCTGGATTTCTTGATTCCACAGGAGGGCTGATAGCACTTTTCTGGCTATCAGAACTAACAGGATGGGATTTTCAAAAGGGTTTAAGTGCCTCAGGGTTCAAAGTTCCAAAGGGTTAGTCATGTTAGTCTAGTTCAGCAACGCAAACAAGGAGTCCGGTGGCTCTTTTAAAGACTAACACATTTATTTATTGCATGAGTTTCATGAGAGAAAATCCCACTTCGTCAGACACGTGAAGGTGGGGAACTTACAGAATGGGAGGAAAATAAATGCAGAGAAGTATAAACTATAGGATCAGCTCAGACTGTTACAGCAAATCAAAGCAGTTGTTTAGATTCAAACAGTGGAGAACAGCATGTAGAGGGAGGTGGGGGTCAAATCACCTGTTGTAGTAAGAAAAAAAACCCGAGATCCCTATTTAACTCCAAGGAAAGGGTGTCAAATCTGCCTATGAATTCCAATTCTTCCACTTTTCTTTGAAGCTTTGATTTGTAATTTTGTCAAAGCTTCAAAGAGAAATTGCAGCATTTATTATTTTTAGCATCCCTTGCACTGCAAGTCCAATCCTTTGACCTGGGCTCCAAGAATTCGTACTGCAGGCTTTTCTTTGCACTGCAGACATACCCCCATTTAAAAATTTTCCCTGTGAGCTTGATGTCCGCTGTACTGAACAGCTGGTGCGGCATATAGTTAAAAAATAGAAGAGATAGCAGAAATGTATAGTGTGAAGTCACAGAAGAAAGTTACAGATATACAGTCAAAACTTCATTCTGCTGTTAATGGAAAAGTGCCTTCTTCCATTTGTGGCCTGTGGTCTGAAAGATAGCAACACAATGCAAACCGGAAGATGATAGCGCTGTCATTATGGGAAGATAAAAGTACTTCTGTAGATATTTCCCCCTTACAAACTAGAGCACAGAGCCTTCATCAGAAATATACTGTGGGAATAAAATGTAAATCTGGTGTGTGTGCTAGCCATTCCGTAAAATGGTAGAGCAAGTCACTCGTGTCTCTCTGCCCTTGTGGCCAGAAAACAGCCTGTCATCAGCTTTATCATTTGGGACTATCTGTATGGTGGTAGAGTCACCTTTACGTGCTTTTTGGCCTTGTTCCATTGTGACAATGTATTGCATCATTCTGCTATTATATTTCTTTCAGCCCCCGCTAAGGGTTGATTTTACTGTGGTCTGAAAACTGCTGCAGTCCCATCAAAGCGGAGCCTGTCGGTGCCCACACTTTATCAACCCCCATAAAGCAGATGCATATCTGCATTCTCTGTCTGGTATTTAATAATACTTTGCAGGCATGCAGCCTTTTTTATGCAAGGGTCTCCAAGTGATCTGCAAGCATTAATTAGGTTTCACAAAATCCTTGAGGTATTATATCTGTTCTCCAGATAGGCAAACTGAGTCAGTGCGTACCCAGAGCCTCCGGGGGCCAAGCCAACATTTGCACTCCCCCCTGGCACCTCCAGCCTCCACAAAGGGCAGGAGATGTTCCAGTGCCACACCCCAGCTGCCCCAGGGAGGGAGGTCTGTATCTGTGTATGAGGGGGAGGGAGCTGGAGGTTGATGCCCCTGCCCCACGTATAGGGAGAAGGGCACTGAGGGCAGAATCACAGCAGGTAAGACAAATTTGTGAACCATCCTGAGAAGACGTATCAATTGATTAGGGATCCTATTAAATGCTCAGACTGTGACACGCATAATTTTGGAGTGGGTGAATGTGAGATGTTTCACTGAATTAAGTCTTCTGTGGCACCTAAGCACATTATATCAGATAGAGAGGAGCTGCGGTACCTGTGCAATGGGATTTTTCCTTTTGCTTTAAGAGCCCAGCCCTGGGAAGCTGCCCCCGTGCTGCCGAGAGGTGCAGCCCCATGAAAGGGGACACAAGACAGCCCTTCTGTCCCCCTCCCCTTGCAATTTTTGAAAAGAGGGCAGCTGGCTTATACCATCGGGGAATCTGTCATCCCCTCTGCCCCTCCTCCCTGTGCCAGACTGCCCTCTCTCACCAGCTGGCAGCCCCTCACCCTTGGGCTAACTCCAGCTCACATACTCCTCATGCCTAATTTTGCCCCTCAGTCCCTGTTTCCAGCTCCTTAACCCCCCAGGCCAGTAAAATTCTGACCCCTGCTCAATTCCCGCCCATCCCCCCTCTCCAATTTGCCCCCTTTGCCCATTTTTAGTCCCTCTATAGAGTGGCAGCGGAATGTAACTCCGAGGAAAGGCAGAGTGAGGGCATGTCTTCACCAGATGTTACTGAGCATGCTCTCAATGAGTATGAGCATGTTCAGTATAACCTAGTCCCAAATTCTGGCATATCCCACTTATTGTTCCTACAATCCAGTAATCCTTACGCTAAACCCCTTGCCCTAACCAATGGACTTCAATCTCTACAATACATTATTGACACTAGAAAAGCAAATACTTCCTTTGCATGCATAATTCTGCAAGAGGGGCTAAAATGACAACTCCTTGTTGGTATTTAGTTTCAAGCAAGGAAGGGTACCACTGCAGCTGAAGTTATTTCCATCAATAATCTTAGATGAATAGCCAGAGTTTAGAACCACGACGCATATACAGATCTTTTCAGGGAATAGAGAGAGGATTCTCATTAATGTTACATTTCTCATTACATACTGTCAGAGCTTTACAATGTGAGTGACTGAGGTTAATATTTAACTTTGTATTTACAAGGTAATGCCATGTAGCTGACTTCTTAAAAAGAATCCTTCACATCTGACCAGTTTTGTATTGTGCAGGAATTGGGAAAACAAAGTCATCCAGTGAGTGTTATAAATAAGAAGTTACAGAGTCCAGATTATGGCTGCTGAGGCTGATTATATAAGCAGGGTGGTAAAGTCTGCAGAACCTTAGAACTGAATCACAGCTCTGTGTGTAACCCAGGATAGGTTCTGCTTCTTTCCCAATAACATACAGCAGCTGAACTGTTACAGAGCAAATACTGTACATTGCCAACTCAGAGCAGGAACTCTCCTTGATGGGAAAGATTTGATCTTGACTTTGAGCACAATACTTCATTTGAGCCATGCCTAAGAAGGAGCTGATCATTTTATCTTAAATTGTAAAATATCCAGGACAGAATTTGCTTCCTTACATGTTTATACAGCATCCAGGAGTTCGTGGACTCAGTTTTCGCAGAGACTCTGGGGGTATAAATAGTTAAGAATAATATCCGGACCTGATTCGGCTTCCTATCTTTCTCTCTGTCTCAACCTCCTCCACCTCAGTCACCTTCTGATTAGCTCCCACAAATGATCCTTAGTTTAATCCCAAAGTATCTTTATATTTGGGACGCATACTTCAGACAGTGATCTGGGGCTTAAAGTATTGCTGTGCCTCAGAGTGATTTTAAAAATAGCAACCTAAGATTTCATATTTTTATATTTCTGATTTACAAAGTTGCTCCGTTTAGAAAATTAAATGGATTTTCTATGTGCTACTATCACAGGTTCAACCTGGGATCCCAGAATCAAGTTATTTTCTTTCTAGCGCAGGCATCATGACCAGTACCTAGAATTTAGTTACCTTCTGTTAGTGCAAGAGAATAAATAAATTCCAGATTTTTCTCATATAATTATGATGGCTGTATAGGGCTAATAGAATTCAAAATAATTTTAGATCCAAATTCTACTCCCCAGTATGTGCTCAAAACTTTTGTTTTCTTGAGTAGTAGTTGCAGACTCATGATGGAAGTCAGAATTTGTCACTAAAGTGAGCAGAAGTATTTCTCAACTGAAATACACTCGTGGAGCAGATTTTTGAGACAGTACCCCCACAGGTGTATGTGTGCGGGGTGGTGGGGAGGCAGAACACAGTGTTTATATAGCAAGAGTGTGTGGACGTGTGTTTAAATATTGCATACAAACTATACACACTACAAAAAAAGAGAGACGCTCAAAGCCAATGGTCTTTGTTTTGGAAAGTCAAAGGGAAATTACAAACTTTAACTGTGCAGTTAAAAAAGAAATGAAAGAAGAGCTTATAAAGGATAACTAATTTGTTTATCTGTAAAAATATTTAGTGGAAGAATGAATCATGGATTAGACAGTTAATAATAATGGCTGCCTGCATGTATTTTTAAAATGGAGAGAGAATTTATACTTTTTAATAGTTTCACTGTCATTTATGAGGATATAAAGTCAGCAAAGAAATGAGTAAGAAAAAATATCCCATTTATTTATTCATCTGTACTTTTTCCTCTTGAATTTGCTTTTCATTTGCACTGTTGATCTGTAAACACTCACCTGCATTCCTTCTTTGAGAAGTAAATATCCCCTCTATATACCTGTGCTCTTGTGTGAGTCTTGGGAGTTGGATTTTATGAGAAATTTATCCATGACCTAAGAGACCTTTTTAATATTCTTTCTTTTGCTCGTGGGTAATAGTTAACAGATATTTTTGTAACCTTCTATTTTTGCTTTGTTAAATTAAAGATTGGAGTAGCCCTGTTTAGTCCATTTCTCTGCCAATTCAGCAATGTTTTCTTGCCATATATTCTCCAGTACTTTGTCTAATCAAGTTTCATATATATATCAAGTAGCACCATCCTTGGGAAAGCTATTTTAGCAGATTTTTCTGACTACTCAGCCTAAATTTTAATTGGAAAGGAGACCAATGTTCAGTACATTATATATTTGATTTGATTTTAGTTACACTGACCTGCATAGTTATACAAATATTTTGTTTTGTTTTATTTTGATGGTTTGATTTTTCCCCCGATGGGTGGGGGAATGAAAAAAAACCCCAAACTAGATTTTCCCAAGTGCCCAGCACCCAGGAGCAATACCCATTGTTTTCTGCTCTGTGCTGAGCACTTCTGAAAGTTTGGCCGCTTCATTTAGATGTCAGAATAGCAGTTCAGTGCTTTAGAAAATCTGGCCTAGTAAGTATGAAAACAACCTACAGTTGATGCGAGTATACTCTCCGCACATTACATTCAAATGGGCTCTGCCTCCCACCTCAGAATTGCCTCGTGGTGCTTGACAATCTTTTAAAAAGAAGAAACTAGTGTATAAAAGTAAGTTGTATTTGCTTGCCTGGTCTCTATTTTAGGGCTTTCTGAGGTGTCCACAAGTGTGGTATCTGAGGCCTCACAAACATCAATATATTTATCCTTTGTGAGTGAGGGAAGTGCTGTGATGAGACACAGCAAGATAATGGCTACGTCTACATTCAAAATGCTGCTACAGATAGAGACAGTGCTGCAGCATTCATTGTGGATACTTATTCAGCAGTAGGGGGAACAGGTCCTCCCATTGTGGGAGGCAATCCACCTGCAGAAGAGCAGGTAGTTTCTGTAGTGCTGTCTGCTGTAGGGGTTATGTTGAATTTAGTAGGTCTGTCAGATGTGTGCCAATCAGTGTAGACCAGCTCTAAGTGACTTCCTGAACACAGAGAGTCTTTCTCAGTGGAGCACTTGAACCTGGACATTACATAGCACAGGCGAGCAATCTAACCACTGGACCATGCTTCCTCTCAGAGGGATCTGTTACACATTTGATTATATGTTTAGAGGATTGTGCATCCTTTGGTTGGGTTTAAGAGCAACATGACCATAACTGCGTACATTTCAGTAGCTGACTCTAAAGAGAATGTCACCTTTAAAGAAATCCAATGATGGGTGAGCATTTTTCCTTCCTTCCCTTGACAGTTTTCCTGCTAATGCTGCTCAACATTGGGCAGAGAGATTGTCTTTCCTTTCCCAGGGCTCAGTTGCAAAGATTGTGCGATGCTTCCCACCAAAATGGAGAAAAGCTCATATAGAAAACTTCCAAACAGTATTATTGATATCCATGGAATGAGAGTTGTCTTTGGACACATGAATTGCATTCACAGTTGCCTATAGGACTTATCACTAGGCATCATGCAGGATAGGGTTTCAGATTTGTTTGTCTTCCCCAACTTTCATTACTGCTTAGCCAGGTATCTCCTGATGCTGTACATTGATTTGGCACGGACCCATGGAAAGAAACGCCTACGAATTGGTGCATCCATTCTAGCCACGTGAGGTTTGTGTTAAGTTGGCATGAACATGCATTGTTCCTTCTTGCCTTTTGAAGCCACAATAAACATCAAAACATTACAAGAGATTTTAAAATGAATATCTTCTCCTTTTGATCTGAATGTGGGGGTGGGGAGTTTTCCTTTTGGCAAAGACAGGCACTAGGTTCTAAATGTAGGCGTAGATACGCTACAGTGGAAAGGACATGTCAGTTCTCATAGTCAGAACAAGAAAATGTATTGACTGTAGAGAACCCATCATATGTGTATTTCAGATCTATTGCGTGTAAACAGAGAGCTCAGTGGCATACAGGATTACCTAGAATTGTAGAAAAGGGAAGACCTCGTGATTTTTCACTGCAATGCTGTATTTGGGTTTCTCAGATGGAATTACAAAGAAAAAAGTCAGTACCTTGAGTCTCTAGACCTTGTATGTAAATAAGTGCATAGGGAATGTTTCTTTAGTGTGTGTCTAATTCTTTTGTGATAGACCCATACATTTAAGTGTAAAAGTTTCCGTTGTAGCTGCATTACATGAGTTAGAGCAGAGGTAAGGCAAGGCAGGTCTTTGCTTTGGGTTCAGAGAGAAGAGTGATGCTGCATATCTTAAAAACAAAACCAGAAATGCCTGAGTTTTATTACTTAAGAGAAAAGGCCAAATGTGCCCAGTCTCTTGTTTGGGTTGTTCTAAATGGCACAAATATTAAAAGTATCTCTTTTTTTTTCCTTCTTTTTCCAGAAAAGGCTATTTTTTTGTAAGTGTGTGTGTTTCTGTTTATTTTTTTAAAACTAGTTTTAACTCAGACATCCCTAGTTATGCCTGCAGGTAGCAAACACCGTAAACTTTAATGATCCAAGGAGCTTGGCAAACATCTTTAAATATATTTCATGAAAAGTACAAGCAGCACACTTAGGTTTTGTAGACTTATAGTTCTGAGGTTCAGTGGTGGCAACAGATTTTTTTTTCAGTATGCATTTTACATAATCCAGGCCTATCCCGTTTAAATAGTCCTACATGTTTTTAGTTGTTTTTTATATCACGGAGAGCTATTTTAAGTCTCCTGAAAAAGAGAGATGCTTTTAGGCCACAAAGCCAAGGGTCTTGTTTTGGGAAGTCAAAGGGAAATTACATACTCTCCTTTGAGGAGAGATACATGTAAGGCTGTTTGGTCAAAAGAAATACCCAGTATCTGGAAAGGATGTGAAGTTTATGGCTGAGGTGTGCAGTGGTTTACTGCTTTGTCACACAGAATGAAAAGCCTGGCACATGGGTAGTACGTCTATTTTCCTGTCGTGTGGGGTTTTCCCACCCCCCTATATTAAAGCTTTAACCTTCTTTCATTTTTAAGGCTCACTCTTGGCGTACAATTCTCCTCCCCTTCTTCCCCCACAAATTAAAATTGAACACTAGCGCAGGCATTTTAATAAGGAACGTCCCCCTTTTTGCAGGCAGAGAGTAGTGGTTTTTCAGTTTACTCCATGTTAACTAAAGTCATATGCCAGAAGATTCTCAGAGCATCTACCTATTAAGACCAAAGTTGGCATGTTAGGTTAAAAGTTAATTTTGGTTACTATGAGCAGAAGCAACTTTTTCTTTCTTAGGGGAAATAAATGGAGCGTTGACTGTGAATACGTCCCTTTGAACATTACTTCCCATGTTAGGATTTCGGGCCTCCAGCCAATCTGATGCATAGATGAATAAAGTCTTCACATTGTTGACTGTTTTCAGTGTTTTTGCAATTACTTTCAAGTCAACTTCTGCTGCCTATGATTTTTCACAGTTTTGCCTCTCACTACACATTTCAATGCTATCTACTCAACACAGCACAATACTGTTTATAAGATTTACACGAGAATCATTCCAGAGTGCTGCATGCAAACTGAATTAAACACCGTAGATCTTGGCCCTGGTAATGATTACATTATTGTTTAGTTTGATTGACTAGTATGATTGACCATTACATACACTTTAAAAGGCAAGTTTCAAAGGGGTAGCCATGTTAGTCTAGTTCAGTAAAACAAACAGAGTCCTGTGGCACTTTTAAAGACTAACAAATTTATTTTTCGCATGAGCTTTCGTGGGTGAAGTCCCACTTTGTCAGATGTCAGAAAGTGGATAAAACTTACATTAAAAAAAGACTTACAGTAGTGAGGGAAAGATAAATCCTCTGATTACATTTCACTGCATCATATTACTTCAGCAAATCAAACAAGTTGTGTAGATTCAAACAGAGCGTAGTTTCTTTAAAAATATGTGGCACAATCTCTCACTGAGTCTGTGTGATATGTCAATTGTAATGGATCTTTTCCTTGAATGCCTAAGAAAGAAAATGTAGACACCTCATAGAATCATAGAAAATGAGGGTTGGAAGGGGCCACTGTAGGTCATCTAGTCCAGCCCCCTGCTAAAAGCAGAACCAATCCCAACTAAATCATCCCAGCCAGGACTCTCTCAAGCCACAGCTCACTTTCATTCCTTTCTTAATTCATGTAATTGGGGTGTAAATGACTGCAAACCAGTGCCTTCTTTTTAGAGGCTGACAGAATCACATCGGCTAAAGGAAATTTTAGTTTCAAATAAAATCATATTGAAAATACATTACGGGCATTTTGGGGAAATTGGTGTAGGACTAGGAAGCTGGGATCCTATAAGGAAGCCTTCCCTAGAACCATTTAGGAAAGAACTGATGGTTTTATCTATATGAATTTATTTTCTTTGCTGGCCAATGTTTTCTGTTTTTCTTTTTCTTTCCTCTTTCCTCCTCCAGCTTTGATTGTGGCGAAATCTCCTGTGCTTGCCTTTATTCCACCTGGCAAGCATAAAACCTTCACCCCTCAGCCCAGTTATGTGAATGCATTTCATGGCTTGTCTTCACTGACAATGGCAAATTCGCCCCCGTGAGATTGATCTTCCCAATCAACTGACCTGTGTCTATGAGCTCAGTCAACTAGGAATTCAGTCCCTGAAGACCACTTCCTCAAGGAGTGCAGGGCTGAGTCAATGGGAGGGCATTTTCATCGACTCAGCGCACTGAAGACGCTGCAGTAAGTAGGCGTTAGGCAGTCGAAGGGAGATACGCAAGTTATTTAAAGTAACTTGCGTATCAGCCTTCAACCACAACCAAAATCTCCCTTCAGTGTAGACCAGGGCTTAGTCTTGACCTGCTTTGCCTCCACTTATTCCAACTCTGAGCGTCTCATAATCAGAGTCTTCCTAAATTGCCTTAATCAGAACTTGGGTCTCTAGGAGCAAAAAGCTCGTAATTAAGCAAATCTGCTACCTATGCATCTTCATAACAAACAGTGTTAAGAAATAGAGTAGCTTTGTATGCATGTGTTCATTGGTTCTTCCTTTGCTGGTTCGAAACCTAGAACTTAGTATCTAGCCTAGATGTAAAAGACCTTCCTTGAGTAGTGCCTATTTATTGAAGTCAGTTTCCATCTGTACCATGGAGGCACCAAATTGCTCACCATTGACAATTGCCAATCATGACTAAGCTAAAGAGCTGACAGATGATTGGGAGCATGAGCTGGATTCAGCCTGAGACCATCTTCGAGGAGGTCTCTCTTTCTTTTTCTATTCATTTCTTTAAAACACTTCCATCTCCTCCTCCTCCCATTTTCCTTTGCCAGGCAGCTTTGTTGTTCATCTGGATCTGATTTCTCAGTAAAACGCTGACAATTTCGCCTAAAGGGGCAGGAGGAAAAATAGAACTGTTCAGTCACAAAGACATCCTGTCTCACTCTGAAAGAAGATCCTTGTGCTTAATTACGTTCATAAATTAGCTGGTGCTGTAACACCGTCGCTTTAACATAAAATGGAGGTAATATAATCTCACTGGTTCTTTTTGTCGTTGTAATGGATCCTGACCACCAATTAATTGGCTCTTGTACGCTTTCCATGCAGCTGCATTATGGTTGTGCACAAGCTGATGTGCAGACACAGTTGACAAGGGAGTGCTAAGCTATGAAATTATCAATAGCGTAAGAACCACTGCCAGTTGCTCGCTTTTTCTTTTTAATGGTTTGCTTCCTTCCCTCTCCCCTGCCCTTGTATTCTGGGTTCCTTACCCAGCTGACTGTTCTGCAGCTGCACCCTTGGTGGTGGTGGTGGCAATAGTGGTGAGTAATGCTAATATTAACTGGCTTTATGTGGACGACATGCTTTCCAGGGTCCCCATGTTCTTGGGAATTTGGTACACTAGACAGAGAGGTGATGGTTCTTCTTCTTTGATCACTCACCCTTGCTCCTCCCTTTTTAGTTTAATGATTGATGGAAAGGAGCTGGTTTTTTGTGTTTATGCGTGTACACACACAATAAATGAGTATTCTGAAGGGAAATGGCTGACTGCATAAATTCTTGGAAAAACGTTGAAGCAAACACAAAAAAAATCAAGTAGCTTTCTCTCTTAGCTATGATTTCAGCCTCACCCTCAATTTAAAAAAAAATATTTTCAATGAAATTTGGCTTTTTATCTACTTTACACTTGTGATTTGATAGGCTCTTCAAGCAATTCATGAACATTTTTAAAGGCTCACTAGCTGTGAATTTGTTCATTATGCTCTCTAGCAGTATCAGCCTTTTGATATCGACATGGGCCCCCCCTTACTCCCATAAGCATCGGTTAGCCTTCAAAGTTATTAGAAGCAATGTTAGTTGACTTGGCTATTTCATGGAAAGGGGAAAAATTAACATAGGCTGGAGCATTCCCCATTTCATTTAAGGAGTTTATGATCATTCTCCACTTTTTTCTTTTTCTGAATCTATGTCTGTTTTTGACTTCACACAAACCAGTCTGCACAAACCATTAGCAACAAATGTATTTATCACATGAGCTTTCATGGGAGGGATCAGAGATGAAATCTCTGGCAGTCTAGTTTGTATTTACTGTGTTTTGCAACTGAAAAAATACATCTGTATGTATCTATTACTTTAATTTTGTGTTTGATGGGATATAAAGCATTTTTCAAGTCTGTTTTCGTAGGATTGTGCCCTGTTTCACATCTTACACAATGACAGTGTCCAGCATGACAGTGGATTGACTATGAGACTCTAAAGAGGACAGAATGGTTTGCAATTAGAGGAGAAGAGATAAATATAGTATCTAGTAGTGTGGAAAATGTAAAATAATGTTTTCTTTTTAAAAAGTCTTGATGATGATTAACTAATCACAGGTGAAAAGGAGGTGAAAATATTACATTTTAATCTTGATACACAGGGTAAAGAAATTAGGATGAAATTCACTCCAATTCACTAATATATGAGCTATATTATATAGGTTAATTTAGGGGCTTAATGATGGGCTTACGCTCTGAACATAGGGCTTGAGTGAAGCTAAGACCTTGCCAAGTCCCCCTGCAGGGATATATGACTTCCAACCACAGAGCATTCTTGAAGTACTGTAAACATGGCAAAAGAGGCCAGGTGGTCTAAAACTTGATTCCAAGGCCGTTAAAGTTGAAGGAAAGGCTCCCATTGAGCTCTGAGGTCTGTGGATCAAATTATTATTGGACTGAGATTAGAAGCCAGGATCTCTGGGTTCTAGGCCCAGGTCTCACAACAGCTTGCTCTGTACCCTTAATATCTTTCTGTCTTTCTTCATATTGTATTGGCTGATACTCCCCTTCAGTGAAGTGTGGTATTCTGATGATCAGAGCTGGTTGGAAAAATCAATCTCCCCACCCAAAGAAAGAAAGAAAGGAAGAAAGGAAGAAAGAAAGACTCCACCACCAAGGAATATTTTTTATTCAAAACTAAAACCAAAACAGAAAAGCTGAAGATGGCAAGCACTAGAGACAGTTTTGCTGTGTCCACCAATTTTACCCAACAGAGAGTCTCCCTACATAGGAGGAATTCTCCCTTGGCCCTGTCCAACTACAGTAAGACTATTTTCAGCCACTTGTGTCTTCCAAAGTGGCCTCAGTGGACCAGAGTGTCCAGTCCATTATGTGCAGAACTACGTGTTTCTCTGACAAGTTTGATGAAGACCACCATGATGAAATGAGAGCTGTAGATTCTAAGATGACTAGTTTTCTTTGTAACTGATGGGGCATAGCTGACATTTTGCAAAGATGTCTGGATGCTGATTGATGGATCGATTGACTGAACTTTTATATTTACTTCTGAAAACCATAGCTGTTTCTGATTGAAATAAAATGATAGGCTATGTCTACACTGGCAAGTTAGTTTGAATTAAGGAGGTTTAATTCGAACTAACTAAAGCCATGGCTACACTAGGCTTTAGTTAGTTTGAATTAAGGGCTTCCTTAATTCAAACTAATAAGTTTGAAAAGGGCTTCAGAAGTAAGACTTTAATTCGAACTAATTAGTTCGAATTAGCCAATGTGGCCATGTTAATTCGAACTAATTTCTTAGTTTGACCTAACCGGCCATTGAAATGAATGGGGATCGCTAATTCGAACTAAGCAAGTGCCATGAATGGCACTTGCTTAGTTCGAACAAACTTTTTCTAGTTTGAATTAAGCTAAATTTTAAGCTAAAATTAAGTAATTCGAACTAATTTTAGCAAGTGTAGACATAGCCATAGTAGATTGAGTGTCAGAGCAAATGTCCCATCTAAAAGGAAAGGTACCTGGAGGGCTGTACCATTTTTCCTTAGCAGTGAACACCACATGCTGATGACTAATGGATTTTAAACCTTGGGGAGTTACCTTGTGCATTAGAAGAAACAGCTAATGAAAGAAAATGCTAATGAGATTCTGACCCCTTATTTACGAATCCTTCCCTATTAACCTGCAACATGGTTTTCTCCTCGCACAGGCAACCATTCCATTAATAATTAACATTTTAATGGGTTTAAAAGCCATTAATTCAACACAAAATCTGCTAGCTTGGCTTTCAGTCCCACTGGAAAGCCTTTTCAGCAGACTGGAGCAGGGACACTCCATGCAGCAGAAAATACAGCTTCCAAAGAAAATGGGTAGCATGTCCGGGTGTTAGGATCGAGGCTAGATGATGTGAAGGAACCAGATACAACAGTTAGTCCTGAAATCAGGACTCTGATTCTCCTCTCTTCTAGCTGAATATCTCCATTGACTGCAACGTAGAATGCGCCAATTTTACTTCAGTTTACCTGAGAGAATTATCAGTCCATCTGGTAATGGTGGGGTGACCTCAGAGTCTGTAAGGGGAGGCATGATTTGAGGACGAAGTTGAAGACTCTCCCTCTGCATCTCTTTGGAGTATATGTGTACGTGTGTTGCACCAGTGTGAGGAGAGGACTGCAAATTTGTTGAGACTGACCCCTCTTTAGTCTTAATACCCTCCTTTAAAAGCAACAATTGCTTGGTGATGTGACAGTGTTGTTCAATGGTACAGAAGCAGATGATAAATAACGTGAGTCACCACTGTTACTAGATGTAATAGTGACTTCCTCCTGCTTGATCCTACTTAACATGGAAGAGATCCACAGTGAAAAACCATCCCACAATGCTTATTCATTTTGAAGACCTGCCTTCCTCTCATAAATCACTTTTCCATCCTGCCTCTCAGCTTTTCACTAATTGATACTGGAAAGCACTAGCAAGCTAATGGCAGCAGAATCTACATTTCAGATTTCCAAGATGACCTGTAAATACTAAGAAATGTGAATTTTTATAGAATAGGCTGATAAAAAAAAATCTATTTTTCTTTCTCCCGTTCACATCGCAGGAATGACTCCCATCTTTACAGATGTGCAGTTGGGAGGAGGATTTGATCCGGTCGCTCTATCACTCAAGTACACTTGGTGTTAGTATGCTTTTGATGCTGATAAAAGGCCCCAGCATTGCTACCACCTAGTTAGCAAAGCAGAGAAAGATATGCAACCTGTATCACATGGGCATGTGGGAGAATAGGCCAAGTAGAAAAAATAAGAGGGCAAACCAATATGAACGGTACCTGGAAGACTGTGAAGATCCTGGGCTGAGTTAGCTGTGTGATAAAAGGAAGGGGAAGATGGACTACATTTATGGAGACATAAGGACCAATAGATACAGAAGTAGTAAGTATTACTGTTGAAGAACTTGTTTGGCCAACTGGAAGAAGAATCCTTAGGCTTCTCGTTTTTCTACTCTTGACATGTAGGGGTGCTTTCTTTTTCTGTTGAATAACTAACTATTCTACTAAATAACCACTGAGGTAGAAATACCTAGAGTTGAATTTAGCTTTACCTCTTTTACAATTAAGGTACCTACCAAGGCAATTTTTAAAAAGACTCTTTTTGCTTTAACTGAGAAACTCTTGTGCCCTGCATAAATAACTAATACATATGAATTAAAACCAATGGCTCAAAGGTGACCAAGGTGCAGTCCACTGAGTCAGTCACAACCTGAGGGATTTTGCAATGCCATTTTTAACAAGGAGACGCAGAAACTTTCCATCGTAATGGATATGGAGCAGACCTTGATCGAGATGCAGTTTTTCGTACTGGAGTTGTGGCCTTTATAAGCTAGCTCTCTGTATTACATTTTAGGAAAGGGCAACTGAGTTCCATTTTATTTAGAGTAGCAATTTGCTGACATGGTCCCACTGTCAAAGTTAGAATACCCTTGCATTAGCTAATAGTGCAACAGCTACCCTCTGGCTGTTGCATTGAAAAAGTCTGAAACTTAGCAGCTTCATTGTATAGGAATGGAGGGTGATAAAATTGGGGGTTTTTTTTATATACAGACAGGTATTGATAGAGAGCACAGCATGGGGATACTGAGTATGTTATAGATCTGATTCATTGATGGGCGATTTCCACTTATTGATAGGCTGTTCCCATTCACACATTAGCTATGTTTCTGCTGGAAACAATTATTTGAATCCTGAGTTCCCTAGAAAATCATTTGAAAAGCTTTTTCCATTTGAACTGATGTTGTTCTGTGAGCCAAATGAATAAGGGAGTGAAATTTGTTTTGAAGCCATGCTGGGGATAATTATTTAGAGCTGTAAATGGTTGCAGAGTTTGAGCTGTGTCATGTAAATGTCAGAGAGACTGGTAGGTAGACTAGCAGGACATAGGAAGGAAGAGATAGATAGGATGTGGAGAGGGTTAGAATCTTTACATAAAGCAGCTGGAAATCAGATCAAAATCTAGAAATAAAACTAGACTTTTTACTTGTGTAGGCTGCAAATTAAACACCAGGATGGTAAGAGATAAGATGTACATCAGACATGGGAATAAAGAAGGGACATTAAGCTGAAAATCCTTCTGCTACAAGTCTTTTAATTCCTAATCATAACTTTTTGCTTGCAGTGTGGAATTTGTAAAGGGGCTACTAATTGGAGTTTGATACCCAGTTCTCACTGAAAGTCAGTTTGTGCCAGAATCCTTCATGCTCCTTCGAAAATACCTTTACCAGTGTATATATACCATTATTTTGCCATGGACATACACTATTGTTATTAGCATTCTTCAAAGTTTACTCAAGTAGAAGGCATGAAACGAACATGAAAGAAAACTCTAAAACGGTGGAATATTTTGGGCTGCTGACTCACGGAATCCCTCCCACGGCTCTTTGTGAAAAGCTAATATCCTGGTTTGAAGATTCTAATTTCAGCCACATTCAGTCAGATTTTTGTTTCCTGCTTTGGATATTTTTGGTTCCAAGCTATTCTTTTTTCTGGTTTATTTTCCATGGTGCACCAAACAGTAATTGCCCCCCTGCAAGCTACATAAGGGTAAATAAATAACTCCAGATGGAATGTTACTTTCTGCACATACAGTTAAAATGTTTAGTTAAAAGTGAGACAGCAATTGGCATTTTCAAAAGCCCCACTGCCTCCTCTGAGATTCCTGTGAGAGAAAAAAGAAAGGAAATCAGTCCATACAAAAATAACTGCTTTCCAAGATACAAAGAGATCCCAGAATAGTGTGTGTTTATTCAGCCACCCTTATTTGCCAAAGAGACCTAGGAAGAGCCTAGGCTCTGTGGCTGCATATCTGGAACAGCTGGACAATATTCAAGCAGTATCTCAGAGTAGTTTTTAAAAGGGAAAATAAATAAAGCCATATTGACGAGGAGGCCTTTAACTTGTGCGTTGATCATAGAGCTGGTTGGTACGAACAGAAGGATGGCACATTCTACAATCCTAAAAACCCAATTTCTACTTCATGAAGAGGTTACTTTTAAAGATTCTTACCCAAATAACTTATAAGTCTGAGCAGAGAATAGCTTCGACCAAAATCAATCGTGATGCAACTCAACTTGAAGAGAGTTGTGTAACTCTACTGAAATGGGATGAGTTTTCCATTTAATACAATGTAGATCTTCATTAATTATGATTTTTATTGATCAGTTTGATAGGCACCGACAGTATTTTCCATGCTATCCAGGACACCTAATAATAAAGCCAGTCCATACCCCAAAGTGCTTCCTGGTAATAGTTTCCTGGACACAGGTTAGTTTGAGAAATGTGCCTCTTGCCACATCTTTTTAAAAATAAAGTTACCTAATAGAAATAATTCTCTTTTCTGAGAACCTTATTGATTATATTTTATATTGCCATTAATACAGTGTACTAAGTGGCTAATGTGGAAATACATAGTGATGACACAGCTGCCTTTAAGATTAATGAGAATTGCATTGTTTTGCAAATCTCAAAAAATGCATAGTTCCAATACACCAGATAGAGGGAAGTGTATAGCCCAAGTCCTGTAGTGAACTCTCCTCACTGGATGTTGTAGCTACTAAATATTCACTGGTAGATAAAAGGCCTTTCATAGACTATAAGTTTTCCTGTAACTTATTCTGAAACTACAGACTGTTTGGTAGTAAGGCAGCCTGGTGAAATGGTTGGGGGCAGAAGAGAGCCTGTTTTGAGTGTTCATCCACAGTTCCTACTAACTTACCATAGCAAGCCATTTTACTTCTCTAAGCCACGATTTCCTGATCAGTAATATGACATCCTCATTTATAAAGTGCTTTGCGATCCTGTCATGGAAGATGCTATGTAAATGTAGAGTAGTAATAAAAAGTCTAAAAGGATATGTACCCTGTGCACTATTGTAAAGACAAAGTAATAATGTATTTCCATTATATTTGCCATATAACAGAGGCATATTATAAGAGATGTGTAATGTTCTATAACTCCTTCGCATTGCATAGGGTTAGCATAAGTAATAGAACTGAAAAACTTCAGCTTCCTATATACTAGCTGCTCTTACGCTAAAGAGGATGGAAAAGCTTGAGGCCTGGTCTACACTGAGAGTTCAAGTCGATGTAACGCCACTTACTTCAGCCCTCTAGAGCATGCATCTACACTCATGTGGCTGTAAAGTCGAACTAACTGCTGTTGTAAGTTGACATCGTAACACTGTCCCCTCAGGAGGCGTAGCATTTTGTTCAATTTTAATAGTGTGATTTAACATCAGTGTAGACAGACAGCAGTTTAATCCAATGTTACTGACCTCCGGGATCTATCCCAGAATTCCATGTTCTTGCAATTTTGTCTTTCCTGGTATGCTGCACCTTTGCCACATCACCTCAAATAGCTCGTCCCCTGCCTACAGCCCCAGGAAGGTTTGAATTTCATTTCCTGCTTGGTCAGCGTAGAGAGCTTTTCACCTGAGCAGGTAATGGCATCCAAGCACAGCAAATGAGCCCCAGCTTGGAGTTGTCTGGAGATCTTAGATCTGATCAGCCTGTGGGGTGAGGAGTTGCCTGTTTGTTTGTTTGTGAGAAGAAGGGAGGGTAAGGGGGCACATTGCATCACATGAGGACAGCTGACTTCCCACAAGCCACAGCACTTTGTTGTACTGTGGGACACCTACCCATAAGAACATAAGAAAGGCCGTACTGGGTCCCACAGTGCAACATTTCTACATTTGACCTAACAGCTAGCAATGGGGACACAAGAACCCAGAACAAGGAGTGTGGTATGAACACACTCCTCCACTTTTATTAATTCGATGTCTCAACGTTGACTTTAAATCTCGCCCCAGTGTAGGCATGCCCTTAATCTCTCAGAGAGTTGAGAGAACTCATGTACACTTGAATGGATCTAGCATATTCTCTCCATTACATGGCTGAAATATGCCTGTACACACATTAAATAAACCATGCATGCATGCCACATGTGCTCTGCAACTTGATGCATTACTAGAAGGTGTAATGTCATCACAAAATAGCTAGCAGCCTATGACTGCAGAGAAAGAACAAGAATTGGTTTTTCAAGAATTAATTTTTAAGATCTGAGAAAATTATCCCTTTTACAGCAACATCTTTCAGTTAAACATGGCGTATATTCAATATATAATAAATTCAAGTGACTTAAGAGGTTAATAAATAAATAAGCAAAGTCCTGGAGGCAGTTGGTCGTTTTTATAAAAGAGTGACCAATTTTTAGCAAACTGTCAGAATAAAAATAACCCACTTTTTTAAAAAGCTGGTATTCATCAGGCAAGTATGTTAGGGATTTCTGATATAAATCTGGATAGAAACAGTCTATTTTTTATATAGTATTCTTCGGGAAATTCTAATACTTACATATTTCTGTCTAAATATGACTTTTTAAAGCAATAAAGGAAAGAGATAGTTTGCCTCTGTTGATTTCAGTGGGACTGCTATTAATGTGAATAAGGCAGACAAGGGTTTACCTTTGAATGAGCATGGACATCAAGTAGTTTAGCCTGAACATTTGACTTTTAAAATGTGCTGGAGAATGTCCTGTTGGTGCCGGTTGTAATGATTATTTTTGAGATGCAGCCACTTTCTCACTAGAAAGTGGACTGAATCCATCAATTCTTTTAACACAAGTTTCTCTGCGTGGTGGTGATAGCTACAATGTAGGACTGATGAGATTTGTATGGATTGGACATAAGCAAAACGTGGCAATGTTCATTTCAAATGCAAGTAAAGGAGGACCCAAGAAACCTTGCTTTGTGTCACTTTTTCTCATAGTTTAGGATAACAGGGACTTAAGAGTGTTGTGGAGCTGATTTTAGACTTTTGCTGGGCATAGTTAAGAATGAGAGAAACCATAAGAATGTCAGAACAGAGACAGGGTATACAGGCTCCTCCATGAACTCAGGGGTAGGGAATCAGGGCTGCCCAAATGGGGGAAGGGCATGATATGCAGGGAATTACATTTTATTTTCAAGCTATTAAAAGAGTAACTCAAACAAAGAAAAGAAAAGGTTCCAAAAACGTACTCAACAGTATCCTTTGACTTGTCTCCGAAACTTCTGACTTGTTTGTGTTATGAGGTTGGCGTTTTAAACATATCTGAAATGAAATAAACATCTTGTCTATCCTATTGACTTCTCTCTCCCTCTAGCACAAAATATTCCAGAGTTTGGGCAACTCCACATCCTACAATAAGAAAAGAAGCCATGACCTGCTGTATAGCATAAGGTCGTGCTTTTCAAAAGATTTCTCTTTGTCTTTGTTCCTTTTAAAAAAACCCTTTTTAATGTAATATTTAAAAACCACAGTTGTTGCCCCTAAACATGGTGCATATAATAATGTAAAGGAATTTAGCATAGAAGGAGCCAGATGACAGGTTTCCTCATTCATGCTGTTTCCTAGAATGCAGTAGACACTCAGCCTGGCCATTGAAAAGGATCTGACTACACCCTTCTATGGTTCAAACCACTGCTCTCTTAACTGTTCAAAAGGAATTGATTTTCAGCTTGCTTTGGGCCATTCTCAAAAGAACAGAAGTTCAAGTTCATCCAGCTACTCTTCGTGTAGCAAACTGAAGTAGGAGGGAAAAAGCTTAGTGACAACCTCTGGGGATGTCTTAACATAAAAGACAGATCTATCATGTCATTTTCTCCCGCAAACAAATTTAATCTCTTAAAACGCATTAGCCATGTTATCTCAGCATTGAATCCCCTACTCCAGTGTGTTCCTGCGCCTGCCACTTGGCTTGAAGTGCTTACTGTATTTGTCTACAATGCTGGAAGCTGCCCACAGGTCAGTGGCTGCATGCGCTCTAGCTTGCCACTTGCAATGTTTATCAAAGATCAAATGGAACAAGGAACTTGACTTCTCACGGGAAGCTGAAGCATAAAGCCAATCCTGCACAAAGTAGAACACCTTGGCATTTTTTTGTATAGTTCTTCTTGAGTGCCAGTAGTGTGTTAGTGTTGTGCAAAACCATGGAGTTTACAATCTAAATTAGACAGACAATATGATTCAGACGCCAAACACACTAGAAGGCTAGAAGATTATTGAAATCCAGGTGGTGGACGTTCTTTTAGTGAAATCGTTACAATTGTACTTAGGTCCCCTGAAAGTCATTGCAGCAAGGAATTTTTACTCCACTTCTCCAAAAGAGGAGTTTGACTACATCAGAGTTTTCTGTAAGGAGGTTCCACATCATTCTGTGTCATCACACGAGTACTTGAAGGAAAAGTACAGAATCAGTATCTAATAAATTTGAGAGCTGGATGAATTGATTATACATAGGCGGAAAAGGAGTGAAATTTAAAACAAATCAATTAGAAAGGCAACGGAAAGGTTATAATGGTGTAGGAAAAGAATCAAATCAAATATTGCAAAAATAATGAGCAGACTTGATTACCTGCATGAATGTCAGACATTTACATTACTTGCAAACCAGTTGCACTGTGGTGGATGTGTTCATGATGGAGTCTCAACAGAGTTCCTAGGGCTTGGTGGTCATTTATAAATTTGACAGATATAGACCAATTGTGTTTAGCTACACACTATGAGGAATGGGTCCTCTACCTTCACTGGCAGAAATCCCATTAGACAAGACATTGATGCTTTTCTCAGTATCTTTTTGCTGATTTCAGAAAATGTGTTACACATAAGACTTTGTTTTCCTTCATTCTCAGAACAGAGGAGCCCAAGATAGCAACCCAAGTTAGTCATAGAGGGCATCTGGAACATGATGTGTTTTGGATATGTCAATATTTGAGTGAAAGGTCTTTCCTTTTTTCATTGTAAATACTTAATTTATGTGACATATTTGTTGGAGGCTTTTCCTTATTAATTTGCTTCAGACAGATACTAGAGTGAAAGAGACAGCCCTGGGAAAACTTCCCTGCCATCCTTCAGATAATGAACTCCTCTGGGCTTCCAGTGCGTAAGGCCCATTTAGTTAAAAATGTAAACAGGAAACTGTTTTCAAGCAGTGAGTATTGCAGCCCAGTGAATAGCTTTCTGTGTTAGCACACCACAAGAACCAAAATAAAAAAGAGGAATGAAAGGCTGATTATGGACATCGTTAATGTCCAGAAACATGATCAATAGCCTCTGGCAATAATGGGGGAAATAAAATAAAGCAGGTAAGTAGCTGGGGAAAGAAAATAGCTGTGAGCAGCGAGATGACCTCTGTAACCCGGAATATAGTCATTCTGTACAACAAAGCAGCAAAACTTGCCAACAAAAAAATAATAGAGCTAGGGGTTAATTGCAAGGTCCAGCCCTTTTTGTCTAGCAAAATGCAGATCTGGCCAGGAAACCATTTCCCAAGGTCTCAGGGCTTCATTTTGTAGCTTTGTTTCATGCTGTGAATATTCCCCAGGCACCCACTATTGTTGGATGTCATTGGAATGTATTTCTCTGTTTTGTTTGTTTGTGGTCACTGTGTGTTGATAAGTTATCTGATTCTGTCTTGCAGCCCTCAGAATCCAAGCCCAACTTCACCCCTTTCACCATCCTGGCCCATGTTCTCTGCGCCATCAAGTCCTATGCCCACCTCCTCTACGTCCAGCGACTCATCCCCCATCAGGTCTGTTGCAGAGTTTGTTCTGTTTTTTTTTGTTGCTGCTGCTGCAATTTTATTTTTATTTGCTTTTTATTTCCTATGTGTCTTCCTCAAGTTCCCCTAGTACAGTCCAGCTCTGGTCTGTAGCTTGTTATTTTAGTTACAAGTCTTCACTAATCTTCAGTTGCCTTCATGCAGCAAGAGAAGAATCTTCCAAACATTCTGTGATCCAAGAGGAATGATGTGAGATGCCCTAACAACAATTAATTATCTCTCAGGTGTTCCTATCATTCCAAGAGCATGCAGACCATTGGGAGAATTTCCCAGTGGTCAGAGCAAGTAACTAGGAATCACAACCCCTCTGCTACAGTTGTCTTGTTACGTGACCTTTGCCAAGTATTGAACTTCTCTGAACCTCAGTTTACACGTCCCTACACCAGGTAAGAAATATACTAACTTGGCAGGTGTGTGGCAAGGCACAATTAAGGCTGGTTAAATACTGTGGGCCTTGATTTTTTTTTCCAAGCCCAATCTCCCTTTTCAAACCTGCAGTTTTGTTACTGAATTACTGAATGAAACTACGTAATATAGACATCTGTCTTATTATGTCTGCTTCTCAGGTAGTTAGATGTCACATAAAATAAATTGTGCCTGGAAGTTGTGAAGACATCCTAAAGAAAGGTTTAAAAATCTGACCCTTTGAGGTGGAATAATATGGTATTATATTACGCTCTACCTAGGTTATTTCTAACGTCCGTAGCATCATGAAAACTGCCATTTGGCTTCAACTGCTAAAATGCCCATTTTCCTAGAGCATTCTTATCTTGCTGTGTGCCATCTGCTGTGGTCCTGAGAACATGGAGCATTCTAACTGGCTGGTGTGATCAGTTTATCTTTCATTGAAGAAACATTCAATGTATGGAAGGGATGTGCCTCCCTTTGTACTGAATATGTATTGTATTGTGAGAGGTGAGAGAATGCAACAACTATTCACCTCGTAAAAGAAACGAAATTGGGTGCAACGTCGTTATGTGATGTTTTGTGCCTTCTTGTTTATGGTGTGGGAACTAGAAGCAGTCAGTTCGCTCTACAGATTTGTCACTTTTCCCTGCTCACTCCCCCTGTACTAGTTTATACAAGACGGTTTGGTTAACCAGGCTTCCCATCTGTTTTGCTGTGCTGGATTATAAGGCAGCATTGACACTTTGATATCTAACACTCATTAGTAAGCTCTTCCCCAACAACTGCACGGCTGCAGTACATAACCCAAAGTGGCAGTAATCATCCTCTGATGATTTACAACATGACCTCCAGAAAGCTCCCTCTCAGCAGGCCCTCTCTCTTCAAATGGATCATCAAAAATGCAATAAAAAGCCATATTAATTCCTTCAAGAACAGCCTGAGCGGGAATTATCTTTGCTTTCCCCCCATCCTTTAATTAGTATTCATTAGTGCATAAACATTGCAGAGCAGCAGGAAGAGAGATGTCTCTTCCATCTCAAGGAATGATGCAGAGCCCCGGTGCTGCGTCTTGCACGAAAATATTGAAAACTACCCTCACCCACAACTTACAAATGCCCCATTTAACTCCTGTCTATTCAGCAGGGTTATTTATTTGCTTTGATGGGAGCCTGCAAAGGCCTAAGAGTGGTGCAATATCATCTAAGTAGCCCCTCTTCTGAAAGGATGACTCTCTCGTTCTATAAATTGTACAAGGGCACATTGGGAAAACTCCATTGAGTGCTTTCCTGGCCCTATGCCATGCTTGGAGGCAGAAATTAAAAATGAGTGATCAGAAGGATCCAAGCTTTTTTGTCCTTGAAGGGTACTGCAGCAGCAGAAATGTCACAGTCCTGATAATAGCAGCTTGTACTGATGGGCACGGAGGACCAAAAAAAGGGGTTGGGGGCCTAAAGGGGATCAAGTAGGGCAGTTTATTTGACAAAGAATAGCAACAGCTTAATTAATTTAGAGCAGTTGCCAAGAAAATACCTTTGTTTTTATTTTATGTTCTCCACAAAACTTTGCATGCTGAGTGAGACTTATATGACCCTGAAAGGTAGAGATATTGCTCCTTTAGTTTGCATTAGTCTAATAATGCCATTCCCTACCCTTGATGGCATATTGGAAACTGCATGGGAAAAGCTGGAAAAGTATTCATTTTTGGAGTTGTGCCAAAGAGTGTCAATGAAATCACAAAACCACATGAAACTTTCCTGCTCTGAGGTTTTGTTATGGTTTTGACCAGGTTCCTGAACAGGCTTGCAAAATTCCTTGGTGAACCCGTGCCCAATTTGAGCAAATCTGGGCCAACCAAGTGTTTCAAGTCAAATGCTGGAGCAAATACACAGTTTCAACCATGATTTGCTTTGAAAAAACCTCAAAATCCAAAAGCAAACCTCAGAGTGTTGTGGTAGGCCAGGAGATTATGAATCCTCATGAGACAAATGACCCCTTCTTCTTATTGGTCTTTATTTGTTGTTTGGAGAAGAAGCAAGGGGTTCTTTGGGACGATATTGAGTTGTTGTGGTTTCCTATCTATGTTGAATGCTAATGCTATTAGTGAAAAAGGCTTTTTGATTAATGTGCTCCTACAAAGGAAAGTGTTGTCATTTTTCATAAAATGTGTGTGAAAAAGATTTTTTAAAAGAAAGTCTGTTTTCCCTGTGAGTAATTAGGTTCTATGCATCTGAATTTCTGTGTTTAGATTGCAGATTACCATTAGACCTTGCCTGATAAATCAGAAGTCCTATTCTAATGGCAGCAATGGAGGGAGAATTGTATTTTTATGATTGCCTATGAATTTTTCAGCGTTTCTTTCTACCACGTATCTTGCTTTCCAATCACTTCTGTCAGGTCAACACACTTTCTTCCCGTTGCTACAAACCACTGCTCTGCTGGTAAATGTAAGACAAAACAGTAGAGACAATTCAGACTTGTCCTTGAGTCTCCAGGATTTGACTATGTGCTATCACTCCTCCTCCACATTTGACATAGAAACAAAGTGGTGGGTCAGGCATTCCATTGTATTAGTTTGTAATCTCAACTTTAAAACCTAATTTGGGGAAAGCCGTGAGCAGCATCTCATACTTTCTGTACTTAGAGGACTGAAATTTCAGGAATTTTGCTCCCTGAATGTTAATCTCCTTTGTCTCTGTTGTTTCCTCTGCTTTCCATCATGGGAGAACAAGCCAAAGTCTGAGAGGCACCTTTCTACAAGGAAACTGTCTAATGAGTCACAGTCATTACTAGTAAACAGACCTTTGCACACCTCAGTCTGAGTGGCTTGTTGGGAGCTCTGCATTATTCCACACCACGTGGGACGTCTGTATGTGTAATTACACAAAGACAGATCTTTCCTCTTCAGCATGCTGGAAGTTCTCCTACACTTTATTCAGGCTATTTTTGGAGAGAATGTGGAATGTCTGGGGCTTAAGGCACCCTCTCCACATAGCTCATGGGGTTGACCAGGCATGAAAAGAGAACAGTCCTTAGACAAGTATGACCATCTTCTTCTGCCTCACACACAAATCACTACTACACAACAGAAAATGCCTAACATGCTGCAGACATTTATCTCCTTCCATAAACTCCTCCCCTGGAGAATTCTAAGAGCCATAGGTCATGGAATTTTTTCCTCTACATATATTGGTAACCATTGAGATCAAGCCAGAGAGGGAGACTATGAGCAGGCTAAAGCCAAATACAGATACCTCACATCCAAATTTAGGACAAAATTTGCCATCTTCCTTCAGAGATTTCTTGGGAAAGAGACAAAGGGAAAGGTTCAAAGTCTTAGAATTCTAGAGTGTCCTAGAACACAAATATTCACACTCCATCAACCAAAGTGTGGAAAGGTAGTGTAATCCCTGGCAAAGGACATGGTAATACCTGCAAAGTTGTATTTCTTCCCAAAAGACCTTGCACAGAGAAGATCTCTCTTAAGAAATCAACTCTGAGAGAAGAAGAGGAACATACTTCTGTCCTGAACAAAACCTCACGGACCGTAAAATCAGGAGCAATAGAACTTTTCCCTCGGAGAGAGAGGTGCTCAGGACTTTTCTCAGTAATGGGAAAAAGATCTGGAGGACTCCAGACTGTGTTAGATATCAAGCACAAATTGACCTAGAAGATGAATTTCAGGCTGGAGACTCCAGCTCCCACTTTCACTGCAATCTCTCCAGGAAACACCATGGTGTTTCCATCACTTATCTGTATATTCCAATCAGGTTCTGTTACAAATATTTTCTTTAATTCATCTATGGAAGTTGCCAGAACAGGAAATATTACCCTTAAGTCTGGCTTATTTTCCCTGTGTGTTCACAAAGGCATTGATCATGAAAATAGCCTGTAGAAGTCTAATGACTCATGTTTCTTAGATGATACACTTGTCAGGGCCTCATCCTCCAGTGTCTGGCAGGAAGTGACCTAGCAGACTGTATCAAATTGGCTTCCACAGCACCGTCTTATGGTCCACCATGGCACTAGTCACACTCCCTCAATTTCCCCCTGAAGGCCTCACAGAGAGCTGGAACTATGGAACGTGATGAAACATGACGAAAAGGAAAGTGATGATACTCTTGTGAGTGATTCAGTCTTTTGGTGGCAGAAGGAAACCCAAGCAAATGGAGGACCTTCCCAGATACTGACTGCAGATCCCAGCCTTTCAGGTTGCACCACATGTACGGGGAACATTGTCACAATCAGGGAAGCTCCAGGGCATCAAGTTCCTCAAGAGAAGAGCAGTCAGGTTGGCTCTTCATGGCTTTCATGATCAACTGAGAAAGGAATTATCCCAGATCCAGTCAACAATCAACATTTTCCTAGGGATATCCCTGCGGGGACACAAGAAGTTCAAGTCTAATGCCAAAGCAGTGTAGATTCTTCTCTGGGTAGGAGAACACCAAGTTTCCCTCAAAGTAAATCTCATAAAAAGACCACTCAACGCAGTTCAGTAAGGCATAACTGTTGTTTTAAATCTACTGATATCAGTTCAGCATTTCCATACAGCTTTGGAAGCACTTGACTGGCTTAAGATCCAAAATCTTGATGCCTCATTGACAAGTCTGTGCTTGGCTATTTGCATGAGCAGAGGCTCAGTCCAGAGGTCTTGGATTGGGAGAGAGGTGTGTCCCAGTAAGGCTCTGGACACCTAATAAACATTCCATTTCCAAGGCTGACACATATAGCCAAATCAATGTAACAAGCTTTTTGCCTTCCAGTGCTACCAGTTCAGACAGGAGGCTTCCGTTTGTCAGGTGGATTTTGCATCTGAGGCAGTGTCAGCATGCAGCTTCTTGGCTGATTGTCTCACTGAAATGGGAAGGATTGCCCAGTTTCCTTATTCCAAAATCTGCAAAATATGCTACATAATATATGCTATAGTCTTCGGCTTACAATACAACAATAGCTTCTCCTAGTTCCTGTTGATCAGTCTTGTCTGCCTTAAAGCAGAATTGGAAGGGTGGGCTATCTTCTCCCCACTAGAAATCTGAGATAACTTATGTTGTCGTTTGCTGGTTGAAGCAAGAGCTAGAGCCACAGGACTCCTGAATTCTGTTCCCAGCTTTACCAGTGAATTGCTGGTTGGCTTTTGGATGTGAATACTTTCTGCCTCAGTTTACCCAGGAGGTTCAATTGGTGAAAAGCTCATTTGTTTTCATAGCAACTCATGGATGTATATCTTGGGAAACTGTTTCTGCTGACAAGAGTAAAGCCTGAGAGATGGTGAAGATTCTTGTGTATCTCCTGGATGGAAAAGAAGACAAACGTTTACGGTAGAAATATTGTCAGAGAAAAGCAGCCTTGTTTTCAGGAAATCAACGTATATACTTACTTATATACTTATATCAGGCGTAGAGATGAAAATAATTTTGAGAAAGCTATCACGTAAAGAGTGGTGGCGGGTCATCATGGTAGGCCGTGGCCAGCGAGAAAATGAATAGACGGTGTGCGGCAGATCATGGGGAGATCACCTGTGGAGTGTGCAAAGTTAGCAATGAATTAAGAATATTTCTGAAAATTCTGTTAGGAATGGGCTTTACATTACATTAAGTTTATCCCACTGCAAGCTGGAGATAACACAGAGGCTATTTTTGAAATGTAATATTTGTGAAGAGCTTTCAGATCTGCAGGTGGTAGGATCTGAAGAATGGTAACAAATTATTAATAGAAATTAGTGTTCTGTTTTTAAAGTGCTCCTCCTCTATGAGTGCAGAGTCCTTCCCAAGACTTAGACTTCTGCAGATACAGCTGGAAATGAACTCTTAAGAATAATTTTTTGGGCAGTTAAAAACAAACCACCCTGGCTGATTTAAAATGTCAAGAAGAGATATTAATGCTGCCTGCCTGTCTGCCCCAAGTAGGAACTAGTTTTTTAGTTAGACATTTTTCTTCAGTGACTCACAAAATATTCCCAACTTACTGTGGCCTTATTTAGTACTCTCTTTTCATGGACTAGAAACGCTTCCAGTGACCTCTGATTTAGTCTTGCTCAGAGTGTTGCGGAACTCTGTACATACCCTGTTTCTCAATGCTTCGGTTTTGCTCACACAGATATGTCCAATATGGTGAAATGGGACTCTGGAGGAAGTGATATTGCTGAGAGAGCTTGACTTTATCTGAAATATTTCTAATTTTTTCTTTCCTGACCTGGTTAACCTTTTCACTCTGAGCCTTGCCATTCGGCTGCTTCCTCAAGAATTCCCTCAAGAGAGTGGGGAGGCAAAATGTGTTCTAGTTTTTTTTAATAGAGATTTTCTCTTTTATGTCAAATACATGCTCTCTTTATTTTCACAGCTCACCACCCCGGAAAGCCAGAGCCTTGTATGCTTGCAAAGCAGAACATGACTCAGAGCTCTCCTTCACAGCAGGCACCATATTCGATAATGGTGAGTCTTTCACTCCAAAAGCTGGCTAATGTAATGTAATACAAAATACTTCACAGAGGGAGAAGGGGGGGGAGAGAGGCATTTGAAAGCTACAGAGAGGAAGAAAGGTTCTACAGAGATGATATTAAGAAGAGCACAAGAGGTGTGATTTTCAGAGGTGCTGAAAACTCACAGCTCATGCCCAATAGAGCTGATATTGTATGTGTGTGAGTTGAGGGTGCTCTGCACCACAAAGAGGGCTCTCAGCACTCATCGGGGAAGGAGAATAGTTGGAGTGTGGAGAAGAGAAGCATCAAGAAGGAGAACACTGCAAGTTTAATATATGCCATCACACAGATTTCACTCTAACAAACTGCCACCATTGCCTGTGGTTAGCACCAGGTAATCAACTCGTGTATTGCAAATGGAGAATTACAGGAAATGATCAGCTTCATCTTTCAGTGGGGAACTGGCTAGCATCATCACCTTGTATAAATGCATGGGATGGGGGGGTCGGGACACATGCAAGAGGCAGTCGATCTGAAAATCCATTCCCCAGATTGTAAATGGTTTGCTCTCATTTCCTACTAATGTCTCTTGTCTTTATACGTTTGAGGGGCTGCACAGTCAGGATGGACATAAATACAACACTAACCAGATATGGTTGAACTCAAATAAAGCCAAGCATCAACTTGTTCCTCACTATTTTTCTTTTGTTTTAAAGCTTTAGGGAAGACACGTCTGAGGTCATATTAATAGGACATCAGGCTGCCTTGCCATCTTTATGTGGTCCAGGAAGTGAAAGATGGTGCAGACCACCTATGAATTCCATAAATAATATTTTAAAAGCTTGTGAGAGATGTGAACAGAAGTATTTGAAGCGCATAGTGGCTCTTATGCGCTAACTGTGGGTTCCAGTTTACACGTAAAAGTTGCGTCCAAGCGAGTAGTGCTTCCTTCAGCTCCAGAATGGAGGGAAGAGCTTTCACAGCACTTGGCCACATCTCTCAGGAATGGCCGTAGTTAGCAGCGCAGCCCCGGCTGAACACTCACCTCTTATGGGTGGGATGTGCTCTGCATCCTGTAGTAGCACCACCTCTGGCCAATTAAAGGGGCACATTGATGGCTTCCCATGGGATTTTCCTCAGCCCTCTTGATCTGTATGAATAACAACAACTGTGGTTAGGCAGCCTTCAGAGGAGAAGGAGCAGAATTAAGTGGCAGGGTTGTAGAGATCTTCTGGGCTATATTTAGGCACATGGAATGTGTGCTCTGATCTTTAATAAGTAAAAACTGCATGTAATGTTTAGCCTGGGAGCACCATTCACCCCACTACGGCAAACCTGTGACAACTAAGATAAGGGATCCTCACTCAACCTGAAAACCAGTAATACTTGGGGTTGCTTTGCTTTTCTAACCTAGTGTGTTCTTTCTGTTGCTGACTGGTATAATATTTTCTGGAAAGCATGTGCCCCAGTTCACTAGATAAAATGACAGTGTATGTGCAGGTAAAGACACTTTCCAGTGGACCAAGGAATGGAGTAAAGCACACCTCTCTGTATGTTCTACGTTGTGTGTGCGTGAGTGTATTGTCCCATGTCTGATGCCTTTTTGCTTTCTTTTCCACATTTTGGGCCTCATGAATAAACCTGCTTTGTTAGGAAGAAGTTCAAGATAATACAAAAGCTAATGTCAAGCAAGAACGCTACTTTCCTCATGATTAATATTGCTGGGCAGCTTTCTAGGTGAATGTGACAGAGATGGAATAGTTTTTGAATATTGTACCGGAGCTGCACTCTAGCAGGGCTAATAACGGCTCATACATCAGATGAAAAGGGGAAACAAGTGTCTCATTCTGAACTGTACTAGGCATGTCTTTTTTCTCCTAAACATTGCTGGGGATTGGGTAGGTAGATTGAAATGAGTTTGTTTATGGAATTGTTACTAATAAATATAGGCTGTCTGTTTCCTCCATCAAGAATGGGACAAAAATACTATGCTCAGTGGAATTTTTCAATATTGTCTTGGACATAGCTGCATTATATGGAAAGGACTTTCTACCACTTCCCAGACTGGCTTGGATTTGTGCATGTGTATGTTGTCACTTTAGGTGCCTCTACACTAGTAAATTAAGTCGACTTAAGCAGGCTTAAGTCAACTTAATTTACTCTGTGTCTACACTAGAGTTTCCTTAAGTTGACTTAAGCTGCTGCTTGTCGACTTAAGGAAATTTTAAGTCGACTTATTAAGACTTGCTTTTACTTCGATTTACTGCTTAAGTCGACTTAAAGGGCACCCAGGGCTCCCCACCGATCTCCCTGCCAGGGTGCCTGGCACAGCCAGAGCCTGGTGTGCCAATCCACAGGGCAGGACATAGCCCTGTCCATCCCGCTCCTATACCCTGCCCCTGTCCGTGTCCTGCTCAGCCCCCATGTACCCTGCTGCAATGGGGAAGATGCTGAGCTCCCTGGCACTTTCGGAGGGGTGCTTGGGGAAGGGGGGCACCTGAGAGATGCCCCCCTTCCCACCATGCACCACTTCCAGGTCCACCTAGCCCCTACAGGTAGATTTAAGCATCCGGTGTGGATGCTCTAAGTTGATTTGGCAAGGTCGACTTTAAATCGACCTAAATTTACAGTGTAGACATGCTAAGTCGACTTAACAAGATTTAAAGTCGACTTTAAGTAGACTTAGCAAAGTCGACTTATTTGAACAAGTGTAGACATAGCCTTTGGAAGCAACTGCCACATTCCCTTCCCCCCCTTCCCTCCCGTTAATTAACACAATCCCCTCTTTGAGCCTATGACAAAATGTGGCAGCTAAACAGAAGCAAGTTTGATTTAAATATACTGTGCTTGCTAGATAAAAAGTAATGGAGTGTTCAAGAAAAAACACGCACAGAATTCCCTAATCAGTTCATGTTTTCCTAATAAATGTAACAGATAAAACACCTGGTCACTGAGAGTCAGGGAAGGAAATTAAATGGATGCTTGTCTGGTTGTTGATGTTCCAGATTTAATTATTGCGATGAAGAGGTTTTTGTGAAATTTGATATTAATAGGAATGTTTTCAAATAATTAAAAAAAACTTTTGAAGGAAGATGTTTTGGGGGTTTTGGGTTGGTTTGTCTGTTTTTTATTTCACTAGTCTTCAGCAATGCTTGTAGCATTGTTACAGTGTAGTTGTATTGTAGCAACCAGCAAGTGAATCTAACTGGGAAATTTTCTTGTCGTTTGCAAAGTTGAGTGAAATACAAAAAGTAAGTAATACCTCTAAAGCACTTTTCATCAATAGATCTCAGAGCACTTGGGGATCTTATTGTATTTATCCTCACAATGTGCCTGCAAGGTATGGAACAGGTATCAGCTTTCTGTGCCTTGGTTCCCCCTCTGTTAAAACAGGAATAACTCACTTGCCCAAGGTCACACAGGATGTCTGTGGAGGAGCAGGGAGTGAACCCAGGTTTCCCAAATGTTAGACTAGTACTCTATCCCATCCTTCCTGTCTATGGCATAGGCGTCAAGATGTAGATTTAAGAATTATTAACTTTCTTTCCATTTTAATAATCTAAAGCATGGGCTCCCACCCTGAGGGCTACAAACCCATATTAAGGGTTTGCCCTTATCACAGTTCTAAATGGAAGGGGGTTCTGCCTCATTAGGAAGAAAGTCCTGGAGAGAGAGTTGAGAGAGTTTTGTCAAGAACCACTATCTATAAAGTAGTGACATAGGTTAGGAAATGTGATCAATAATTTTATTAAACCTAACATACAAACTTGATTTTCTAGTTAGGTACCTATATCTAGTCCTTACTTAGGTGCCTAACTGGAGATTTAGGGCCTGTCTTCTAGGGCTGCTGAACACCTGCATCTCCAGTGTTCTAGCACAGAAGTTGTGGGCACTCAGCACTTATGAAAATTGGTCCTAAGTTATTAATTTTAAGCCCACATTTGAAAATAATGGCCATATTTTTAGTTTGGCCATGTCCCTTTAAATTAACCTAAAACCATCTTAATTGCTGCCACCAGATGCTGTGATTTGTGTGCTGTAAATATGGAGAAGTTCTCTTCTATTTGTTTTCTAGTTTTACTGAGTGATGGGGAGAAAACATTGCTAAAATGCTCTCTAGAATCCACTGTATGCATCATGCTTTATCTGACAGTATCTGGAGGGGAATTAATGGGTCTCTCAGGGATGTTAGTCATTTTTAAAGGAAGAGAAGGAACCATGTGACTTTCAATAAAAGCATTATCTGGAGCCTATTTATTGATAAGTAGAACTTGAAGATTGTGCAAATCCTCACGGTGGGGAAAAACCCCACACACGCAAGTACATAGCAGCTGCACCTATTCTGCTCAGTGCATCCCAGAGCTCTGCTCTCACATACACTATATACTTCCTCATTCACAATTAAGTTTCTAAGAGTGCGTCTACACTTGTAAATTAAGTCGACTTAAGCAGGCTTAAGTCGACTTAATTTACTCTTTGTCTACACTTGAGTTTCCTTAATTCGACTTACAGCTGTTCCTTAAGTCGAATTAAGGAAAAGTTAGTTCAAATTAGTGAAACCTTGTTTTACTTCAAACTAACCCTTAATTCGAACTCGTTAATTCGAATTAAGTCAATATGGCCATATTAGTTCGAACTAACTGCTTAGTTCAAACTAACTGGCACATTGAGCTTAATGCAGCTGACTAATTTGAACTAAGCAAGTGCCATGCATGGCACTTGCTTAGTTCGAACTAGCATTTTAGTGGGGCCATGCTAGTTCAAATTAAGTTAATTCGAACTAACTAAAATTAGTTTGAATTAGTTAGTTAGAATTAACTAATTCGAACTAACTTTGGTAAGTGTAGACATAGCCTAAGGAGGGATGGCTGCCTGCTGAATATAGACAAATTGCTTAAAATAGATCCCATTTGTGACACACAATCTGTAGAGCAGACTTACTGCCACAGTAAATCAGTGTCTAATCAGCTTTAATGAGCATGGTCAGTTTTATTCAGTCTAAGAGTTAGGCTACAAGGGATCCCATGGTGAAGCTCTCCCCACTGGGACCCTGGTCAAATGCATTTCTTTTTCCTGAGCTGATCACTGTTGCCTCTGACAATATAAAAAGCAAAAGATGGGGAATCCAGATCAGGGAAAATAAACGCACATGAGTGGGGAGAGCTTCTACGTGGGACACAGCATAGGTAAAGTTTTAGGTTGAATAAGATTGAAAGTGACCTTTAGAAATGTCTGTCTCTGAGGTTCAATCCCCTTCATTTTCTTTGAAGCATGCTGTAGTCATGTGCTGCAGAGCTAGACCTGAGCTATGAAGCTCTGATCCAGATCTGAATTCTCCCAAAGTTTGGGGGATGTTGTGGATCTGCAGTTGTTGGATTGCTCCCATGTCTAATATGCATCAGTTTCCATATACAGTTAATAAGTCTAATAAACAAGCAGAACAAGCACATTATATACAAAAGGAGCAGCCCCAGACCATCTATTGGTTTGCCTAACTGAAGTCCCTAGATGAGTTGCGTGACTTCTGTCTTTTGATTCTCATACAGAGGCAACAGAGCTTTTATTTAGAAAAATAGACGCATGGAAGGGAGCCCAGTTGGAAATACCTTCCAGGCAAACCAAAAGATCTTTTGTTTCCATGTCTTCACAGTCCTGCTGATTGAATAGTTAGAAGAACTCAGACGTCTAATATTTAAGCAAAATACTGTTTCAATAGGAAGGTGCATTTCTTCTGAGTCTGAGAATTCCCATTCTGATAGGGCTCAAATCCTTCTTTTTTCTCCCCAGAAATCATTTTCCAGAGTGGTCGTGAGAGGAGGAGAAAAAAGCATGGAGTATATTCAAACTTACATCACTCTTCCCCATCTGTCAAAAACCTTTCATTCCAGCTTCAGGGATTATGTAGTCGCTGTGCCTGTTATTTTTATCGAAATACGGTTCTTTAACACAATTACAAGGATTCCACCCATCTCTTAAAGTGACAGCATTATGTGTTTTGAGGACAAACAACCGTCATGTCTGCAGGAGTAGGAAAAGGATTTAGTGGCCCATTTCGATACCAGTGAAACACTGATGCTAGGCTATCTCATTTATTTTCTATCCTCCTCCTCCATCCCAATATGAATTTCTCCTGACAAGGAGTCCTTTTGTAGTGTTGAGCATGGGCCACAGGGGGAATGTCTTGCTATCTTGCCTGGCAACTGGAAGGGCTTTTAGAAACTGGAGCGGTTTCTGGGCTTTGTCTAAAGAGTTTTGAGGGGTTTAAGGGATGAACTGAGATTTCAAATAGGGAATTGCTATGAGTTTGTTGTTGAGGGAGAGATTTTGAAGGCTATCTACAACTAGGACAAAGCTGAGTGGGGAGGTTTGGGACAGAGATTGGGGTAGGAGGGAGTAGTCAGAAGTTTTTCTTCTTTTTGCGATGACCTGTTTTCTCTTTGGAATTCTCCCCAGAAACCATGTTACTGTAAAGATCCTACTAGAAAGATCAAAGCCAGGAAATTCAGATAAAACTGAAATGTTGATTGGCTGTTATCATCTGATAAATTACTGTGTCAGAGGCGTGAAGTATGTTTATGCTTACATAATCTTAACCCATGTTTATAAATTAGGCACTTTCCCAATAATCTCTTCCATAGCCCATTGATATGTGACTATAAAGATAAAATGCTCCAGGATACTACAGGAACCGATCAGAATGTCTCATTTTATGGACATGATTTTGCAGTGTTTTGATTCCTTGCAAGAAAATGCTAGTAAATTTTTCTTATGGAGATTGATGCAGGCCCAAACCATGAATTATATGACCGAGTGGTTAACCGCATATTTTGAACTTCAAAAAAGTTATAACTCAAGGTTTGGGAATATTTCGAATCTGTTATCACATCTAAACATGTTCTTTCCCCTTCCAACATCTGCTCTCATCCCCCCCAAAACCTCACACCCCATATCATTCCTGGGCAGTTTACCTGAGTGCCTGGCTATTTGTCCATGAGTCTGTATTCAGTGCAGGACTTGGAGGAGGGAGTGCTTTTCTAAAAACAAGTCCAGAAAGTTGTGTTAATGCACATCTTCTCTGCTGAAGTGGCTTTTATTTTATCAGCACACAAACATCAATAGCTCTCTCATAATTCTCCCTTCCTTCTACTGGCCAGGGCCTGTGATAAGGCTGATATAATTCTCTCACCATCACAGTGCTTTCTCCAAGCAGAGAGAGAACTTCTTCATGCCATGTTAAAAAGACGCATGCACAAAAAGCCAGGGACGGATACAAGAAGAGGATCTGAGTGAGAAAAGAGGGGATAAGGAATTTTTAAGATCACAGCACAGGAGAGAGAAGAGGAGGGAGAAGGTTTTAGACCACAGGATCTGGAAAGACAGAGTAGGGAAAATGGTTTTAGATTTGGGATCCAGAGAGAGAGAAAGGAAAGGTGAAGGGTTTTCAGGTGTGTATACAGTGAGGTTTGCAGGGAGGGATGGGGGGAAAGGCCAGATCTAGAGAGGGGAAATGGGAGAAATTATAACCCTAAGGATCTAAAGGGGAAAAGTAGGGAGAGAAGGCATTTCAGACCTGACGTTCTGGTGTTCTGGAGTTTGAATTTGGGAATCTGGAGGGATGTGGAAAGGAGAAGCAAACCCAGGATCTGGAGAGTAGTGAAAAGGAAGACGGGTTTAGATTAAAAGGCTGCAGGGAGAGAGCATGGAGGAAGCTAACCAGATGCTTTAGACCCCAGGCTCTGGAGACAGAAGAAAATGAATAATGGATTTTGGACATAGGACCCCAATTAATCCCTGGGATCATGCCTTTGAAGTCGGTTCCTGACAACTACAGCGGAAATTTGCATTTCTCCCAGCACTGATCTCTAGGGCAAGTACAGGAAATAGTTCATTGCTCCTATTGTCCCAGAGAGGTTCAAACCACAGCAAGGACAAAGAAGGCTACTTTCTCTTTGCTCCAGCAGAGCAAAACCCAAAATTTGCCATAACTGAGTGAGATTGGTTGTGGCTGAAAATGTTTTTATTTCCTTTCTGCTAGGAAATGGCCCTTGTAAGACCGATATTTTAATATTCTTCTGTTCTCTCCTCAGTTCATCCATCTCAGGAGCCTGGCTGGCTGGAAGGAACCCTGAACGGGAAGACAGGACTAATCCCTGAAAACTACGTGGAGTTCCTCTAACTTTGGGCATATAAGCAACACTGCTGAGCTTTACATGGTATCCATGACAACTGCTGATTAGAGTGTTGTAGATCATTTGCTCTTTACCACTGTGAAATGCAGGGTGAAGGACTTTCCAATTCCTATTGAAATGAATGTTTATATGAATGATAATGTGTGTCTCCTTCAGTGATCTATTGTGGTGTGTGCAAATATACTGCAGAAGAGGGGGTCAGAGGCGCCACGTAGATCATTCAACTCTTCCAACTTTTAGCAAAGGTGTATGATTGTTTAGCACAAATCAAGGGTATGCAGATTGGATCCAACGTCAGCATTTTGCACTGGGCGAAGGAGATTACGTGGGAACATGCAGGCTGTTGCCATTACTGCCTCACAAATTCTCCCCTCCTTGTTGAATCAGCCAAAATTAATCTCTTATTTGCTAACAGCAAAGCCATCTCTCCTTCATTTAGCTGTGGGAGGGGAGAGGTTAAGGTTTACATATGTCAAACCACTAACCTTTTCAGCAGCAGTTTGCATGGCCCTGAGCCATCCTTGACAGGATTCAGTCCAGTCTCAGCAAACACACCACACCAGTTATTCCCAGACCCTGACGACAGCCCTACTTGCTCAGTCTTATTATTTGTAAATGCCATCCCTTACTGATGGCGAAAGCAAAACCTGGGGACGTTGAATGATCTTTGTGGCAGTGAGCGCAATATCAGCTGTGAATTTTAAGCATGCCGCTGAGCATCAGCACAATGGAGAAAAGACTATTTTGGACCAAACCTCTCATAACTTTTTTTTTTAGATTTATATTTATGCTGGGTAAACATCTGTGATCTGTGCAGCCAGCATTTCCTTCCTGGAAGGCAAGATGCAGCTCCTGATAAATACCACTTGTTTTGTGTGACTTGCTGTTTCGTATCATCACTTACTGGTGCACATTTTACAGTGAGGCACCCATGCTTACTGAATACCCGGGCCACCCTTACATCAATTTGGGGTTACATTTGCCATTCACTGCAGTTGCTTTTATAGACAGTGTCTTTGCTTGCAGCCTGCCATATAATCTGGTGATGCCAAGTCTGTGCAGCACTGATTATACAAAGTAAATTTTTTGTAGCTATATAAGGATTTATTGTTCATGGAGCCGACTGAAATTCTAAGGAATTCAAACAAGTAAGAGTTTTTATTTTCCCCTCTCCATTTGAAAGTCTTGATGCTTCCCTGCCTCCCCTGTTGATTAGTAGCTTTGGGGAAGAATCACTCCTGTCTTATATTGTTCTCAAGAAAGTTTTCTGCGTAGTCTTAGCACAGCTCAGATTATATTGAAAAAAAGAAAAAAGACAAATTTTCCTTTTATAACAAGTGCTACAACATTTTATAAGAGAAGCTCATGAGAAAAGCTGGTGTCTTGGTAGGAAGAATTGTCTAGCCATCACGTTATCACACAGTGATGGGATTTAGGGAATAGATTTATTTTCTTTTTAAATTATTTTTGAAGAACCTGCGTGGTTGACGCTGTATGTTTCACTTTTTATCGTTGCAAAAAATAATGTGTAAATAAGATAATTTGAAATATTATGAGGGAAAGTTCTGCATTTGATATTTGTAGCAGAGCTGTTAAGAGCTAAATGTTCCCTGGATATTTGAAACCACTTTACAAGGAAAAGCACAGACACACACAAACCTAACCTTTAAATGAGTTGACCTTTTCCTGACCTCCTTCAGTTTGTTCTCTGCCAGCCAGCTGGATAGAGTTTTGCTCACTTTTTAATTTCATTTGCATTAATTAAACTTCCTGGACTTAGGTGTTGGAAGGAAACAGAGGAAAGAGGCAGAGTTTTCCTAAAATCTAATGATGACTGTACTAATAGTCGCCTTCCAGGGTAACGGACTTCTTTAAGAGTCATCTCAATAGTTAGTGCTTTTTGTTTAAAGGTTCTACAGCTCTCATTGAAAATCACACCATATATGATGGAATATATGAATATACCATATTCATTTTGAAAGTACATGACCCTGCTCCTGCCATTGTGTGAGTATATGCATAATATATATTATACATCAAGGTTATGATACATCATGTATATATTACATATATGTGTTTTGCTGTCGTGTGTGGGAGAGACGGGGCGGGAAGAGACAGAGCAAGATAACACAGCCCCCTTTGTGGGTTTCCTCAGCAAAGTGGAGCAAGTTGAGCACTTTCTGTAATCATGTCTACATGTGCCAGAGAAAGGAGGAAGATGCCAGCAGTGTAGACCAGGCCTTACCGTAATTGAGCCATTAAAGTGAGGAAGGAGGCATCAAGAAAAAATAAAATGCTCAGTGTAAAAATGCCATTTTAAAAAGCTTTATTAATATTTATACCAAATATTTACAATATACAGTTAAAGTCCTGTGGCACCTTAAGGACTAACACATTTCTTCGGGTATAAGCTTTCATGGCTGCAACCCACTTTGTCAGATACGTGAAGCCTTCATGCATCTGACAAAGTGGATTGCAGCCCACGAAAGCTTATGCCTGAAGAAATGTGTTAGTCTTTAAGGTGCCACAGGGCTTTCATTGTTTTTTGTTGTACACAGACTAACAGGGCTACCCGTCTGGAATATACAGCGACCTTCTTTAATTCCTTAAGATGAACGTCCCATAATGCTGAAGTTCTCAGTGCTTAACAGAGATTATGCAAAGCTGTTTAAAAGCATTTAATGAGATATGGGGTGTGTTAAAAGCAACGTGTGTACATGTTTAATACACGAATGATGATTATTTTCAAGCCCACTGTAAATGTGGTATAAAGGAATAAATATTAATGAAGTCCACATAAATGGCACTTCCCTGGAAAATATCCCATAAAAGTTGCTGATTTAAACTTAAAAACAGTGTTTTAGTGTAGTAGGATTCAGTAGTCGTAAAACTCTATGTTATTTGGGTGTAACTTTTTATATTAACCTTTACACGCCTGATACAAAAATTCTTAAACATTCACTAAGTGTGGGGCGCTAATACACTGCCCTTTAGCAGCCTTATTCTCATTGGGAGGTCTGGGTGACAAGCCACATAAAGTGAGTGGCAATATGATTTTGAATTAAATGTCTGTTCTGTTTGGTGTTGCTGAGCTTATTTCTTGGGGAAAGGATTGAATAGAAGCTTGCACTTGAAGCAACCTTTTGATTTTTGCTGGAAAAGGAGATATTATGTAAAAGGTGCTGTTTTTTCAAAGCTTCCCAACTCTCTTCTGTGCACCCAAGCTACCCTAATCAGTATCGCTCTGTCTCCTCTCACCACCCTGGGGTGGTCAGATTTTAAATGCAGAAGACGTTAATGATGACAATCGTAACAGGGCATTCTCACCTGTTGAGTCTGTGTGTGATAAACTAATCCTAACAAACTCCTGTGTGTGCCTGCAGTGATCTTTTCCTCACTGTTTTCTCAGCATGTTTCCTATTCACAAGAGCCTAACAGCACAGATACAGGAGGATTTCCTCTTCTCCTAATGGTATTGTCCTTACTTTGTAGCTCAGAGGTAGGCTGCAAATGGAAGTCCCACCGAGTTGTGCAGTGCAGCCTGATGTTTAATAGGGGGATTACAGGTGACCGCAGGCTAAGCTCTATCTTGAGCCAAGTGCAGGCTAAGTAGCTGCTACTGTGTATGTGTCAGACACAGTGCCTCCTTCGCAATCTTTCTGTTAGACTGTCACCTTTAAAATATTTTTCCCTAGGTGATCAGGGTCGACCAGGGCTGACACTCGGCAGTTTTCTTCCCAGAACTTCACCTCCCACATGGAAAAGCCTTGCAGAATGTAATATGGATGAAACCAGTAGGGTGTCATAGAAATTACTTTTACAGCCTATAGTGTTTAATAGAGAATGAGATCGGTTCAGTAGACTTTTGTTGGGTTGGCTTAAGAGTCCTATGGAAAGGTTATCATTCTCCATAAATTCTCTATTAAAATCTGTAGGACTTTGCCACAAGGGATCAATTAAAAATGAAGGCTTTATAATTGTTTTACTGAAGCAAGAAGAAAAGGGTGAGAACTAAAAAGAACGACACAGAAGGTTAACAGAAATAAAATGCAGCTAGTTGGAGTGTCTACAGAAATCCCGTTTACACTTCCACTACTTTGCACTAGTAACTCCACATGCTATTGTGCGTCACGGTATTCCTCTACTTTGCCATCTCTCTACTATCCTCACTTCCCCAGCTCACCCCGGACTGCAGAAGTTCAGCAGTCCCACTCAAGCATTGTTTCTTGTTGTATTGTAGGACAGTGATCAATTCCCAGTTCATGTGCAGAACTCTAGGAAAAGTCCCCATTAGGTATTAGTGCTGTAGAGCAGCTGCGAAACTTCCTTTGCTTGGAAATCTGGAGATTGATTATGCTCCTCTGGGCATGAGAAAAGTCCGGAGAGGTTGTGATGTGTGTCACTTGCTCCCAAGCAATCTTTTGAGCTCTTTACTCCAAGACAGATCCTGAGCCCCTAGCAATTTTCACTTGGAGTCTGTGAGGCATGGGCAGCCAATCAGAGGTACAAGGCTATCGAAATCCCGGGTAACACAGTACAATCTCCAGTTTGAAAGACAATTGACTGTCTGACCAGCTTCATACATGACACCATCATGGGGAGCCATAAAGACTGAAATCCCCAGTACCAAAGTTTTCTGAACAGAAAATGCACAGCGACCCTGTACAGTGACCCAGCCCTATCTTTCCCCTGACGGGGGTCGCATGCTTTTCAGTCCTCAAGAGCCTTCCATTTTCCTGTGTATGAATCCCTATAGATCCATTCCTCAGTACTCAAGGGAACCTAGATAGGATTTCCTTGCTTAGCACTCTGTTCTCATGCATTCTCATTTCGCAACCTTTGCTCAGCACACATGTAGCAATGGGGCACGAATGCTCATTGCTGATATTTTCTCCGCTGGTGAACCAGCAAGAGGAGGGCTGCTGTCAGCCCTGCAATGCAAAGTGGAGTTGATTAGCTAGTTAGTGAAGGGCACAGAGCAAGCAGCTCAGCTCCAATAATCCCCTACGCATTATGTGAGTGTTGGGAGGATGATATCTCACAAGAAACATTGCTGTGAGATTTCTAGTACTCACCACATCCCATCCGGGCATGCCTTATAGGCTGACTTTACAGCCCTCCAACATTTCCTGGCTAGAGGTGGAAGTGGAAATGAAACAGAGAATGATGAAAAGGCAAAATAAGTGGGTGTCAACCGATCTTCTTAAACTTCACAACCAGGGCAGCAATTTGCAAATTGTTTTTATACAATAGTTTCTTAACACGGCCAATAATGAAGTTGAGACCAGGAAAAAGAAACAAGTTCCTAAGTGAACTGCAACTTCAATTGCTTTTCAGGCTGACGTAACTAAAGCTTTGTATTTTGTCTGCACCTGTTGACAACCCGGGGCAAATGTGATTTGGTCAATGAGTTAAATATGGGTAACCAGAGCTCAACCAGTTTTACTACCTGTTCCAGAGAGAATCAGGGGAGAAGAGGGTGAAGTTCTAGTCTTTGGAGGGTTTTCATAGCCGTTTGCAATTAATGGTCAACCTTTCCAAACCTGGGTGTCTAACATTAGTCATCTAAACGTATATTTGGCTTTGAAATTAAGAGGTCAAGTCAAGCGCACTGCCGGAAGTTGGGGCTGTGGGGGGGCTCAGAACCTCTGAAAAAATCAGAGCATCTGGAGAGATGCACCTGAATTTGCAACTAAATCTTATTTCACTTCACCACTCCATTTCTGTATGACGTGCTAGGCGAACACGTACAGTACTAGGAGCAAATGAGTTTTTTCTCTCCGTGTTAGGAATGATCTCCTGACTCCAGCACGGGAATTTGTCATGTCATTTTTAATGAGTCACAGTATTTGGTAGCATGCTCTCACCACCTCACATATTTGGTTTGTCCAACTTTACAGAGACTATTTTTTTGTCATTTTTTTTCCAGAATCACTTGATGAATGTTTGAAAAATACAGCCAATCATATAAATACTTGTAGTGGAAGAGTGCAGACATGCATTCACAACACATCACAGACAGAGCGGTTTGTTTACACATAGAAAGAGAGAAACACACAGCCAAACATCTGAATCTGTAGTGCCCTCGGGACAGGAATGATAAATTGTAGCACATCTGAACTGAACTCTTACCACATCTGAAGGGAAAAGTCACAACAGAGGTAGGTGGGAGGGGAGACCAGTGTTGGAAATAGTTGGACACCTGGCACTATTAAATTTCTTCACATAGATGGCCTTGGAAGTATCAGTTGTGTTATTTCAATCGCCTGTCAAGAGCCACACCCACTACTGCGTATGTTATGCTGTTACTGTTGTACCTGTTCCTACTCATATTTGCACACGTCAGTTACAGGGCATATGGGTCTTACAATGAGGGACTTTATAAAATCAACAGAGTCCTGTGGCACTTTTAAAAACTAACAGATTTATTTATCGCATGAGCTTTCGTGGGAAAAAATCCCACTTCAAAACATCTGACGATGTGGGATTTTCTCCCACGAAAGCTCATGCGATAAATAAATCTGTTAGCCTTTAAAAGTGCCACAGGACTCTGTTGTTTTTCTGCAATAGATTAACATGGCTATCCCTCCGGAACTTTATAAAATCAGTTTCGTGCATCCCTTGCCGTAATTGTGCCCGCCCAACAGTCTGATTAGATTTGCATTGTTAAACATGCCTCCAAAAAAATAAACCAAACTCTGTCTCACAACCCCCAGCAGCCACCACCAACCAACGTAAGTCTGCGACCTTTCCAGGCCAGCTGAATCCCTCAAATCCTTTACGGATCATGCTCTGAAGGATGCAGCATTAAACGATGAGAGCAGCCGTGCCTGAGCCATCTGGTGTTTCCCCTAGACGCGCGTGGAGGCTCAGATTATGCCGCTTTGTGTAATCAGGGTATTAACACTATTCATTTGACAATGCTGTGGAGTTACTTTGTTGGAATGTGATGTCTCTCTAAATCACTGTACCAGGGGGTTCACATTGCAGGGTGGGGAGGTCCCATTCAAACAAGAGTACAATTGTGGCTCTCTTGTCTCTGGGGAATAGTAACTTGCAAGGTCTGGTCAGCACATTGGGTTTGGATTGCAGCTGAGTCCTGTTTAGTTTGGTTGATTTTTTGACCTACGGCAAATGGAGTGGGATTTTTTTTTCCGAAGGGAGAGAGAGCGCTCAGCACTGCCAAGAGCTATATGGTACATAGCAATAGGCTGGAGCTGACGTATCCTCTGCTTTGGAAGCTCTCGTTCTCTGCAGAGCATGGCATGCCAATAGAGAGACTTCACCAGCCAGAAGGAGAGTAGTGTCTTCCCGATCCTCTGAGGATAATTGAAGTTAACTATGCCGACATCTGACTGCCTAGCCTGCCTCTCTTTAAGTGCTGAGGGACCACTGCAGATAAAGGAGAAATAAAAACGAGGCACAGCTTGAATGGCCTCCGTGCACCCAACAACAAGTGAAAACATGAGCAAGGCTTTGCCTAATCCTCATTTTAAAAAAGCATATTGGAGTACAGTATTCCACAGAAACTGCTCCAGTTCTGCCACTAATGCTTGGTCTAAGGCGAAGCTGTGATGTTTTGTACCATCATTATGGGGCCTTTTATATGGTCTGGCCTGGGGAGTTATTTAGAGGCTGCAGCACAGGGCTGTTACATTAACTGTGTTGTTCAGCCGCTGGCCCATGTTGGAATGGTGTCTGTGTTCTCCAGTGGGTCCAGAGCCACTAATGCTTTGAAAAATTTCTCAGGGCAATTCCCCCACTGTAGAGCCAAATATTTTCACATCTGCTCCATGCTTCGTTTGTCTGTGAACCTGCTACATTTAGCACAGGTACGTGAGGTATCTGGGAGAATACAGAGGAATAATCCAAGCAAAGAGAGAGAGAGAGAGTGTGTGTTAGTTAAAATCTCACCCACTATAATGAGCTATCAATTTAAACCAGCTGCTTTGCTAAGAAAGTGGGGAAAGTCAGATCTGCAAAAAACAAACCCAGACCCAAAGGGCCATGTTATGATTAGAATATTCGTGGCATTTGAATTACTCTGCTGAACCAAAAAGCTCAGAGCAATTATAGCTTGTTGGTTTGTGCTAATTAGAATCTTATTTTATCATTTAAAGAATTGAAATCCTTTAAAAAAAATACAGGGGGGTGCACTGATTATTTGAAAGCCAAGAATGAAAAAGTGTCTTGTAATTTAGCACAACTTTTTGATGGCTCAGAAGCTAGTACCTAGCGACTACCTATTATAAACCCTCCCTTCAGCTAATGAAGCTTATGCTTGCTTCTAAACCTCAGACAAAAGTGGCTTGAAAATAGCACCTGTACTCTAAAACTCACTGACGCACTAAGGGGAAAAAATCCTCATTCTGTGATTCTGCTACTGAGCTCTAATTATATTTCCCTTCCTAGGAAAAGACAGAGGATGGACATTTGTTCTCTGCTTAAGGTCCACTGACTTTCCATAAAATAGCTTTCCTGTGACTGGCATTAGCAATAGGAACAACCACATTGATCTCCACATCCCTTCAATTAAATTGTCCCTTAGATCCAGAGGAAAGGTAAGATACTCAGTATAGAATTCAGATCAGAGGAATCAGATGTGTAGACCTGTTTCAAAGAGTAATAGCCAGTGCAGTGATTTTTTTTTTAAAGTTTAGCATCAATAAGAAGGAGGTGCCTTGGGTTTAAGCTAATTGCAAATCAGATACACAGTTTCAATAGATTTGCTCACATGTTTGAAGTTAATATGTGGTTGTTTGCTTTCCTGGATCAGGCTAGGGTCCATGCCCTTGGTACGATCAAGTCCCCAGTGAAGTACCAGCTTCTACCGACCTCAATTATGTCTACTTACCTCAAGTCACACAAGCATTTCAGTGGATCCAAAGTCTGTTGCATTTCTCTCCATCGCTAGTTCGGTTTCATCAACGGTACTTTGTTGGTGACCATTTCTTTTCAGAATTAGCCAGTGTTCTGTACATGAATCTCAGCGTGGTTTCTCTTTGTAGCATTTAGGTATTTGCGCATGAGCTGCTTTTGCTTTCTTCACATAAAAGCAAAAATAATTTTAGCAGAAGCATGCTTTCCATTAGAGGTGGGCCTGGTCCAAAATCATGAGTCTTAACATCCCAGACTTTAGGTAGTTCTTAAAATTAGCCTAACCTAAACTCTGAGGCGAAACATTTATCCGAGTTTCAGGGAATTTCACATCCAGATCTGAATTTTATTTGTGTAGCTCCTAGCACAGTGGTGTCCTGTTTCATGACTGGGGTGGCCAAGCATTACAATATTTCAAAGAACGAATATAGCTTGGACACAACTCCACAGTACAGGATTTGCACTAAAATTGCTGCATTCTTGCTGGTAAGTTTGATCATTGCATTCCTTCCCACATTCCCGCTGAGAATGTTGCCTTAGACACTGTTGTTCAAAACTAAATATCTGCAAATATCTGCAAAACTCTTCAGGATATCTCCATCTGCGAGATGTGCCAAGAAACCAAATCCAATACAACTCTGAACAAGATTCTTGAATTTACACTGCAGCTAGACACCTTCAGCTGGCCAATGCCAGCTGCCTCTCACTAAGGGGCTCAGTCTAAGGGGCTGTTTAATTGTTGTGTAGATGCTCGGGTTGCATACTGAGCTCTGGGGCACTTCACAGGCTCTCAGAGCCCAGGCCCAAACTTAAATGTCTAAACTTCAATTAAGCCCCTGACTCAGAACCCTATGAGCCCAAATCAGTTGGCACAGGCCAGCCACGGGCTTTTAATGACAATGTAGACATACTCTTAGAAACCAAATTGGAAAATGTATTAGCCAGAAATGTCCATTTTATGTCACAAGGTATAGGCCACCTGAGTTTTAAATATCTCTTCCCACTTGCTTTACCCTATTTTAATGCTAGTTTTCTCTTATGATCAAATTCTGCATATGTTGATCTCAGCCAAAGCGGGGGAGAATGGTCATTCTATTGGACAATCAAAAACAGTACTCCTAGTATGGTTATATAATACTTGGATATTTTGTCAGATTCAAAAATTCATGAAGGACAGCCACATGGAAAAATGTTCAATTGATGACTGCTAGCCAGTTAGTTTATGTTCTTAGAGCTCACGTTTCACGTGGGTTGGGCCTTCTTAGTAGAAACTCAACTGGCTGAGTGAAAATATCACAAGGTCAAGACAAAGGTTGTAGGAAGGAAGTGTTATAAACTAATCCGGCTCTATTGGTGTTTGATATAGTCCGACAGCAAATCACTTCTTGTTTGTGGTATCACATTTGGTGGTTAGGGGGGAGGGGTTAAACCACTTAATGCTACTATTAAATCACAGAAGTCACGATACATGTCATCATCTGGAGTTTCTGTAGGTTCCCATTTGTGCTTAAAGACGTCAAACCATGGGTCCTGCAATGGCTGGGTGAGAAGAGGATTTACGTGGCACCACGGGAGAAATTCTTCTCCTTTTCATGTCCTTTTCCACACATGAACTTCATAATCTTCTTTTATGCACTTGGCTGTCCTGGGCAGGCTCATGAGAAATATTAAAATGCAATTTGAAATTAAGATTTGTAATAACCAAAGGGCAAGATTAGCTTTACACATAGCTATATATATTTTGAAAGTTGGAATTTAAATTAAATCTGTTATAGTCTTATGTAAACCAAGTGACGTTCCAAATAGAATCAGACAACACAGCGTCTGAGCTTCAGGTCAGATTTTAAAAACTAAAGCTGAATGGCAAAATTGAAAAAGAAAAGCTCTTCAAATCTGTATCATAAGCAACATCACATAGCATGGCTACGGATCTGTGTTTCATGGCATGGATGATCATATGTTTATATTGTGTTCGATATTATTTCTATCCAGAAGAAGAACAATTCTTGGGCAAGCATGCAATTTTTTAGTCTAATTTTGTTCCTGTGTAGATTATTTTCAGCATACCTGATGCAGGATGTGTCCTGGATGTGAGCCAATGTTATGATATAGCACCAGCAAACATAAGGCTGAGTAATTCTTCCTTCCAGTTAATTTACCCAAGAGCTAAAAGCCTTGGACTGGGATATTTTAAACATACTTGAAGAGTATATTTACTGAGCAGGTGCAGCCACAAAAACGTGGTACCGGGATGGGGGCCCAAGCTTGATTTATAACTAAAAGCATTCAGCGGGCTTTTATTTATCTCCTTTTACTTTGCCATTGGTAACTCATCCTTTCACGCTTTCAGTTTAGTGCTGTCTGATCTTCTGACAGTAATTCAAAAAGAAAGGCACTCCTTGAGCTATTAAAAAATCTGTTTGAGGAATCTAGCATTTTTTTAGAGCTAGGTCATGCAATTGACTGCACAACACAGTAAATATACATAGCTATGTATATATAGGCATGGAAGGAATAAATAATGTGCTTCATATGTTTGTCTTCTATTGGCTAGCCTGTTAAATTTTGTAAATATCATTTTACATGTGCCTTTTTTAGAGCTTATTAATTTTGTTATATTCATAATGTATAATAAATATTTTTGGGCCCGGGAATTAATATGCTGCCTCTCCGTTGTGTATTTTTTTTAAACAAAAAAACAAATGTTGCTTCAGTGTTCTTCAGTTAGCTGAAACTTCAGTCCTGCAGAAAGCACCAGCCATCGCAAAAGGAACACATTTAAAGCACAATATAATTAGTTCTCTATTTACTATGCAATCTTGCTACTAACAAGGGATCTATTCAGATTGGGAATTTTGTTACTTTCAATTTCATTATTTGCAAGCACAGTCTTAGAAGAGCCCTAATCCCTCAGCCATAGCACTGGTAAAATCAGTATGAGTTTTTTCTTTTTGAAGACTGTGATATAAGGCCCAAATAAAACAATAGGAAGGGCCTACCCAATGACACAGAGGAATCCTGGCTTGATGGACGTCTCTTCCCTTTCATTTTAGACCACTGGCACCCTACAATTACCCACTGAAAAAGCACTTCATCATGGAACACATTTCAAACTGCTGCAGAAGAAACAAACCACTTTAGGATGCAAAAAAGGAGAACAGCTCTTTGTCCTCTTAGCTAAATACGTGCAAAAACATCGGCCAAGCAGTTATCATTTACCTTCATTGGCCACCAGTGCAAATCCAAATTTAACCTACGTAGCTGTGCATGTCAAGTATTGCCAACCTCTAGCCTCCAAAAATCATGCCAGGCCTCAAAAACCATGGAATAGTAAAAGATAAAAAGGTTGATTTTTTTTTTTTACTTACTTTCTGTGTTCTGAGTGTTCAGAGTTCACATTTTTCAAGCTTTCCTCTACAGTCATTACAGTTAGAACCTCACTTTTCATTTTAACATGTGTTAGATGCTGAGCCTTTTAAAAAAACAAAAAAAATATCATGCCAGTTGGGATGAATTTGTGAAAATTTGCACCACTGGCCCATGTCTCAGTATGTATTTTTAATCATTAATTTTTCGTGTACAGACCTGCTCTTTGACATTGTAACCTCATGGCGCTAACTCAGACTAAAGGGAAACATCCTGTATAGAGTTATGATGCTCCATATGCATCATGAGAGCCAGGAGTTGAGTAAAACTAAGAGGCAATCAATTCTTCACTGACCGTAGCTGCAATCCCAAGTTTACTTCTCTTTCATACAAACACTTTTAGCGCTGCAGGGTATTTAATCAACAATGCTGCCTCACAAATCTACATTATATCCAGAGTTGTTTATATTACAGTACTCAATCCCAGATTGCCTGCAGCCTTATTTTTACACCTCCATTTTGCACCACCTTTATCTAAGGAGTCTCCGTTCTCTGGTGGACTATCAAGTTAAGCCAACGTCAGATTTTTCCAATCACCATTGACATGGATTTCACCAATTTCCTGAATGTGTTCCCTTGTATGAATTATTAGCATTTATATCTAGCAGCAAAAACATAGTGAGAGACTGAGTACCTGGAAACTTATTATGTGGCTGCTGTCTTTATGCTTGCCAGATACATGCTGTTGCTAGTGACACCATTTGTTTCAGTTACCCCTGTTATTTACTCCAGCAATCTCTATTAGAGGAATAAAGGGGGAAAGAACAGCTTGCCTTGGAGGTGCTGTTAGCTTTCAGATGGAGACATTGATTTTTGCAGCTTGGTAGAGGCTGAAAATGGTCCAGAGACAATATTGGGGGTGAACTGAGCAGACAATTATATGGAGGCTTCTCAGGCTACACAGTTTACCAATCCTAATTGATTCCTGGCTTTTCAAAGCAACTGACAGTGCTAGATCTGAGTAGCTGTTGTTGTATACAAAGTAGATTTAGAAATGTGCATGAAAGGCCCCCTTTTCTCTTTGTTACAACATCCTGTTTTATTTGAAGTGATGTTAAGTCAAGTTCCATTGTAGAGGTAGCCCCTTGAGAGGGTTTAAAAAAAAAAAAGGAAAGACAAAAATGAATTGAAGCATACTTATTATATTCTCCCACTGCGCTGGAGACATGGTGCAGGATTTTTAAATGTTCTCCATGTATTTCCATCCTTCAGCTTGTAAAGATTTTTGTCTTTACATTGAAAAGCAGTTAACTGCTGTTTAATCTTGTATTGGCATTCAGCAGCCTCAGAATTAAGCCGACAGTAATAGCATTTGTGGCGGTTCATCCATTAATAGTCAATGAATGTAAAATATTTCAGCCAATCCATGCTTTATACTCATTAAGCAATTGCAACAGAAAATTACTTAGATACAACTACCCACCCTAAATGCTATTGTGTATCAATATAAGTTGGCTGTGCTATAAGTTTCTTGTCTATTTAATGCCCTTGAATTTGCCTGTATAGCTTAAAAAAGGGGGAAACAGGAGCATTCACCGTTTTTGCAAGAAGAGCTCAGTAAAATATTGCAATTTCATTTTTGCATTGCATGTAGTCTATTGCATACAGTAAATGCAAAAAGAAATAAGCATGCAAGTGCAATGTTTCAGACCTATTTATTTTTTTGTCAGTCTGGGTGCGTCTACACTGGCAAGTTAGGTCGCCTTAAGGAGGCTTAAGTCGACTTAAATAAAGCCACGTCCACATTGAGCTTTTATTAAGTAGACTTAAGCACTTCCTTAAGTCAACTTAATAACACCTAGTTTAAGGTCAACTTAAGCCTTAAATCGACTCCTTAAGTCAATTTAAAGCCAGTGTGGACAGGGATTAGCGCCTGTCAACATTACTAAGTCAACTTAAAGCATTAAGTCGACTTAATAAGCTCGATTTAGGTTATGGCTAAACTAGAATAGTTAAGTCGACCTTGTTACATCAACTTAATAAGGTTGACTTTAAGTCGACCTTATTAAGTCGACGTAACAAAGTCGACTTACCTTTTCTAGTGTAGATGTAGCCTCTGTGTGCACATTTCATATAATATTTACAAGTTGCATCCTTATAAAGTTTATGCATGTATCAAGTAGAATTATGAATCGTAGTGAATGGGAAAAGACTGTACTGGATTGCCCAATCAGTGTGTATTTATGTACACATACGCCTCCTTTCCCTTTGTAAATTGATGGTGACAGAGCACCAATATGTTCTTAGTGATCTAACATCCACAGCACATGAAAGATTCTCAGGAATGTTGGAGGGCAAGGCTTAGTAAGTAATCTAATCAATGTCTTTCTATTTCCCATGTTTTATTCCCAGGGGGTATATGTAGCTCAGTTCTAAAGAACTAGGCCTTCCTTCCATTGGAACAAGTCCATATTCTAAATGATCTCATTCTTAGCAAGTGCTTTCTAGATACCAGATAAGTTTTCCTTTAATTATCATCAAGTTACGCCTCTGACTACTTTAAATATTTCCTCAACCATCGCCTTTTTGTTTTCTCACTTTTTAAATACTTGGGGCAGTAACATTCCAGTTTCCTCTTTTAAACACTAGGCAAAAGTCAATCCTGCTTAGATATGTGTATATAGATACATTTCAAGTTACATAAGTAAGTTCAGCAAAAGTACATCGGTACTGTTGGAGTCTATAAAACAAGACATATGGTAACAATTGGTTTTCTGTAATGTTTGATTTTTACAAGTGGGATCTCAGCCATCACTTGAGCTGGGTTGGATATGACTGGTGAAATCTGAATGTCGTTTTATCCCTGCACCTTAACGTATTTAAAGATGTTTGTACATTCTTTTTTGATCCAGAGCCAATAGGAAGTTGTTGGATCCCAAGTGATGTCACAATTTTGGCACAACTCCCCCCCCCCCCCCCTTTTAAAAAATAGAATAGCCTTCTTGAAGCCTGAAAGCCAAATCTCTCCACACTACTCTTCTTTTTACTAATGGTTGGTGGATGGAAACTGTGAAGAATTAGCAACTACTAAAAATAGCCAAGATAATTAATTTAACAAATAGTACTTGCCCATCTGTAGAGCTGACTTAAGAAAGAAAAAAAAATATTACCAAATAATTACTCTTCTATTGAAGGAAAAATATTTGTCAGCTAAGCTATTTCAGTGGCTAATAGTTCTGCGTGTGTTATTTTTCAGCTATGATAATTATATCTTTCTGATTGCTTTGACATTAATTGCTCAGTTATTGGTGAATCGTATTCCCAATTCCATCCGGTTTTAGCCTGATGTCCTCTGGTCTTATTAAATCATATAACAGTGATGGCAAGTCAGGGATCACATATTACACCCGGATAAAGAGAATTTCCCATGATAAATAGTCCCAGCAAGAATAATTCTCCTTCAAATGCAGGTAACTGACACTGGATTAGAAAGAATATCTAACGCTGAGTTGAGCTATTACTGCAAAAGGAGAAGATCTAGTGTTTACCCAGACCCACACATAGATGGAATAATAAAATGTAGTTTTTAGTCTCTCTGCTACTGTATCTGGTCTTTTACCCTTTAGTCATATGTGAAACTTGCCAGCCAAAACAAATAGTCCAGCCAGTGAACTGGGTAGAGGGAGGGTCTGCTGCAAGAGCTGAGCTATAGTTGAGAAACTTCTGAAGAAAGGGATGGTTTGTGGTTAAAGTAGAGACCTGGGAAAGCTGAATATCTTTCCTGCTTGGTTTTAGACGTCCAATCTGACCAGGACCAGATCACTTAATCTTGTTAATCCGTTTTCTCATCTGCAAAATAGAGACAGGCATGCCCCCCACAATCTCACAGGCGCCATGTGAAGCATATTTGTAAAGTGTTTTGATGGCCTGAGATGATAGGTGCTAAAAAATGTAATATTACAGGAGCCATAATTTCTGTATTTGCACAGCTCTTTGTAGCAGCATCCTGACTTCAGGTTTGCTAACTATGAGGACCAATTACAAAATATACCCATGTGGCTCACTTTACAAATTTGTTTGGTTATTAGTGTGGAACATTCTCGAACTGGTTTGTTATGTTTTCTTAAAACACATTTTCAGAGACTGACTTCTCAAAAGCACAGAAAAAAAGGTCCCTGTTACAGGCAACTGGCAAACTTTCAGTCTCCTAAATTAAGCTATTTTAGGAGGCCTCTCTCCAAGCAAATGGCAGAGCGGTCCTGGGGCTTATAAATAGTCACAGGAACTCATCTTGTGTTATGAGCCAATGGGCCCTTCAGAAAAAACAGCCCCATTAATATGAAACCTAACAAATCCACCATTAATGCTTTTGTGTTCCTCAGCACGGTAACCCAATAAGGATGCAGGCTGTGTAAGATGGGGCAAGTGCTGGATTCAGTTATGATACTTTAGGGCCAAATCTTGAAGCACAGCGAACATTTACTCATCTTCATTACTTGATAGTGCCCGTCCCTTGATAGGAATATTGCTGTGAATTCTTCGTGCTTATAGAGAAAGATGGTCCATTATGGGACACGCAGTTTTCAGCTATTAGCTTTGTAACTCAATAAAGGCCCTCAAACAAAAAAATATAGGTCAGCCAACCCTTATTCTAGCACAAATGGGGCGTAGCATCAGGTGTCTGCTAGGGGAAAGTGGTTCAGTTTTGGAAACTGAGGTTGAGGTGTGTTGCTGTCCCCTGAAAGTGGTGCTGCCCTACTAAAACTGGGCAGCTCCTGAACACCCAAGGTTACAGAATTCGGGCTGCCTTCCTTCTAACCTTCCTTCTAACCTAACAAAGAACTATGATGTAATTGGAATAATGGAGACGTGGTGGGATAACTTGCATGACTGGAGCACTGCCATGGTTGGGTATAAATTGTTCAGGAAGGACAGGCAGGGAACAAGAGATGGAGTAGCACTATATGTAAAAGAGCTGTATGACTGCTTGGAGCTCCAAGGAACAGTCAACATGGATTCACCAAGGGCAAAGCGTGCCTGACCAACCTGATTGCCCTCTATGATGAGATGACTGTATTTGTGGATGCGGGAAGAGCCATTGACATGATATAGCTCGGCTTTAGCAAGGCTTTTGATACGGTTTCCCACAGCATTCTCGTTGGCAAGTTAAGGAAGTATGGGTTAGATGAGTGGACCATAAGGTGGATAGAAAACTGGCTAGGTCACGGGCTCAGCAGGTAGGAATCAATGGTACGATGTCTAGTTGGCAACTGGTAACAAGTGGAGTGCCCCAGGGTTCGGTCTGGGGCCGGTTCTGTTCAACATCGTCATTAATAATCTCGATGATGGGCTCAATTGCACTCTCAGTAAGTTTGCAGATGACACCAAGCTGGGGGGAATGGTAGACACACTAGAGGGCAGGGACAGGATTCATGGCAACCTAGACAAATTGGAGCATTGGGCCAAAAGAAATCTCATGAGGTGCAACAAGGACAAGTGCAAAGTCCTGCACTTAGGACAGAAAAATCCCATGTACTGCTACATGTCTGCAGAAGAGAAGACTGAGGGGAGATTTGCTAGCAACCTTCAACTGCTTGAAGAGGTGCTCCAAAGAGGAGGGAGCTAGGCTATAGTAACAGAGGACAGCACAAGGGGCAATGATTTCAAGTTGCAGGTGGGGAGGTCGAAGTTGGATATTAGGAAAAACTTTCTTACCAGGAGGGTGGTGAAGCATTGGAATGGGTTACCTAGGGAGGTGGTGGAATCTCCATCTTTGGAGCTATTTAAGGCCCGGCTAGACAATACCCTGGCTGGGATGATTTAGTGAGTGTGATCCTGCTTTTAGCAGCGGGTTGGACTAGATGACCTCATGATGTCCCTTCCAACCCTATGATTCTAGTATTCTTAAAAGGTTTCCTGTGCCACGGTTTACCCAGGCAATACTCCTAATTAGTTTAAACGGGAGTTTTTCTGCATAACGAGGAAACAATGGGGTCTAAAGCTCTCTGTGCCAAGTTGCACATGTCCAGAGCCTCAAAATGCTTGTGTGAGACTGAAGGCAACCCCTCGCTGACACACAGAAATAGGCCAACACCCAGCAAGAGTGAGGGTGAGCTGGATTCACCTCACAGGTGTAGTTTGACTTCTATATCGGGAGAGGGTGAAGGGCTTAATATTAATAATAATTATAGGTCTACCTCGCAGATTTACTCATTGACAGTCCCCTGAACCCTTATAGGAAACCCTCATAATTTGTCCCCCTGCACTGGGGTGAGGCTAACAGCCCGCCCCGCCCCCAGGGCACCCTCTGTGATCCCATAGGCTGTGTCTACACTTGTAAATTAAGTCGACTTAAGCTTAATTGAGTTGACTTAATTTACCCTGCGTCTACACTAAAGTTTCCTTAAGTCGACTTAAGGAAAAATAAGGTTGACTTAATGAAAATTAAGTCGATTTTATTAAACCTCGTTTTAATTCGACTTAGCGCTTAATTCGACTTCCTAAAGTCGACTTAAGCCAGTGTAGACGCAGGGTACCCCTAAATCGACTCCTTTCTCTTCGCCCTGACTGTCCTCCCAGAGTTCCTGGGACAGGAACCCTGGTTTGTCCAATCACGGGGCAGGTCACAGCCCTGCCCTCCCCTTCCCCCCCCCACTCAAGTTCAGAGCTGGCCAGGCCTGCTTCAAACACACAGCATGGCTCAGCAGGGCAGCCAGTGCTGCAGGTGCCCCCCCCTCGTGAAGCCATGCAGGGATCCTGGCCTTCATCACCCTTTGGGGGCTGAGTCAGTGGCCCCCAGGCTGCAGGGCAGCCAGAGGAACAGGGAGGTTTACGCCTCCATCTCAGAAGCCCTTGCAGCACAAGGGGACACCTGGGACACCCAGCAGGTCTGGGTAAAAATTAAGGCTCTGCGCCAGGGGTACCAGAGGAACCGGGAGGCGGCCCGCAGGACAGGGGCAGCACCCACCACCTACTGCCACTACTACCAGGAGCTGCACGGCTTCCTGGGGCAGGAGGGTGGGGGGGCTACCCTGCCCGCACGGTCAACTCTGCTGAGCCCCTCTCCCCCGACGACATCCGGGAGGAGGGCTCAGTGGAGGAGACCGTGGGCCCCGTGGAGGGGGAAAGCAGCCAGATCCAGGAGCCGGAGGGCACCTCGCCACCCCAGGATCCAGCTGCCAGCCGGTTCCGCAGAGGAAGACACAGGTGAGGGGCCAGCGCCACAGGGACCTGCAGCAGCTGCTGGTGAGTGTTCCCCCCTCTCTCCCTACCCCCTGGGACCAGGGTCGGGCATGCCTGTGGGGCAGGGACTGCAGGGGGTACATGGCCCAGGGACAGACAGGATTGGGGCTGGGGGAGGCACTCCCACAGGAGTAGAGGGGCAGGGGGCTGTGTGGGAGAGGGACCCCCAAGGCGAGCGGGGCAGGGGTGTGTCTGCAGATGGGGTGGGGGAAACTGTAGGCAGGAGCCCCAAGGCCACACAGCATGCCCCTGACACGTGGCCCAAGGGGGCCCCCCCCCCCGAGGCAGGGCTGCCTGTAGCCCACCACTGTGGGCACTGCACCCGACCTGGGCAGCACAGCGTGCCGGCACGTACCAGGCGGTCCCGGTGCCAAAGGACAGGGATTGGCAAGCCGGGGGATGGTCGGGGACAGCAGCTGCTGTCAGACTGCACCCCACATGGGCTAATGGGAGGGACTCTCTTCTGCACTTCTTCCCAGCAGCTCCCGCACCAGCAAGGCGCAGGACAACTGGCGTCCCAGCAGGCCCCATCCAGGGGAGGAGGAGGAGGAGGCCGCACTCACGGGACGAGAGCTTGGAAGACCTCGTCCGCGTGAGCGAGAGGACAGAGGCACGCCTGGCAGCGAGGCAGGATGAGAGCCACCCAGGGTCGAGCAGCGGCTGCTCGAGCAGATGCTCGACCTGCTCGAGCGCCAGACCCAGGCTGTGGAGCGCTTGGAGGAGAGCGTGTTCCCCCAGGGCCCCGTCCTGCACCCCAGAGGTGGCTCCCCTCGGCGCCGGCCCAGGACCCGTGGCAGATGCCCTTGACCTCCTGCTCTCCCCCCTGACCCCCTTTCCTCCCCCTAACACCCCCCTCGACTGTCTTCACTCCTCCCAAACCCCGCACCTCCCTCGACCATTTTCACTCCCCCCAAACCTCCCTCGACCATCTTCACTCCCCCCCAAGCCATCCAACCCTCCCACCTCCCAGCCCCCATTATCCCTAAATAAACAGCCTGTACCCCAATATATGTTTTTGGGTTTTTTTTTTATTGGTTCGGGGGGTAGGGAGAGACGGGTGTGTGGGGGCAGGCATGGGTGGGTGGTAGAGCCGATGGGGCCTGGGAGCAGGCCTAGCCCTCAGTGGGCCTCACTGGCAAAGTGGGCCCTGAGTGCACCCCTACTGGTCTGCACCCGCGGGAGAGCTTGCTCAGTCCAGGACAGGGCATCCTCGGGCTGCTCGTACTGAGCGGCGAGCCCCTTGGCATCGGCTTCCCAGACGTGGGGGACCCTTCCCCCCCCCTCCCCCCCGCAGCTCGCAGAGGTTGTGGAGGCAGCAGCATGAACTCACAACCTCCGGCAGGTTGCTCTCTCTCCGAGCTGCAGGCGGGTCAGGAGGGTCCTCCAGTGGGTCTTCAGCCGTCCAAAGTCTCGCTTGACGATGCTGCGGTACCGTTTGAGCCTCTGATTGAAGAGATCCCTGCTGTCGTCAAGGCGGCCGTGTCCGGCTTCATCAGCCAGGGGTGCACGGGGTAGGCGGCATCTCCCAGGATCAGGAGGGGCACCTGCACGTCATGGAGGGGGATGGTGTGGTCGGGGAAGAAGGTGCCCACCTGCATGCACCTGTACAGGGCCGAGTGCCGCAGGATCCTTGCGTCATGCGCCTTCCTCGGCCAGCCGACGTAGATAGTTTGAAAGCCCCCGCAGTGGTCCACCAGGGCCTGCAGGACGACAGAGTAGGAGCCCTTCCGATTGATGTAGTCCCTGGCATGGTGGTCCGGGGCGCGAATGGGGATGTGGGTGGCGTCCACGACACCCGCACAGTTCGGGAAGCCCAGCCCGGCGAGGCCCTTGAGGAGGTCAGGCAGGTTTCCCTGGGTGACAAGGCGGGCTAGCAGGACGCAGTTTATCGCCCTGCAGACCTGCCTGAAGGTGGTCACCACGATGGCCTTTCCGAGCCCGAACTGCTGGCCGACGGAGCGGTACGAGTCCAGGGTTCCCAGCGTCCAACGTGCGATGGCCACTTTCTTGTTGATGGGCTGGGCGGGTCGCAGCCGGGTGTCCATCCGCTGCAGAAGCGGGGGGGTGAGCTCATGAACCAGCTCGAGGAAGGTCCGCTTGTTCATCAGCAGGTTTTGCAGCCACTGTGTGTCGTCCCAGGTGGTGCCTGCAGCTGCTTGCTGGGCCAGCAAGGTGGGGTGGTCAGGCAAACGAAGCCTGGCCCAGAATTGACTCAGCCCGAGCAGTAGCTGCCGCACACATTGCAGGAGGGGAAGAGGTGGGTCGCTGACCTGCTCACCCTCCATTTTGCCAGGCCCACTGCAGAAAGTGCCGCACTCACTTCCTCTTTTGTGGGACTGGCCTGGGGGGGGGGGGGGGGGGGG
>ML685833.1:1593683-1625136 GCA_007922175.1 Pelusios castaneus
CCCCCCCCCCCCCCCCCCCACGTCCTGACTGCCACAGGCCACACTTCCCATCATGCACCACTCCTAGTCCCTGCCAGTCAATGTAAGCATCAAGTGGAGACGCTATAGGTCGACTTTGCAAGGTCCCCTAGAGGGAACTCCCACAGATTCTGCCCCTCACCCCAGAGAGCGAGACCACCTCTGACACCCCCCCCCCCCCATTTCCACAATCTGAGGAGGACTAAACGACCCCCTTCCTCCCCCTGGCTCCTGCACTCACAATGTGGCAGGTGGTACAGCCCAGGAAGGTGTGGAGCTGGGAGAGCACCCCCCCCCATTGCCAACCGCCCCCCCCAACAGCATTTTTTTTGGGGGGGGGGCTTGGTAGCTCCCTCCCACCTGGCATTTTCTACAGGGTCGCTTGGGCACCTCGACAGAGTGTACTGGCCTCTGTGCCGGTGGTAGGGTACCTATGGGGCACCTACAATTGGGCCTTGTACCCGTGGGGGCAGGAGCTGCAGGCCTTGTCTACACTACTCCTTATGGGGGCCAAACGTCCGTCCCTCACCTCGCGCTGCATTTTCATATCAGCCGGGTCCAGCGCTGAAGCTAACAGCTGAGCCATGAAAGACCGAGTCGCGTGCACGGCTCATAGACGCTGCAGTTGCTTGTTGCTCAATCTGGACCCATTAACGAGACAGGCATGGATTTGTTTCAGCCAATGTTGCGCACGTGTTTCTCCCCTCCCTCCCTCCCCCCCCGGCCCCATGGCTAAAAATAAGGCTTCAAAACTGAGCCCGCTGACATCACACATTACTTTAGGCACGTCTGGCCATAGCTAGCTAGTGGGGGGGGGGAAACAGGACAATCTTTAGTTCAGTCCCTTTCTGTCCCCTGCAGATGACGAACCTGGTGACCCCCCCCCCCACTGCAACAGCAAACACTGCACCATCAGCATCGGTCCCCTTATGACACAATTCGTTGCCTAGACAATTTATTCGTGTGTTTGCTTCATTTAATCTAAAGCGGAAATAACGCCTTTGCTCTTCCATACCCATTATCAGCTTTAACGTGCATGTGAAGAAGCCCTGATGATGTTCCTCTTGAAATGGGTCGGGTTCTGTAATTACCTGCCCCCTCCCCTCCCCCCCCACCCCCCGGCAGTGAATTTTTCTCCTCCACACCCTTAGTTTAAATAGCCTGTGAGCCCAGCATCTTAGTTTAGCTAGGTAGGCCTGGCTTGCCTCACTATCCTGTCTCAGCCACAGGAACTAGCCTCCAGCTTTATTCTTTTCTTTTTATGGCACACCAGGGTTATGAATGAAATATTTAATAAATTCCCACACAATGACCCCTGCTCCTCTTTGCTCCCCTGCACTGATTCACGCACAACATAACAGGCTTTAATAATTGAACAGCCTCATTAGCATAAGCTCTGAATTAATGCGGCAGATCGCTATTAAGTTAATTCATTAGAAGAGTGTGAATGAGAAAAAATACTGTCTGTCCATTTCTCTCACTGGAGGATCAGGGCCTTGCTGACAGAAGGCAACACCTGTATGCTTAGTAAAAGAAACAGTTCGTTTTCTTTATGTAGGAGAATGACAAGCGCCCCCGTACAGCCCTTTGGGGTGCGAGCGATGCTCTGATGCAGATCACAGCCGCAATACCACAAGAGGCCCCCAACCCTCTCGTGCAGTCGGGTCTCAGGCAGGTCTTCTGGTCACCACGGCTGCATAAACACACATTGCTCATGAGCTCCCTGCTCCAGGGGCTGGAACGTTCATTCTGGCGCGGTCTCGCTCAGCTCAGTGGAGTGGTATTAGAAGGCTAGTCCCCTGCAAGGCCATGGGCTACGGCTCCTTTTAGGGCAGGCTGGCGACTGGTGGGGAGGCCAGGGGCGGGGAAATGGCGTTACAGTTTGGTAACCTGATGAGATCATTTTCAGCTGTTCCTCGTGGAGTGAGGGCGACAGCCAGTGAGCGAAAGTAAAACCCCAGTTGCCTTCTCAACATTGCCCTTCCCACCTAGCACCCCACAGGGCGCAGGCCGGTAGGTGCCGCACAGCCTTGCGCCTGGCTCAGGCATAGCACAAAGGACCAGGAAAGGAAGATTCCCAGTAAGCGACCGGTCAGGGAACTGGGCTCGCAGTGCAAAGCCCTGGGCACCTCCCAGGGAAGTGAGGTGTGGGTGAGGGCTCTGCTCGCTCCGCCACGAGCACCTGTCTGGTTAGACACCAGCTGAGAGCTGGTTCTGAGCTGGGCAGTGGTACCCAGAAGTTGGCCGTGGGCAGGTAGGCAGCTGCCATGGCCAGCACCTTTCAGGACTGCCCGCTGGGTCCTTCCATGAGCAACAAGGATGAGGCTAAGGGAAGGGGCAGCTGCCAGCCAGGGCTCAGGAAGCAGAAAAGCCCCATTTTCCAGCTGACTGGGGAGGCGCTGGTGCCTCTCCCCCTTCTGAATAAAAATCCTTTGCAAACTTGTGGCCCACTGAGAATCAGAAAAAGAGGGGACGTGCAATTCAGCCTTCTGACTTATATGGTTATCTCAAGTTCTGCTAACAAGGAGCCTAGTTAAGGAAATCAGAGCAAATGACTTTATTATACCACTAATGCATTTTATAGCATTTAGCAAAATACTTTTGTATTGCAAAACATATTAGCTTGTTTACCTGCATCAGGACTAGAACCGCGTTTCTTGCTCCGTGACATTATTCACACGCTAGTGTCCCTCATTAGCTTTTGCTGGTCTACTGCTAAAAAGACCCACCCTGTAGAGGAACTATCAGCTGTTTAAAAACCACGGACCGAGTGGACATAAGCGCAATACACGCCAAATCACTGACAAGATTTTTCTTGTAGCGCATGAGTTTGGTCCGTCAATGTGGATTTTTTACATTACACTTGTGCTTTATGGGAAAGACTTGACTTCAGGGGAGAATTTTACTGTCAAGCCACCTGCTTATTTATTTATTTAAAGTTCAAACTAAGTCAAAGCTGCTTTAAGTGACCGGGAGTGCTTGTTTGAAACCACCCACCTTCTTAGGGAGGAAAGGGGTGAGGGTTTTCCCCCCTTCATCTATAGCATGGGGCATGGCTCACTTGCTGGTGGACTCTCTATCTTAAAGTCTTTAACCCATGCTAACCATTCATAGGGTTGAGGTTTATTACAGGAGTGGGTGGTGGGGGGTTCTGTGGCCTGCCTTGTGCAGGAGGTCGGACTAGATGATCATATTGGTTCCTTCTGATTGTAGCGTCTATTTGTGAGTGCTCCTGCCTTGATGTAACAGCTAGCTTATTACTCCACCCACACAAAGGAGATGAGAGGGGCTTTCTACCTCAAAAAAGGAGCTAGGATGTGGGCAGGGCACCTCTGAGGTAGGAGCACTTGGCATCTGGCACGCCGGACTAAACTTGAGCTGAGTTTTATCTAATAAAAGCAATCGCCCAAGGAAAGACTGAGTTTTTAACTCTAAGCAGTGCCTGGAATTCATGTTGCAGCTGGTGGGAATGGAACCTACACACACTTGGTTAGATCCTATTTGTGTTATAGCTCCATTTATAGCCAGCTCCGTAATGGTACCCACTTCACTTAACTGGACACAATATACTGCTTTTTTCAGCCTGTACCACATCAAGCAGAAAGTATAACGGCTGTCCTAGCGCATTAGCAATGCAATTAGTGATTGTATTAACTGCTGCATCAGCAATTTCCCTTCAATTTTTTCCACCTGGTTTAATCTTCAATCAACAGAAGCCTGTAATCAGAATAATTCCACTTGTTTGGCTTTCCCCTCCCCCAACAACTTTATAGTTTCATGCTGAGAGCGTAGCACTCATCCTTAATTATGGTTTTGAGCTATGCCAAACCTATGATGCATGGTATAGGAATATTTACGTATGCTAATCCAGAGCATGGTTTTACAAATACAACCACGAATGACAGTAAATTAGGTCAATTAACTTTTAATCCCCTTTACAAGTTTACTCTACCCTTCCAGCAAGTTAATGTTTAACTTTTAATTATTTTTAGTTACTTTACGGTATAGGAAGGATTTTTTTTAAACCCGAATGTCAGCGGAAATGCTCAGTAATTAAAAAAAAACCAAAACAACCTTCATATGCACGAAACTGAACACTGCCTTAGCTAGGAACATTCATGCCTACGTGGAAATAAGCAATGACTTCATATTAATATATCTTAGAATATTTCCATGCATGAAAAATACATGGCCTAGTTCCTCAAAGCACTTGTAAGATTTGTCTAAAGCGTCATATGTCACAGCTTTCACAGAAAAGGCCTCAGGATGCTTTGCAAAAGTCTTTGTTGCATTCGCTTGAGGCACCTCTGGAATGTGGCAGTTTAACATTGTAACACTCTATATGCTTGGGACAGGAAACTACAGGAGGGAATTCTAGGAAAGCAGGAAATCATTACTTGAATTGGAGTTTGGCAAAAAGCGCTGATGAGCTGGCATACAGATTATAGCAGCCATGTCCTTCGCAGAGGTCCTGGGTTTCAATGCCTTCTTTGGAGATAGAGAGAGAGAGACGAAGCTGTTCAAGGATATCACACCCCTTAGCAAGGGTGTGCATGAACACCACTCTTCTGAAGGGTGCACTATGGTCATGCTTTACTTTTGATTCGTGCTTTTTGTAAATGCAATCAATACATTTTCTAACAACTTGGTTGAAAAAGTTAACTCAACAGCTCACTCCATAAATGCTACCATCCCTTGCTATTCATTCACAATGAAAATCAAGCCAACACATGCTGCATTGCTTGTGGCATATTCATTAGACACAAGTACCCCGTAGTATCAAGCACAATACAGTCTTGGCCCTGGTCCCTTTATGACTTAACCCATTTTGTAGAGGCAGCCAATAATTTGGAGAAAGACCCTAGTTCCTGTTGCCATCTGTCGTCCAGAATTTCTCCCTTTGGTCTGACAGATATTGTGTAAACTACAGTAGGTACTCCTCACAGAAGCTACATAATAGTAAGAAAAATTCAACTGCTTCATAATGCACCTCCATCTACCGTTCAGCAACACAAAAGAACACTCCACTTTGACATTCTGAACTAATTCAGGAAAAGCTTATACTGCGCCGTTCTCTTGGCCACTAACAGTCTTCATAAGCCAGGAAAGGAGAGAATAGCTTGGGTCCCCCCCGCCCCCCACCGAATGTGGGGAGGAATCATAATTCCATTAAGGTCCACTGTGTTCTAAGGCATAAAAGGGCCATTGCTTGGTCCAGCCAACTGGCCTGAGTTGCTAAAGACCCTGGAATAATAGACCCTTTTCAGATTATCGTACATTAATATTGGTGCATCTTCCATGGTGATCAACCAGACCTTGAAGCACCATGGAAAAATACCCCGTCTGGTGGACAAAGTTTTTGGCTTGATGTGGGGTGCATAGAAAAGGCATCTGTGTCCCACGAATAGCTCCTATACCATTTGGGAACCCCATACATGCAGAGCCATTAAAAAACTTGGGTGCACTGCCAAGCTTCATGACCTGACACAGCAGCACTTTACCAGAAACCTCCATGACAAGAGTTTGAAGAGGTGATCTACATTGGTTAGGGACTGGCTGGATGCAAACAAGGCTGGATGCGATACTCTTCTGGGAGAGAAACTCTCATTGGTCAGATGCTGAAATGCCCAGATGAGCTTGGTGCAGATTTCTAATGAATTTGCATTTGTCATCCTGAACTTCTGCCACCACTGCTGGTCAACCCAATTCTGCATCTCCACCATCTACCACCCATCGGTGGTACTTGGCTGACAGCTGCTGCTCCAAGTATATCTGCTACAAGAGCAACTGCTTGATTTCATCTCCTGCGTGTGCCCCCCCCACTATTAGCCAAACACCACAGCCTCAACAGCCTATGAAACAGCGGCGCCAAATTCATCAGCCAGCATGACACACAATGCAGGTGCATCATCCTGTTCATATTGATTGTCTTGATCATGGCACTCAGCTCGAGATCCTCTACACTGGCTGAAAAATATTCAGAATGGTGCTCCCTTTATTGCACTCCAGCTCCTCTGGCTCCCACCTAGCCGCACGGTCCCTTAAAGATATAGGTTCTCCTGACCCCAAAGGTCCAGCCACAGCACACAGAACAATATAGGTTTGGATCTTACCCAAAATACCACACTGGTAGCCAATCCTTTAGCAACTACAACTAAAGGTTTAATATAAGCAGCAGCAAAATATGAGATGTTAAAGGCACAAAACGAATCACATACATACAAATGATTTAAAGTTCATGAAAAGCAGTTTGCAGGCTTGTTCTTCTGGAGTTTGCAGACTTGTTCCTCTGGTAAACACCCAGCACCAGGGTGGGCCTCAATCCTTTGTTCAGTCTCAGAGGAATAGTTCCAGAGATGGGCTACCCCTTTGGAAAGAAAGTCATCGTGGGACTTTGTTAGTTTGACCCAAAATCTCAGAAGTCCTATAGCTTCTGCTATGCATCCTAGAATGCCCTGTGCAAAAACACAGAGTGCAGAGCAGAACAGTGCACCGTGGGGTATCTGCCCAGAACACAAAGCAGTCCATTTGAACACAGAATTGTGTGGATGCAATGGTGAATATGAAATTGCCATTGTGAAGTGGTGTGAAACCACTTTGGTTTGCTACATATAAATGGCTGCATTTACATGGAACAAACCACACTGGTGTAACAATCACCACCATTAGAAATGCTTTCAGTAACCTTGTCACAATTTAGCAATAGTAGCTGTAGGTATTTCCATACTACATTAGTGAGGCGTTAACTGGAACAGTCCTGTGAGACATGGGCGACGTGTGGGAAAGGTGAAAAATAAGGGACACTAAACTGGCATTCATGTAGAAAATTTAAGATCAGATGGGATTCATTTTCTATGAGCTTGATTTAATGATTATTTCTGGTGAAAGTAATTTTCAGCAGTACCTAAATGGGGCTCACCAAGACTGGATGGAAAGTAGGTAAGATTGAGGAGTAATTACCCACATCATGCAGGACATTTGATGACAGGTCTCTACAGCAGCTGGTAGATGTTATGTCCAGAGTGGGTAGATTTACACCAGCTGTCTTCCCATGCTTGAATTCCCATCTCCCAACTGAGTGCAAATGCACTCTGAGAGGGTTGGATGGACAATATATGGACACTTCTGAGAATTTCACAATGATTAGAATTCAACTCTGAAATAAACTGATTACTTAGTTTTCAATATTTGGTGGTGGACTGGTGAAAGACCTGTTTAAGTTGTAAGCTATCTGTCTTTGTTCCCGTACTGTTTCTTCTGTGCTGGTACGAGTCCTTACTGCAGCATTATTCTTTCCCTGCTAAGGAAGAGGGGCAAATTGGTTATTTTTATATATATATTTAAATTATCAGCAGTTTTATTTACTGCTGGCTTTAAAGCTCTTAATTTTGAAGCTTTAAATCTCAAATTGTTATGGTCATATGCCAGGAAGTGAGTTTTATGACCGCTCTTTGTTCTGGTGGCTTAGAATAGTCTGAAGTGAAGAGAGTCCTGTACATTTATTATTCTTCAACAACCACACTAAGGATGTTTTTCATTAACACTCCTCAGCAAGCATGTCTTCCTAAAGAGCATCCCAGTACACCAGCTAGGACCTCTCAGCTCCCATAGCCCTTCTTCGGCCAATATTTATACTGTAGTCAGAACTTCGTCAAATGCAGCCCTAGACAATGCAACTGTGCTCTTTTGCTTTAGTTTTCTCTTGCACCTGCTGACCTGTTCAAAGGGAGCAGAGCCACCCACTCAGCACAATGCAGAAACAGCGTCACATTTCATCTTATAGGGCAGCATTTGATGGGAACTCCAATGGATGACTGGGCATGGGCTAATATCGGCCAGCGTATTTTAGACTAGCAGCCATGGGATTAACCCGCAGCCCAGGACTTCATTCTAATCCAAGTGCAGTTCACATGTGAAAAGGGTTTGGACACTACTGTTGTAATGATATAATTACTGCAGACATCTCTTAAATTGCGGCTCCTTTCTATTACTGCTGTGCAAACTGAGACTACTCAAAGCACGCTGGAACTATGCCACGTAAATAATGCTTTGTTGAAGGTATTTATTCACAACGCTTTCTAGATGCATCTTAATATGTAGAATGTGTGTGTTTGGTGGCTCTTACTTCGATTTTCCTCTTGGCATTAATCCTTTCAGCTTCCCACGCAAGGACTTTTTTTTTTCCATCATTAACAATTTTGAATTCTTCAGAAAAATTGTAATACGAGCAGGCACTTTTTATTTCTAAAGCAAATTTGGGTTTTTTTTCCCCCAATTAATACATTTTTCTTTCTTTAATTTAGCTTTACTCAGGGGATTGCTAAATATGTAGAGTAATTCAAGTTTGGCCACGAGAAATTCTTGCAATCCATAACTAACTACAAAAGAGGCTGGCTTTAGACCAGTTTTATGTTAATTCCTGTGTGTGTGACGAATGGAGAAGAATAAAATAAATCAATTGATTTAACTGGCTTCAATAATCTTTTGTCAAGTACACAACAAAAACTCTACGAAAGCATTTTGGAGCAATTTAATGAAAAAAGCAGATTTTATTATGTGATTTCTGTCCATTTTTTGGCTTTGCTGTAAATGGTTCACATTTACTGCAACTTCTGTACAGATGTGTGGTTTTGTATTACCAGAACAGCAAATGTAAATGAAAAATAAATGCTCAACAGTTCCACGCAAGATTTTACAGTCCAACATTTCACTGAGTAGGTGAAAGCTACAGAATTGTTACTACAGAATTATTCAGCATGAATAAAAAACTACAACTTTTATTTTTAAACAGGAGTCACCGGTTTTAATTTTTACACTGTTTAAAATTACTGTGATAAAAAATAATGAAAAAAGCTTTTAATATGCCATACACCAGTATAATATAGGATCTGTCCCCGTTATAGATCTTCTGTTTAATATACAAAATAGAATAATGACACTGTTGAATCTATGCTGTTAAGCAAATTAGTTTGGGGTTGGGGTATATTTTCATACACACAGCCTTTTGTCAGAAGAGAAACCCTTCTAAGTATTTTTTTTAAAAAAACTATTTTAAAGAGGCTCTATTCCTAGTCTGAAAAATTGGTTCCTATGTAACATCAGTGATGCACCAACATCTGGCTTTGGACTTGACAAATAATGGAGCTTTTAATGACTCAACTAATACATAATACATACAATTCTTTTAAACATTCTCTCATTGGGTTGGGTCCTGCAGTCCTAACTCACACAAACAGTTCCACTGAAGTGTGGCTAAAGAAAACAGGATTTGGGCCACTGCTCCAGGCACTTTCTCCTCCTCCTCATCGTTCTCAATACTTAAGTTTTTGTCAGACTAGAGAGGCTACTATTTAAACTAGCTTGGCAGTTCCTTCCATACATTCTCTCTCTTTTACCAATAGCAAAGCTCTTAACAGATTCTTAAGTAGAATTTTTTTTCTTTTCCTTTAAAAAAAAAAAAAAAAACAACCACCAAAAAACACCATGCAAGTTCCTCCTCTCTCCATCCCATGTCCTGGCTTATCCTATGTAAGGCCATTTCTTTCAGTTTCCATGTGCAATTATAACATACAGCATGTATCTCTAGGGCTGTGCAAATCTCCCTCTGTCAGATGTATGCACTATGTAATAAGGCACTGAAGAGACAGAAATCAGGGTTCTTTCTGCTTTATCTAAAGTGTAGGTTTTCCCCAGTGCTAAAAGACTAATCCTGCAGGGCACACATATCTCACTGCTTGCTAAATTATTACTTATTTCAAATGGTGTGGGTTTAAGACTTTAACAGCACATACAGAATGAATTCTCTCGTCCAACATCATCATTTCCTCTTTTATTTGAATCCATAATTCAAGAATGAATATATGGGAACACAGATCAAAGGGGTTAGAGCCTCTTTCCTCTGAAGTACTTATTCTCACAAGGTAATACTATTTTGTTCGTGTACATTTTGGTTATTTTTCTGTTGGCAAACAAATAATAGCACGTACCTTTGTCCACACACACTATGAAATTTCCTAAGACCTCAAATTGAGGTATCTGGGACTAAAATGAGCGATTAATGCATTGGAGTGTTTCAGATTACGTTTTAAATCATTCTCTGAAATAAGAACAGTTTTCAAGCTCTTCCTTTTAATTAAAGAGTCTTTTTAAAAAGCAAACATTATAATCTCTAACTGTACCTCAGATAGCATAAATATTTTCATCCACTTGGGTTGCCAATGCTAGTTAAAATACTTTTTGAGGTTTATCTTACAAAATGTACATACCCTTTAGAGATCATTCAAAGAGAACAGAATGATTACTTTTTTTTTATTAAATGTGATATTTTTCTCCAAAGTACTGAATATAACATCTTTTGCATTGGTGTAACATTCAAAAAGAGATTTAAGAAACGACAAAAACCAGCTTCCTATTTCACTTGGAAACAAACTTTTGCTGAACAATAGAAATGTGTTAGTGTATTGTGAACAACCTATGCTCTATATTTACATATTGCTGGTACCAGTATGAATATTATTGCCAAATTTTTCAAACTGTTTTTGCTATGCCGCCTGAGGCTGTCTATGAAATTAACCCCATAAGTTCAGTGATGCATGCATGCACCTACACACACACATCATTTCGGTTTACATTTTTTGCAGTGGAGGTCATGGTAACCTATTAAATCTGGAGTTACTATTTGCAAGTGAATGGTAACCAAACACAGGGGTGGTTCCAAATTCCAAGCTGTGGTTCTATACAGTGATCTAATGAATGGAAATTTCAGCCCTCAGAACAACCCTCTCAGCATGGGTTTCTTCCTTTAAAAAAAAAACAAAAAAACAAAAAAAAAAAAACCCAGAGTACCTCTTTGGATACCTAACACCTATGCTGCCAGTGTTAATACTTCCATAATTTGCACGGGTTACCATTCCGCATATTTGTGACCCCTACGAAAACAAGAATCATGTGTCATGATAAAGCAATCAGTCATCTAAAAAACAAAAAAATCACTTATTATACACTATACAAGCTATTTAACAATTATTCAATAAATCGCTTTTAAAGCTGCAGTAGCCCTTCCCTTCTTTGCTTAGATTAGTGAATATACCACTTACATGCATTTGAAACTATAACTAAATATAAAAATATATTAGGGATTTCATATTTGATCAGTTCGATTTTTCTCCCCTTTTTCTATTGCACAAATTGGGCCACTTTGAATAAAATTCTAATTTCAGGGTGGCTTAGTAAGTATTTATGCTTTTACAGAAAGTTGTTAAAGGTGCCCACAGAAAGGGCTACTACAGCTTCTAAACTGTTTAAAATATCATTATCAATGGTGACAAGAAGTTCACAATGCATATGGTATTTATATGGCACACTAGTAATTTGACATGAAGGAATGCAGCCTTACAGACACAGAAATCTGACATACAATTCTAAACCACAAAATCAGTAGCAGAACCTCCCTGCTCTCCAGGAAAAGATGATGAACCAATCAGTGACAGATGAAAATGTGAAAATGGGTGACTAACGACATTCAGGTTTGAAGTTTGTATACCCAGAAAGTTATAATTTGTCAGTAGAGTTGGTCTGTTTTACAGTCTGCTTAAAGTTCCAAAGGGGGAGCCGTGTTAGTCTATTGCAGAAAAACAACAGAGTCCTGTGGCACTTTTAAAGACTAGCAGACACGGTACTCTGTTGTTTGTCTGCTTAAAGGTAAAGGTCTAACTGAAAAGAAAACTTCAAGAACCAACACAATATTTCAAAAGTACTGGCAATAATTACAAGTCAGTCTCAAAACTCAATGTTTTTCCATATAAACTTGTCTGATGAAACATGAATGTATACTGAAAATGTGAATTCCTCCACACAGAACTATTTTTTTAAGCTAAGCATATTTTTCCAAAAGTTTCCTGATGGGCAGTTGGGACCGGTCTTGATATTAATGCAGCCCAAGACTATTCCACTTATGGCTGTTGCATTATATGCAAAAATTAGGTTTATTTTTTGTACAAAATAACTTGCTCTTTTATATCCAGTTAGGATTGGGCTAATTTTCTACAAACACTTTTTCACATGTTTCAGAAGTGTGTGTTTCATTCATGTCTACATGGATTAGATTTGAGAATATTATCCCTTCCACATTTAAAAGAAAAATTATGGTCATCTTGATAACTGAAATCAATCAGGTTAGAAAAGCCAACCCATTTTCACATGAATATGCTCAAGGTTTAATGGCTAGAGGTCATTTAGGAAAGCTACAAGCTGCCCTACCTTAAAAAATAGTTGTACAATAGGCATCTTGAAATATTACAAAAAAAAAAAAAAAAAGTATGTAAGAAAAAAATGAGCAAGCCTAGTTCACGGTATATAAAGTTAAAGGAAATTGCTAAAACCAGACAGTAATAGCTATAAAAGGCACAACTTCCCTTTTCTGATATACACTTGTAAACTTTCTTCAGGTTACATGCATAAATCAAAATGCTACCTTAACTATACAAAAAACCCAAACCACTTTACTGGAAAAAAAAAAAAAAAGCCCAGAAAATGTTATCCAGCCAACTGCAGAAATTACTAGCAGAATGCTCATAATTCAGCCTCAAATCTTGGCACCAGGAGTTTAGATGCATCCATGGATGTTGCACTGGGGGGGAAATCCAACCGTTACCATATAAAGGTTAATTTCCTTTCCCTCTCCCTCCCCCCACTTCTCTAATCATTCAGTGTGAGCAATCTGCTGATTCTGAAGCTTAAGTCTTGGCCCTCTGTAAACCAAATGTAGTGCATAATTACAAAGAAACACCGTTGCAAGATGAAATTAACAAGTCTGAAAGTTTGTACAAAAAAAAGCTTTAGTTTGACTTTTTTCTTAAGGCAATCTTTTTATATTAAGGCAGTCACTTCTGATGAAATAAGAGTTTCTTGATATTTCCATTTGAATATTTTGGTATCTGATTGCTGATGATTTCTGCCAACATCTCTGGAAACTCAATACTCATGGATTTATCCAAAAATGTTTGGAAGCAAAAGCTTAGAAGATTTTCCACCACCTACAAATGATAAAGAGAAGGTTTAGCCTCACATTAATACACAGAGAAAAAAACACTGCTTCAGTACAGTATTTCTTCACTGTTATTCATATTTTGCTATCATGGGAGTCTAAATTGGGAATAAACAAAATATTTGAAAACGGCTAAAATATTGATATTTAAAGGTGTTGTGGTATGCTGACTACTTTGTTATTTTGTAATGACATACATAAAATGAAAAACACTATAACGGATTTTAAAATATTTTTGTGTCACTCTATTTAAAAAAAACCACAATCAACTTTGAAACTAGTCAGTTTCAAACATGAGTTAAAAGTAATTTCAAGTACTGTCTGCCAAAGTTTTGGGAAATACACCAAGGAAATGAACTAAAAACCAAAAAAATTCTCCAATAATTTTCTATTAATCTTTGGTATTACATCAAAAAGGCAAAAAAAATTACACTTCTGAGCTTTTTCTTAAGTTGACAGCATCCCTTTAATATGTATTTACTATACGAACTTCAGAGAACAAAGTATTTTATCTTAACCTTTCTATGTAGTCTGAGAAATTACCTTTCCACAACTTATATATATAGAACACATACAGCGGACATTTTAAAAACTCACATCCTGCATGGAATCCAAAAGTTTAGTCAGTTGATAAAATCTCTGCCAGTTCTGGCTCGAGTTCCCCTCTCTCTTCACTATGGCTTTCCCCAGCTCTTTGATGTATGTCATCCGAATCTCATCAAACAGAGCCTGACTCTTCAGGCCCTCCTTGGGAACTGAAACATTGAAATTGACCTTTAAGATGTTAAAGTTCTTAGCTGGTTCCACTATACATGTCATTATAAAAGTGCTCTTTTCACATTAATAACATGACAAAATGGCAAAGGGGAATACAACCTGGAGCTTACATTGTCATATGTACCTGGGGCTAAGGGCAATTCTAATTCCTGGCTGCTCTGGGCCACATGAGGTACAAGTTTGGACATCTGAACTGAGAGTAAGGAGCCTCTCTCTCCTGTGCTATGGAGCTTCTTCCCTTCGTGGGCTCAGGCACCCTGAAAGAGGCAGCTGCTCGACTGGAACGACAAGAGCGGAGAACTGGGTGGGATTAATACTCAGAGTTGGAGGGCAGCCTGTGCCAGACAGGGCGATGAGACTGGAAATGGGAGGAAGGCAGGGCAGACAAGAGGGGGGCAGGAGACTAGGAATGATAGCTGTGAAGGGAAGTACAGCAGCCAGTACAGGGAGGTTTGGACTGGGATCCAGTGTGGCATGGGAGTAGGAGATGAGACAGATCAGACAGGGAGGCAGTGTGTTCATAGCAGGAGAACTGGGGCTGGCTGGGCAGAACCTGGGACAAGGAGGACAGACATCTTTGAAACTCTCTGGCAAAGTCTCTCATCCTCCTCTAGTGATGGTCCACACAGGGAATAGCAACATACTACTGCTATCAGTTATGCCATATGTTCACATGGTAGATATAGTTTTTAATGATGTATGAACACGTGCTTTTTTTTCCCCACATGACCATTCCCTCATTCAGTGCACAGGCTGGACCCCATTCTGCGGATGAATCAATGCTATGGTATGAAGAAAATTATTATCTGTAGGTCCCTGCCTCGTGTTTCGCAGAAGCTGGAAGATGTAAAATGAATGAGACAGGAACTGCAGGAAGAGAAAGGATAGCCTCAAAACAAGGGTAACTGAATTTGGTTCTGGAAAATTGGTTTCCACCCCTGCCATTGTCAGGTACTGCTCCTGGGTTCCCAACTTGAAACTGATTTACAGAAGTGCTTATCATTTGCAAGTAAAGTCAATGGGAGCTGTGCCTTGAAAAAGCAAAATGATGTTATAAGTTCTAAAAATCAGATTGTAGGTGTTTCAAACTGGACATCAAATACTAGTGATTACTTTTGGCCTTAATCCTCCGGACCACACCTATAAAATGGCAGTAATATCCTTCTCATCTCACAGGCAGTTTAGGAAAAGAAATGTAATATTTGTGAAACTCTCAGATACTGTAGTGATGAGTGCCAGAGAAAAGCCCATGAAGAAATTAATACTTCTGTCTTCAGAGCAGGGCTTGAATAGTGTGGAGCAAATAAGACAGAGCACCACACATAGAACAAAGAGAACAAGAAGATTCTGAAATAGCAGCACATTAAGTGAATCCTGTGTCATTCTGGCCACTGAATGAGGTACGAGTCCGGAAGTAAAAATAACATATATTCAAGGAGTCCACAGAGAGCTGTCAGAAGGCTGTCTCCTAATTTCAATGCATATAGACATGTGGAATTGAGAGATCACGAATGCTTCCTTTCAAAAGAAACTTAGTTCCAGTTTTGGGGGTTGAAAGGCAAAGGCGACACTGAGTCCTCTGCCAGGATATGGAAGGAATAGTTGTGTGTTACCTTTCGGAATAGGGGCTAATAACAACAACGCACCTCTACTTGATACGTCTGCTAAGGAAATCTAGACACAGTTCTCAGTTACAAGATCCTTCTGTATTTTACAGGGATAAAAGTCCAGGACTACAAATCTCCTTTTACTTACAAGATTTAACTATCATCAGCTGAGCAAAGCAAAATACGACTGACTATTTGAGTCACTCTTGTAGTAGGAAGCTTCTAACCATTTGTGAGAAAGAAATAATTGTAGCCATATGGAAATCTGATGACCACATATATACACATATATGGCATTCATCAGTCCTGGGTCTGGACACGACATTTAAACACAAATGTGTGTTTTCACAGAGCTCTTGATCCAGCTCCAAAGGAGAAGCAAAGAATCTGGAAAGCTTTGATTTAGCCACCCTCTTCAGATTTCCATTTGCTGTAAATGTTCCACTCCTCTGGACCTTGCTCAGACACAGGTAGGGCTGGATGTATAAAAAACTGTGAGGAAGTAATTTTGCCTGATTAATGCATGCCTCGGGTGAAAAGAGGAACATAAACGTGGGACAAACTGCCCGCTCTGCTACCATGGGTCCTGCACTTTTCTTTCTTGTGGATGGACAGAGAGCTGCCTGTTGCACCTCTTTCTGGGTGTCAGTCACCCTGGTAGTGGCTGGTGGGGCGAGGGAGAGGCCCATCCTCTCTCCAGATCCCAGCCCAGGAGCCATAGTACTTGCAGCTAGGCACTGCTGCCACAGCTTCTGGCCGTAATTTTTCCCTAGGCTACTTTCCCCCGTGTGTCCTTTCAGCTTCTGGGGCTCCCCACCCCCTTCTCTTTTTGAGCGGGGTCTCCTCCAATCCTCCTCCCTGGGGGAGTCTCTCAGTCCCATCCCATTCCTCCCCTTTCCCTCAAGCCTCTGTGCTTTTGTGCTTCTCGGGTTTTTGTCTTAAAAAGGCTGCATTTAAACTTAGTACCTACCTTCTGATTCAGCAAATGGACTGGGCCTTCTGTCCAAGAGGGGCCCCTATCCTTGAGGAGTTTGAAAGTAGGGCCAGATGAGAATGATGGGTGACCCAGGTAAGCTTTAGCATGCATGTTGGAGCTAACTTTATATGACTTCTGTGTAACGTTTTTACCTTAAGAATAAATGTGTTTGCAAAGAAAGAGTTGAGTGGGAACTTGTAAGTACTGGCACTATTGTTTGTAGCCCTCAGAAAGAAAGCAAAGCCCAGGTATTTGCGTTTAGGCAGACTGGCTTACTGGGGATATCAGTGTAAGGCAGGGAACTGTGTAGACTTTAACTTCCCTGGGCAGAAAGGAATGGGATAAGGGCTCCTGCTCAGATACTCTGAGACCTAACTGGGAACTCCTGGAGTGAACAAAGGGGTGTAAAAAGGTATTAGAGGGGGTGGGGGGAGAGGGAACAGGTGCAGTTACTCTGAAACTGCGATAGCTTCATCCACCTTCCAAGGTACTGAACTACTCATATACCACCATGCTTGGAGTTTTACACATTCTGCAGATTCTCATTTTGTGATCTTGAAACAGAATGGTTTATGCATGGTTTATGTACAATGACTTGCACATATAGGCCATAATATTTTACCACTGGATAGGTTCAGCTTCAGAATATATCCAGTTATAATTGTCACAAGCACAGTTTTCCTTCAATAGCACAAAGCAGTCATACTGGAGGAGTAGCATTTACAGTGTTGCAAGAAATTCAGTCTGTGAGCTTTAACTCTGTGATTTACCTGCCATACCATCAACCCAATACACATCTTGTAATACTGGCAAAATATATTCATCACAGAGATACTGTAACTGCCTACTTACTTGTAGAGAGAAGCAGCAAGGTTTTCATGCAGAGATATTCTTCATATGACACTTGAAGCCGTGACAGCTCATTGGCAATCATAAGCATATGTTTGCACTGGTCATACATACAGGGTAAATTCATTCTCTGCCTGAAAAATAACAGCATAAAAATCAATTAAGTAGAGTGTCTAGCTCTCTGTACCTTCACCCTAGAGGGGAAAAAAGGAGGAAGGTTTACTATTGCATGCACTAAAGTTTCAACAGAAGAATCTTCACTTTCAACAACTGAGTAATTCATTTAGGACTATCATTCTACTTCATCTAGAGGGGGAATGAAGTATTAAAATCCCACCTTGTATTCAGATAGACAAACCCAGTGTCACAATGGAGGTTTATTTAATACCTGCCATGAATTCAGTACTCTAACAGGTCTATTACTTGTCAAAAGAAAACTTTTGAGATTCCACCACCATCTCTGGGTAACAAAGCACAGATTTTCAGACAGGTTTCTGTTCCCATGGCTGGCAGTCCTACAGATTTAGCAGTGTAACCAACTGGCTACAGAAAAATTAAATGACACATTGAACTGCACGCTTTTCAAATGAGTCCAAGGGAATAAGCCAACTGAATTTAATTGGGCACCTTGTCCTTTACGCCCCCAGCCTAAACTACTGATCTGTTCACCTTTAATGACACCATTAAATCTTTTTACAGCACCTTTCCCAGTCACAGCTTAGCCTTCAAAGCTATTCTATTATTAGGCCTCCACTCTGTTATGTTCTCAAAAAGGTATGCAATCTAGCAGATAAATTTAATGTGTACAGTTATAATCATGTTTCTAAACATGGTTTAGAAAGAGATGCAGGAAAGCACTTTACTGGAATCAATTTGGCTGATATACCATCTTTATGCATTTACCTCCTCCCTCATCGTCTACATCATCCCATTGTTCAGTTCTCCAGCTGGCAATTACAGTTGGTTGCTGTGAATATGGCTCTCACAGAATTACTTCAGGTGGGGAAAAGAACAAGAAACAGGACCAGATCAAATCTGGAAGTGGTGGGGAGGGGAATAGAGGCTACATTCACAAAAATTGTTGATGGAATAAAAGGATGGGAGAAAATAATCAAAAAAATGATAGCACACAAGGTGAATTGTTTCAAATAGAGTGATTTTCCAGTCAGATGTTAGTTTTTATTATAATTATTTTTACATTAAGCACAGTCTAAACACAGATCTTACCCTATTTCTTCTCAATATATAATCTAAGACCTTCAAATACCAATTTAATATAATATAATATACTCCTTGGAGAATTCTGTGCACTGTGCAAGCGCAGAACTAATGCTCCACCCAAATTCCTCACCTTCCCCACTAAATAACTGATTCTGATGGGGAGGTGAAGGAAAGCTGCGAGAGGAATCATGCCGCCATTACACCTTTTGCCCTCTAGGGACTGATACGGTACAATAAGAGAGGGCCCATAAGTCACAGCAGGCAGTTGCAGAGAGGCTGCCTTCCTCACAGCGCCCTGCCCATGGGCCAGGTGAGGAGGCACAGGATAGGGGAAGATGGACAGAGTGGGTACGTGGAGCTGCTGGGGTCACAAAGACTAGGGTTCAGAGGGGCCAGTGGGGGACCGACTTCAGGGGGGCACAGAAGTGAGTGAGGGTGACAATAATGAAGTAGGGGCTGAATGGGAGTGTGTGGGGGGGTACAGGGCCATATGGTGAACGGGGGGGAGGTGGGCAGGGACACATGCAGCCAGGGGCAGCAATGCCTGCCTGAGTGGGGATGCAGGGATACATGTAGATGGGGATAATTACGTCTGGCTGAATTGGAAAGGCTAAAGGTCAGCTTCCCAACTCTCCTACATTATCCCCTTCCCTACTCCAAAAAAAAAAAAAAAACCCAACCCACCCAAAAATCCCTGTTCTGTTCTTCTCCCACCCACAGCTAACAACGCACCAAGTTCACGCCAAGGCTCCCTCCCAGCAATTACTTTCCTCTCCTTCAAGATCCTCCATTATCCCTGACTCCCCTCAAGGTCTTACACTGCTTCTGAAGTGTGTGGGAATTGGAAATACATTGTAGTTTAAATGAATTATTACTCAAAAAGTTTTGTATTAATATACCTAAGAACTCTATTTGTCAAAACAAAAAAAAAAATATCCTGAACCATCTTTTTTGTGTCTGCATCGTTACAGATGTACTTTCTGACAGGTATTTTGAAATAAATTACCAAAATAATTGAAACGGATACAATTTTATTGTGTTGTTTTGTCAAATAATGCATATAGAATTTTTCAATTTTTTTTTCAAAGCTAGGATCATTTTCCACATCTCCGTCCAGTATCCCATGGAAGAGAAATATATAACATACACTCACAAAAATGTTCAGCCCAAGAATCATCATTTAAAAAATACTAATTGAAAAAAGAAGGCACATGCTTCTTCCACAAGGACAAAATAAACAATACAGAAAGAATATGAGCTGAGATGGACAGTTTAAGAAGTTGGTGACTGCACAGCAAGAAACATGGGCTGTTTAAAGCCTATTAAAAACAAATCTGAATAAAAGGCTGGAAAACCCTTTTTCCAAATGCATTTTTTGAACTGTATTACGACTATTTGGGGTTTTTTTCCTACATATATCCCTGGAAACCCCAGTCTAATTCCAGAGTTTAATAATCAAGCAGCAGCTGAAAGAATACACAGTACTCTTACAAGGTAACATGTCAAATGGGGCTGGAAATAAACATTAAGAGACTCGACTTTTCTGTGGGACCTTGACATAAATCTATGCTAATTTTTTGCTGTCACCTTTGGAAATCAAAGAGTAATTTAAGTGTTTTAAACTGAGCAGTTGAAACACATCGTGGGACAAGGCTTAGCTATTTCCCTCTTGTATAATATTACCATTTTTCTGAAGAAGGTTACAATAAATATTATGAAATGGGCTAATGTGTTATTTATTTTTAACTATTATGAATGCACCCCTCAGCAAGTGTATGGTGCCAGTACAAAGCCAAACCACAAATTTTAATATAAGCAAAGCAACACAGAATGCATGCTCTACCAAAAAACCCCAGAGTATAAACATACCCTCCTTCCTTCCCTTCAGATAAGGTTGAGTAAACAGATGATCTTTGCACTGTGTCCTGAAGGGCAGGCTGTGTCAGAACAACGGGAAAGCTAATTCAACAGAGAGTTCTTAACGCCAGAAAACAGTCTGGGATCAGGTCCCAGACATTCCACTCTGAGATCTCCTGGCAGGAGAGCATTGGATGATCTCAGCTACCACAGTGATGCACAGAGAGAAAGGAAATGGACGAAGGATTATGTACAAACGACAGAGTAGGGAACCAACCAAGAGCCGGGGCTCCCAGGTTCTTTTCCAGTGTTTACAGATGGCCACAAAGCAAGAAAGTAATTTAACAGCTTTATGAATTGGTTTATCCATCTATAAACTGGGTATAATACTTAAAGATGGTACCTAACATGGCCTAGTCTTCGGACAGCGCATAAAAAGGAACACATATTCGAAGTGCAAAGGATTTATTATTAGGAAGGACACGCAGTTCATGCAGACACACTACTGGTTTCAGAATAGCAATAATCCATATAAGATAGTTTCAGAGGGGTAGCTGTGTTAGTCTGTGTATAGCAAAAACGAGAGTCCTGTGGCACCTTAAAGAATAATAAATTTCTTCAGGCATAAGCTTTCGTGGGTTCCAACTCCCTTTGTCAGATGAACTTTCCTTCCTTCACCCTGGCACGTGTATATACACCCTTTCACTGTAGTTTCCACTTCATGTATCTGACAAAGTGGGTTGTAGCTCACGAAAGTTTATGCCTGAAGAAATGTATTAGTCTTTAAGGTGCCCCAGGACTCTCGTTTTTGCCATAGAGATAGTGCTTATCAAGGTGATTTTTGTAATTACAGAGTAGTTCCATTGCAATTACAGTGTAAACAAACAGTGGTTTACCTTTTCAGTATGTAATTACCACCTGTTCTTAAAACTGGAGGATTAACTGGATGAACGCTTTACTTAATATTTCTTTAGTGGGGCTTTTGTTTTGATAATGGTTTTAAAACCGATACGCCTTAGGTACTTTCTTGTTTCTAATGAATCAGTGATGCTTCATTCTCTTGATCAGCTCTGCTATAAGGAAACCCGCTGGGGAGTTATTTAGCAATCAAATAACTCAGTTTTAGTCGTTTACCAATCTCAGGCTATTCTCCAATTAGTACTGTAAAGAGGTATACTGTGCGTTTCAAATGTAGAAGAATGGGCCAGTCGACAAAAGCAAGAACAGGGTAGTAATGCTTAGAGGTCTAGAACTGCTGATTGCCACTAGGATATCCCAGCTCTCACTGCATAGCCTCTTATACAAAGTGCACTACCCTATACACCTATTCTATTGTATAATGCTAGCAAAAAAAAGCCATACAGCATTTGGAGACGGTATTGACTGTGTACAGGAAAAGCACATCCACGTTTATTAGAAAGATAATGTAATTACTTAGATCAATAGCTCTCAACCAGTGGTCTGCAGACCACTAAGAGTCCACGAGTCCTGATGCCCCACGGGGCAAAAGCCTTGAGCATACCCTGCCCAGTGGCTGAAGCCTGGAGCACCAAGGCTCCTTGCTGTGCCCTTGAGTTTTTATAGCATGTTGGGGGAAACCTCAGAAAGAAAAAGGTTGAAAAACCCCTGACATAAATGATACTGTTCTGTTTAAAGACTGCTTTCTTTGAACTGGTCTCAATTAAAAAATATGTATGATTTTGGAGTAAACGTCACACAAAATATGAAAACATATGTAATTCATTGTTAAAGGACACATGAGGTTTGTGTGGGACACAAGAGAGAGCTAAAGATATGTGATATTCAACATTTGATGAGTCATTCAGCGCTATTAAATTTATGGAAGAATAAAATGAGTAAACAAGTTACTGACACCCTGAATAACAGACTGTACCCATTCAAGAGTCTGACTTACAAACAAAAAATATTTTTAACGAAATTGTTCTGGGAATAAGAAAACTTGCCTATTAAAAACATTTTCCAAAAAGCCATAATACTTAGTAGTATTATTTTCTTTCCACCTCATAATGCTAATATAGGTTCTTTCTAGGGTAACTAACACTGGGGGGGAAATGACTAGAAGAACATATCTCAAGAACAAAAAGCTGCAGAGGTGGTGAGCAGGCAAACGAGAATAGGAGTTTCAAAAATACTTTATAAAAACCTTTTTGAAAGGCCATGCAGTTGTTACATGCCCTTTACTACTTCGTGGACACAACTGCATGTGATTTGCTGTGGCTTAATGTGATTCACGTACATCTGGAAGGCCTTGTCTTAAAGACAATAGTTGAAATATGCTAACGTGGGCTCTGAAATAAATTGGGTATTACATGGCAATTTTGGGCTGTTATGACACAGCATTATAAATTTTCACACTTTTATAATCACAAACTATGTCCTGGATCTTGGGATACGTTGGACTGCCAAGCTCCACCACAGCTTTTAAAATGTGTCATATAAGCACCATCACATACCATGGTGGTGCACTTGTAAGCCTCCTCCCTCACCCCCCACTTAGAGGCAGGAAAAATATTGGGTTTTTTTACATTTCAAGTTGTAATGGGATGCATGGGTTAGGCATTAAAATATTAATCCACCAAAGATTATTATTCGCAGGTGAAACAATTTTTAAAATTTGATTTTGTACTCCCTTTAATGCTTTTTTAAAAAGTAATTTTGATTTCAATGCATGTTAAGAATCTAGATGATTTGAAAAATCCCACTAAGTGCCTAAATACTTTAAAAAATCTGCCCCTTAATTTATCTGCGCCTCGGTTTCTCACCTGTAAAATGGACATAATACTCACAGGAAGTAAATATCTAGAGGAGCTCAGACATTATAGAGATAGGGGATATACGAGTAACTGAGATAACAAACAAATGTTTTTCAAAACGTTCTGCACAGTTCATGCTTATTTAAATTCCCAGTTTTTGGAACAGCATCAGCAGATAATTTCTCTTCCTCGAGCATCATGCTGTTGGCAAACCTTTTAAAACTCGAAACTTGATGAGTTAAAAAGATCATTATAAAATATACCAATCTGCAACTGCAGAGCAAAAAAGCAGTTAAACAAATCCCGTGTTCACTTTTTATATTAGGTACTTATTCATAATTTTTTATATGTCCCAAAACCACACACTTGATGCTAGGAGCAATATCAAATACTGTTAAATTCTCTGAAGCCAGTTCAGCTTAGTAAATTTTCCTGTGCTGTGTGCTGCGTGCTGCAGCACATTACAGTACTGACCATGTACTGACAGTAGTTAAAGACCAGCTCTGTCATGTTGCTGTAAGGGAGTGGTGCTACAGAAAGATTGATCTAATGATGTGTGTCACGATGGCGGCTCCCTGATTTAAATTGCCAGTGCCAGCATAACAAAGCCCTGTAGAAGTACTGCAAACTCAGTGTGTTGTGTCTGGTCAGAAATGCTCTCTGCAGACCCCTTCCTTGATCTAAACCATAATTTCAAATTATTTAAATGTTGTCTGAGTGCAAACGGAGAGGGAGAAAGTATATTACATAGGATTGCAGATTTCTCATCTTTGTAGACACTAAACTTAATTGCAGTAAAATATATTTTAAAATTCCCCTCAAACCAGGTATTTCTAGTAGAAAACTGCAACTCTGAAGATACCTTTAAAATATTCTAAATCACTTTTACAATGCATTTTGCATAAAGATAGGCCCTCAACTCTGGGGAACATACATTTAAATAGGATCTCTCCTTTACTCTGTCTCCGATTAAAAGTGTTGCAACAACTGTAAAGCTCAAGAACTATGTACATGGATGAAGTGCATTTAGTGGTTAGAGGATGGAATTGTGACTCTTGAGCCAACAAAAATCCCTTGCTCTGCAACATACTTCCTTTATAACTTGGGTCAAATCACTTACCCCCATTTTCTTGACAGGAAACTAGGGAATACAGAGGCTTCCTTTTTCCTACATCAGAATGTTTTGTAAGGCTACATTTATTGTTTGTAAAGTAACTAAAAATATTTTGAAGAGTGCTCTATATTAAAAACATCTTTTTATACTTGCATAAGTACTTCAAGATCATGATTTCACACAATGTGCTATGCAAACTATTTGTGTTGTTTTAATACATAAAAGAAATGGAAAGGGCAAAAATTACTGTCATGTAACATAATCACTAAAAGGAATGATAAAAGTTTACAAAAGTCAAGGCAAATCTTTACACCAAAAAATGAAATGGAATGAGCATCTGAAAAGCTATTTGAAACACAAATGACCAATCATATAAAAAATAAAAGAATTACTGGTTCTTGTCAGCAAACGAAGACAGGACTTGAGAAATTCTTTAACACTAATATTTTCTGCTTCTACAGTGCCTTCTATCCTAGGACTTCAAAGTACTTTAATAGTACTAAACAAGTCTCAAATCATTCCAGCGAAATGGATATTATACCCATTTTAAATATAGGAAAATTGAGGCCTGGGCTAATAAGCCACTTCTGCTCACAGTGCAATCAAAAGCCACACACAGAAATCAGTGGTGCAGGATCTAGCTTTAAGTGTTTTGTTTAAGGTTACACAGCAAATGCATGACATAATGTGGATGAAGATCCAGATTTCCTGACTGCCAGTCCAGGGTGGCTTTGACCCTGTAAAGTAGCGCAACCTCTTATGCAATGGACACACATTCCAACTGTAAAGCCAGAATTAGAATTCAACACCCAATAATTACAGGAAATATAAATGAGCAAAACCACACTGGCTTTCATATCTTCACTGGCACTTGCAGCCCCTTTTGCAAAATATTGCCTTTAAAATTGCAATAATGCTAAAAAAAGTCAGTGGCTCTGAATTTTTATTTCATAGTTTGTATGATACAAAGGGAATGATGTTCTAGCTCGTGAATACAAGAGAAGTTAGTTTTACATTTTTTGTAGTAAAGCCTCACATTTATTTTAAGTCTGCAGGTGGCTAAACTGAAACAAACTTCCGACCAGCAACCTCAAAGAGTTAGATTTACAGACAGCTTCAACCAATCAAGTGAGTCAAGACAGTTTTAGTTAAAATGTCATAAAATATATTGCAACAAGAGTAAAAACCTACAGGAAGACAAAACCAATAAAGAAGCAAAAATTATCTACCAGCTGAAAAGACTCGCGATAAAAGCAAAGCTATAACACAGATTTAAGTTATTTTCTTGGCTAGAAAGAAAAATATTTATTTGCTCAAAAGCAACAAGCAAGTTGTAATCTGTAAAAAGTAACAATGTACACAATAAAAAGCAAGCTAAAAAAAATTAAATGCCCTGATCTTTCATCCTCATTAGTGTAACCAGCTAAGATCAGATGTTTTTATTGTATAACTGGCTCATTTTTACTTCATATCCATCCAGGCCATTATTTAGAACAGTGATGCCACCGCTGAAGTCCATGTCTATAAGGGCCTAATTATTGAAAGTAATGAACACTTGCAGCTTTTCTTGCCTTGGACTGAAGCTTGGAGTGCTCACTACTTCAGGCCCTAAAGCTTATTGTTTTCTTGTTTGGGAATGCAACAGAGAAAGTGACTTCATCAATTTAGTTCTAAACACACTGCATTAGGAACTCTCATCATTTGTTTTCCCCGGCTAATAAACAAAATATATATCCTATCTATAGTGGCTCAAGTTAACTTAGGACAGGTTTAGACAACATGATGCAAGAATCTTTCCCACCACCGCTAATATTGCTGGAGTTGCAACAATGGAGATTATTTCCTCTAATAACTAATGTAGACTATTTTTGACTCCCTAGAATAAATAGAAAAACAACAGAGTCCTGTGGCACTTTTAAAGACTAACAGATTTATTTATCGCATGAGCTTTCGTGGGAGAAAATCCCACTTTGTCAAAGCGTCTGATGAAGTGGGATTTTCTCCCATGAAAGCTCATGCGATAAATAAATCTGTCAGTCTTTAGAACTGCCACAGGACTCTGTTGTTTTTCTACAATAGACTAACACAGCTACCCCTCTGGAATTAGAATAAATAGGTTTGAAAAGTGAACTAAAGGGGATGGTCCCACTGAGATCCATCTAAAGTAAAAAGAAGGCACACAGAAGTGATCTGTCAGCCCTTATCAGCAAGATTAATTCAGGGCCAAATCCTAGTTGGAGACTTTGAGCAGCAGATGTAGAATGGAATTGAGGATAGAATGCCCCCCCTTCCAAGTCAGAGACATGGTACAGAGCACAGCCGTGTCTTGCTTTCTCTTAGAGCTGTTGAGTTGTACCAATGGCTGCAGCCTGCTACACACACTATGCTCGCCTTCCAGCCATTCTGAATAACCAATGGAGGCTCTCACTCATTTTAACAATCCAGCACTCTAATCTTGCATGTGAATGGAGAGAGTCACGGAGTGTCCCAAGGAATACCATGAGTCTTCCTATCCCCCCACGCAGGGAAAATGGGTTGATACCATGGCACTTTGGTTTCTGTGTGATCATGAAGATTTGGCCTTCTTTATTAGGAAAAATGCTCAAATTCAAGTCAGGGATACTTCACCCACGTTAGCTAAACCTCATCACTTTTCTTCGCCAGAACAAACCCACTGAGGCTTCAAGTGTGAGATACTCAGAGATAGAAGACTGTGGACTCAGCATTGCAACTGCCCATGTTGAAGATGGCCATGAAAAGTAAGAGAAGGACAAATGACCAGCAGCAGCTATTTTAAAGCTTGAGGCTTTTTGAATTTTCACAATTTAAGCCAATTATACATGTACGTTATCCCACTGTCACCCCTGACATTTCTCAATTACCCTGTAACTTCTGAATAGTCTGGAATTATGTTTAGAAGAAACCAAATGGTGTCAGAAATACCAATATACATCAGTTATATATTGATTTTAATCAACTCAAATCCACGGGCAGCAGCTTGCTGTTCCTTAAATCGGATTCTCTGTTTCTGCTTTAGCTTTTCTATCAAACAGCCACCTTTAAAGTGCTCGAATCCAAAAAAGACGCAAACTCATATGAAAGCGTACAAAAAATAAAAAATGCAAGCATTTAAAATCTTACCTTCAGAAGAGTCCAACAATTCAGCATGGAACACCAACCCCCAAAAGGTTTTATTTAAAACTAAACACAACAATTTAATATGGATGCACAAAATTGTTTTTGCTGTAGAAAAAAGACTCTACCCTGTTATATTACCTACCTAAGAAAACAGGAAATGGAAAATGGGAAAATTGGTGTTTGAAGGTACACAGTTCTATTCAAACACTATTTAATCAATATTTCTATTCATCCATTAGATACCTACATGGCTCCTCCCACCCTAATATCTGAGATGTGATTCTATCATCCCTTATCCAGTGGAAGATTAAACTTGTGTGACAGATTGCACCTGGAAGCAAAAACTTCATTAAATTCTTAAGTGGCAGAAACCTTTAATACTCTTAACTAATTAGGATAAAAGGGTTCACAAATGTAAAAGAGCAGAATGGATATCTGTCAGACCCCTATTATGCCTTCCTAATAGCTTCTGGACCAGCCTTCAAACATGATATTTTGGAAATTGTTTTGCTTTTGTGTTTTAAATCCCTTTGGGCTTCTCTTTAAAACAATTAAGATGAAAATATTAATATAAATAAGTATTTAAATATAGAAATATTATGTTAGGCTCTCTGGTCACCCAGATTATCTATCTTGTAGCCATGCTAATCTGTTGAGGAACTGATGTTTATAAACATGTTTTATTATCTTTTTTCCAACAGACCTGCTCAGCTATTTTTTTCTCTTTCATGATCATAGACTTTCAGGGAATCACTTACTAGTGGTCATTTTTACCCTCTAAAAAAAAAAAAAAAATTTAAAACCACTATGCCATATTTTACAAGAAGATTTGTTGTATTCAAACTAAACAATGAAAAAGCAAAACCAACTATATTTAGACACACCAAGAAGCAGAAATCGCATCTGAACATGAGTGGTGCTACAGAGAACTAGACAACTTGTAAGTGTCTGCAACTGTTTCTAAGTCTTTTGAAAACATTCACCTTAAGAACATAAATATTTATTTTGAAATAAAGCTACTGCAAACATGCAGATCTGATTTTAAAAACAAAAATTGTTATTCTCCATTTTATCATCAAAATATCAAAAAGCTTTAAGCCTAATGTTACCTTTAAAGCATACAGCATGGGTCTAGTTCTCTACTAGACCAATGTTATATGCCATATAAATCCACCGCCTTAAATGGATTTGTTCTTAATTTACAACAAAGCAAGCAGAAGATAATGAGATCCCATAAGTGTAAGAGGAAAAAAGTCCAAATGCTCTAGCAAATGACTCAAAGTTGCACAGCTAGAACCAACGTTTCTTGAAAATGGATAAAGTTGACACAGGTTTTGTCTGTATATGAAACTCTCTGCGAGGTGCAGTTTTACAATAGATTCCTATCACAGAGTTTGAAACAGAACAGCAAAGAAATTACAAGCAGCAATCCAGGAGTCTTCTTGTACAATAAAGGTGCTACAGAAGCATGATTAGTACACAATTATTTAAAGTGTATTTTGTAAACATCTCTTTTTATGGGTTCAGGCTAAGCAAACTTTGGAGGCTAAGCAAACTTTGTAAATATATACAGTATCAGCAACCATATCAACAGACCCATAAATGACACTTCTGACTGAACTGATCAGAAGTTGACTGATGATTGATTAATATTGTATTATTCTTTAAGAGTTAACACCATTTGCCAGCCTTCTTTTTTCCAGGAAGAACTTTAAGTAAAACATCCTGTTAGTATCATTCTTTCCCCTGAACTTATAGAACTAATTATTGTAATGAATGATGCAGGTGCATCAGCAATACATAATCCATCCATCCACCCACCTACACCCACAAATCCTTCTAAATAGAAATAACGCAAACTTTCAGCTAGTTCTAAAAGGCCACTGCTTTCATTTGACTTACTTAAAAAGTATACACATCATATGCTAAAAGGAAACCAATTTTGCAGGCAAAATGTCAGTACAGCAGTGATTCTTCGCACAATTTTGTTACCTCGTGATACACATTAGTAGGATTTACTCTCTAAAAAAAAATAGTCTTATACCAGAAAAATGTTTCAGAGTGTTTAATACCAGTCTGGCATACAGGGAAAATGACTCATCCACTACTTACTCATTAATAATCAGATCTGGTGCAAAACACAGCAGGTTTCCATTTGATTGTTTATATGATCTCCAACCTAGTGCAAAAGCCATCAGGAACATCCATGAGTACTGCAGAAGAGTCATTTGGTCATCCAAATGTAAATTTCGAAAACCTAAAAAATACAAAATGCAACAGTATTGGTCGTGAAAAAGGTCATGCTTAGGAAATACAAATCTATCAAACTAATAACCACCAAATCTATCAAACAAACAACCATTAGGAAGGATATCATTTGGTCATGGAGGCTGTGGAATGTTCTGGAATGTATATAACTTCCAGGTTAGGACTGGAAGAGCTGACTGGCTGAGGCTAGAGCTGAGCTGGAACAGCTGATCAACCAGTCCCAGCTGTAGTAACCTTAGGAGGGAAAGGGTTAACAATGAGTCCTAAAGAAGTCCAAGGAGAGCCAATAGAAACAGAGTACAGGTTTTTGTACTGGACCAACAGCCCTGCATGTTTCCTGTCTGGTGGCAGCAGAGGCCCTGGAAGGAGCAGGATGAGGCCAGGCAGCCAGGCCTAGAGAATCCAAGGCTCAGATCTGTAACTGACCATGCATGAGTAGAACAGGGAATGTTTAGCTAGACACATTCAGGGTATTTCTTTGTTTTGGTTCTTTTTTGGATTCCTCTATGCTGAGCACATGTACTCTACCCCTTCCCCCCAATCCTGTAACTACCCAAGTTAAATCCCAGAGAAGCAACTCTTTGTGTTTCGTAGCTGTCCTTTTAATTAAAGAACATTTATCCTTTTAAAATAAGTTTTGTTTCTGTGTCCTACAAGGCAAGCGATTTTGTGTGCATGTGCCTCACACTGCACAGCCAGCTACTAAAGGGAAATCAGTTCCATTTTCCAGCTGATATCACAGCTGGGGTTCAATTGCTCCCCTGAGGGAAGAATAGAGGCGATTGAGGTACCTCGCAGGAAGGAATTCCCAAGTGCGCCTTCCTGGGTTTTCAAGAGGTTTTGCATTTGGGTGGTGGCAGCAATACCACTCCAAGGCCAGGAAATTGGTAGCCTTGGAGAGTTTTGGACAAGGCTTTAGGACCAGTGTTTTTAAGGCTTTTGCATGCCCCCACCTTCTGCACTCGAATGTGCCAGAGTGGGGAACCAGCTTTGACACCCGCAGCTCTGTTTTCCACTTTCCCTGGGGTATTTTTAGTAAAAATCAGGGACAGGTTATGGCTTCCATGAATTTTTGTTTATTGCTAGTAATCTGTTCCCGACTTTTATTAAAAACACTTTTGACAGAAACTTAACCATAATCACTGGCACACGTAAAGGATTATTACTATACAATAGTATTTTAAAACAAGTGTTTCACACCCTTTCTTTAGTTATGATGGTGCTTGGACACTAGAAGACACCAAAATAGTGTGTCAAACTGCAATGATCAGATGTAATCAAGTACTTCTGTATTTTGTGGTGTTAAATGCTAACTAATCTGATCTAATTAAAGGTGCATATCTTTGCTTAGAAAGAATAGACTATATGTATGGTGGTAAGGAAGATGAAGAGATGAGATTGGAAGAACCAAAATGGTGCCTCTTATCCAAAAATTTTTGCTGTTTGTTGATCAAAGTAATATGCAAAACTTCAGCATAATTTTCAAGTTACCAAGATTACATAAAGCTACTTAGCATACAACTGTAATGAAGCCTTACTTAACCGATGAAAAAGTTTGCCTACTCAGAGATGAAACAAAACCCAACTTAAAGCAGTAATAGTCACATTCTCTTTGGCAGTCTTCAGACTTTGAAGTCTTTAAACATAACTAAATTCTTGAGTTGGTTTGAATTTGTGGCCTTCCATAGTTTTAGCTACACAGAATACAGAAATGGACTGAAAAGGATAAGTAGTAGAAAGGGTAACATTTGTAACTTCCTTAACACACACACACACACACACACACACACACACACACACACACACACA
>ML685833.1:1625146-1649361 GCA_007922175.1 Pelusios castaneus
ACACACACACACACACACACACACACACACACACACACACACACACACACACACACACACACACATACATTCCCCTTTTCCCCAATAAGGCCTTTCCTCTCCATCTTCCCAATATATGTGTAAATACACTCCACCTCTAACCTCCAAGTGATTCTCTCATCCAGGAGGAAACAAACAGAGTGTTGCATGCAAATCTCTTGAAAAATACTACTGAAATCAGAAGGGCATGTAATATTAAAAATTCAGAACACTTTTTTCCCATGTCATTGGAAATGAAGGTAGATGAAAAATATCCTATAAATGACACCTACCAATGTTAATATATTTCCTCATAAACCAACAAAACTGGTTCAATTGTCTTGTGTAAATATCACAGTAACTTAAGACTGAAGTCCACTGGTCAATAAATGGCTTTGTTTTTATCTATCTTATTCAACAGTTGTCACAAATCACAGAATATGTATCATGTTACTCATAGTCTCTAATTGCCTGTAGCATTATAGCAATATACAGAATTAACAGGGCCAATGAAATTAATGAAGAAATGTCTTGTATTTTAAAATTGCTTCCCTGAGCAGATTAAAATGTAGGCAGCTTTTAATCTCCAGTGGTAGTTCATGTTACACCCTGGCTGCTTTTAACAAGATTTTCTGCCACATTGAGTTATTATCAAATTTAGATTCAAGTTGACTTTATTTAACTTCATCAGACACTTGACATCCCCAAAAGGTCACGGTAGTGCTATTTCCCTAAGATGTTTAAAATGATAATGTCTGGTACACTAAATATATGCTTTCAAAACAGGGCAGCCAGCTTTGAAGACTGAACTGACCCCTTCTCACTGCATATTGCTACTTTTAAAACATCAGTAATACTGTTTAGAACAGTGGTTCTCAACCACTGTATCGGGAGACATTACTGTGTCGCCACACAGCGGTCAATGTGTTGTGGAGAGACAGGCTGTATTCAGCTTGCGGGGGGGGGGGGGGGGCGCGTCGGCTTTGATAACCACTGGTTTAGAACTCATTTCAAACCTTCAAATTGAGAACCCGAGGTTCTTACTCAAACCTTGCTCAGGTAAATCTCCCCTGAAGTAAAAACTTCAAACCATCTTATTTTCTATACATTTGTTTCATGATTATTTATTGTTGACTAATGATACTAGGGCTACAAAAGGATCTTTGCTCCTTATTAGCTCCATCTACTTGCATTGTTTATGTTCCACCTGAGGCAATAGTCCTCTGGACATCATAAACACTTCCACAGCAATCAACTGTGATGCCCCAAATGGAGGATTATTAGGATTTCTGGAGAAGTGCAAGAAATAGCAGTAAACAAACACAATAAAACACTGCCATGAAGAAAAAGCTTTAGTGATAGATCAAACAAGAAAATGAAGATAAAAAGGCCTGGTATGATCAGTTACCATTATTATTATTATTATTGAATAAAAGAGTGGCCTTTCAAATAGTATCATCTTCTCTAAAGTGAAGGGATTTTCTACCTGGGGAAATTAACCAGAATAGCTCCTCATTTGGATACACTAATCCAAAATAAAAGACATTTTTATTCTAGAATAAAAAGTGTGCTTCCAAAGCAGAGTGATTAGTCTGTTGTAAAGTCACTTTTATTCCGGAATAGAGAGCATTCATCCACCACCTTAATCCATTTAATGGCACACCTATACTTAATTCAGATTATTCTCTCAGCACAGACGAGATGAAAGGGACATTTCAATCTCCCTATTCTAGTATGAATGTTTGAGTGCAGTCTTTTCTTGTAACTCCATCGTCCAAAAAAGATGAGACCACTGTGTAAAATGAGAAGACAAATGACATTACGTCTTTACCGATGCCACACTGCAGATTACTCTTTAGAGTTATTTATGGAAACAGGTAGCTAACAGCACTGGCTAGAGCAAAACACAGCAGCAGTAGGTATGATGACAGGTTTCTGGTTTACAGCTGTCCTAAATGCTCAACGTCACCACATTGTCAGTCTGTCCAAGGACTACGCAATAGGATGATAAGCATGATGTCAGAACTTGCAAATTCATTTTAGCTATCTGAATTCAGCTGTAATAGGAAGACAAAACAAGCTGTAAATACAGCATCCTTACTGATTCTACAAATGTGAGGCATGTTGGCAATTCTTCTTCAAGAGTCTCATGTAACCCCAATTTTGTGGAAACAGCAATGATGCCTGAATAAAATGGAATAACCAGTTTTACTCCTGGCCTTGGGTTAGAGATGGCAATGACTCTTCCTACTCAGGTAGGATGGATAGGCAGAGTAGAACAAGGGGAGGACAAAGTGGCTATGGAGACAAAAAGATGCAGGACAATTCAGTAAAGGGGAAGAGGATCAGGGGATGGGTCGCTCCTTGATTCGTGAGAACCCTCTTGCTAAAAATTAATTTTTGAAAAGAAATTTTAGATCTGTATTATGTCTGCTTTGTTAAGAGGAACATTTGAAACGTAATTAAGCTAGAAAATAATCAATGGGAGTTAGTCCAGAAAGGTCTTGAAGGAAACCATCAAATTAAAAGATTAAAGACTATAATTTGCAACAAAAACCGACACCTTTCACCATCATTGTATTACCTGGTATTGCCTTTGCCCATTTTACTGCAGCTATCACTTGCCGTCCTCCTAACATGTTGAGAGTTGACATTATACGCCAGGTTGAGTCAGGCAGCGAACTGTCGTAGCCTGAATACAGAACTTCTGGCTCAATGACTTCCAGCAGGGAAACCAGCGTAGGGGTTAGCTGTGGCAGAGATGCAGGAACTATAGAGTTGCTTACTGGACTTTCAGAAGCATCCCTTGCGGCTGTCACATTGGGCTGCTGAATTCCTTTAATCTTCTTCTTTGTTTTTCGAGCTAGGGAAGTTTTTAGAAATGACATGTAAATTTAGTAAAATAGGAATCTACACAGTAACAAAAACATAAGCTAGGCAGTGCTGTTTACACAGTAAATGCTCATTTTTCTTTAGATTAGTCACTGACAACTTTTAAAATATTTTTTCATAGATTTTTGCAAAAATTGTAAAATCCCTGTTATAAATGGAATTATTTCAATGATTTTAAGAAAGCAAAAGCCACTTCAATGTATTGAAGATGCAGAACAAGGCAGACAGATTAATGTGGATTTCAACAAGACTTCACACTGGACTGAGCCAAATGCTTACTACTAACTATCTGCAGGATTGGGTATGTTCTCATTTGCTGAATATGTGAGCTATGAAAAACAGTGAAGAGAGGAAAATGGCATTTTGGGGGGAAGGTTCTGGGCAGAAGAGAATTTTCTCTAGCAACCCTCCTGCAAACAAATGACTGCTGTAGTAGTTAAACTATAAAATGAATAGGATAGACCAGATATACACAGCACAAACAAACATTTCCAGAACTGGAAAGACTACATTAGAAAGACTATTCATTCTCATATCATAAGTAACTGAATCGCCTGACTCCCCAGAATGTACAGTGCCAAATGCACAGATTGTTTAGTACATTTTCTGCAATACAAGACCTGAACTGAAACACAACTCTTTTCTCAAGTTTGCATCTTGGGCCACACTGGGGTCCCATAGACACACCAACACCACATAAGAATGCCACTTAAAGTGACTCATAAGAGGGGGAGGGACATAATCTCTGTCAACTGATAATCTGACTCATCACTACTGAAGATTAACATAAAATACAACACAGATACAAGGTGAGACTGGTATTTTCTCATTTAATCATAACCACTCCATTGTCCAGGTAATCATGAATTGTGGATTACAACAGAAATTATCCCAATTACCATTTCAAAAGTACAAAGATATAAAAAAGTGACAAGTTCAAGTCTAATCTGCCATGAATAGCAAATGTATACAGTTCAGAGCCTGCCTAGCTACTCAAAAACCTCAGTTTTAAATTAAATTACTTTTCAATAAATTTATTCCTAACTATACGTAACCTAAGTTTGTCAAAGACAGACAAATTACTTGCACTGAATATAGGAAATAAATTGCTATTATATTAAAAAAGTCTACAGAACAAAATTCATGTTAAGGACATGCAATATGAGTGGATAATTTTATTATGTCTCCATGCCAACTTCGTGACTAGTGCTTTGATTATACTAATGTATTATTAGAAAATGTATTAGATAACTCAATGATTTTACAGTTTCAAATTCTGGAGGTACTGTATATTAAGAAACTATATGAAAAAATATGTCACTGCAACTATAAGGCAGCAGTTACAAAAGAATAAAAATGAGAATATGTAAAAATTAAGATTTACAAAATGATGGATTTATTTTGGCAATGGAAAAAACTCATTTAAAAAAAAAAAGAATTTTAAAATAGTTTCATATACTCCATATGGCTCAGAATAACATTTCTTTTTTTAAAAAGGCGCTCTCTCTCCCACCTGCTGTTTAAAAAGCCCAAAACAAACATACAGGCTTGATCTTGCAAAAATAAAGGATGACAATTTTAACCTTTTTTACACCGGTGTAGAGTTACTTACCTAAATAATCCCACTGAAGACAGCTATACTACTTAGGTGGGTAACTCACCAGTGCGAGTAAGGGATTCAAAATCTCTCTCGCTTATACAGTGAGTGAGTGTAAGTGTTTACAGATCAGGTGACTATCTGGACAATAAGGTGGAAACAACAAAACACAAATTGCCAAATGGACAAAGTAAATGAGAAATATATAATTTTTTACAATATTTCAGTCCTGATATTCAGTGTGTTTTCAGACAGAAGAATAATTTTTAAGTTGACTGTGTCTTTAAATAAAAGTTTAGAATTAGAGTTAATTCTGCAAGGTCTGCATTTTTTTTTTTTTAAATTGTTTTTACATCATGATTTTCTACTATCCCAGAAAAGAGGCAGTGCTTTATGGGAGGACTTATCCATGTGCAACTCAACAAAGTATTTACAATATCTCTCATGCAAGTTATTCCATCAACAATGCCTGTGCCAGTCAGGCTAAACAAGTAAAATGCATAGTGATGCAACAAAGTGGTACTGCTCATGAGTGCAATAGATGATACCCTTCTGAACACAGTCACTCTTTCTTCCATTTATAACTTGGTTGTATGATACATTTTCCCCTTAAGTCTGTCACGGACACACCCCTCGGTATACAGTATTATCCACATGTCAAGATTTTAATGCCAGTTTTTGAGATTTTTTGGGGGGGAAAATGTTACAATAATCTTTTACAATCAAGAAAGTATATTTTTTCAAACCTCTCCAATAACTCAAGAATGGTTTAACAGCTTTTATTCAAGGTCTTTCCAAAAATAAAAATCTTTTAATCTGAGACTAAGCATAGCACATTTCCATTGTACAGATATTTTTGTTAAGTAAGAACAACAACAGAAATGGATATTTATAAATAACTTTACAAAACAAAAACAAAAACAGGAGATGGGGAAGAAGGAACAACTGAAATCAAGTTGCAAAACGTAGCTAGGGATATTATAGTTATTTTTAATATGAACAATTTCAGAAATTATCACATTACAATTTTCAACCATTTTACCACTTTAATCTTAAAGAAAATCACACACTAAAAACTTCATTAAAAGTATGTTATTGAAGTTGCTCAGTCAAGCAATCACAAGTTAAGAGATGCCACAATTAAAGGTTCTCTGTACAATCTTAATTTACACCCCTCCACTGACCTCCAGGTTCCCCATCTAATCTTAGAGCCATACTCCTTGTCCCAATTTCCCTCTGCTTGGCTCCTTTTCCCACACTCTTTGTGAAGCCACACCCAATTCTCCCCCTCTCTCCAGCTCCTTGTCTCATGTCTACCCTCTTTCAGCCCCCATTCCCTGCATAGTAGTTCTTAGTTTACTCTCTTTGCCCACCCAGCCCTAGCCTCCCCTACCCGCAGCTCTCAGTCTCAGGCTATGTACACACTACCATTTTTAACGCGCAATAATCCTCTTCCGCATTAATTCTCCCGTGGCTGTTGTTGCGCGAGATCGCGTACACACTATGCTTGCTCTAACGGAACAAAGCCCCCCCCTTCTGAGCGCAGTCCTCCAGGAAAGCGAAGGGGATTGTGGGTACGTATCCCAGAGTCCCCAGTATCATCTCCCGTGGTGCATTCCGCTACTGACGCTACCCAGCGGTTGCCAATAGCAACGAGCGCGAATTTCAAATTGAAGCAACCTTCTTCTCGGCACTGCCTTTTCAGAATCGACATGGATTCAGCTGTGATCTTGAATGCTGCCTTCAGCATTGTGAACACAGCCCAGATTCTGTTGCGGTTTGCCTTTGGCTATGATTCGGAGCATGACACGGATGACTCGGTCTCGGATGATGACAGCATTGAAAACAAAACGGACATTCTGATCAGTTTCGCGGACCAGCAACACAGCCTGAACCGCCGTGTTTGGTCCCGGCAGACGAGCACAGACTGGTGGGAACGAATCGTCCTTCAGCTGTGGGATGATGATCAGTGGCAACAGAACTTTAGAATGCGGAAAGCCACATTTATGGAGCTATGCCAGGAGCTTGCCCCTGCCCTTCGATGCAAGGACACGAGGATGAGACCCGCCATGACCGTGGAGAAGCGTGTGGCTATCGCACTTTGGAAACTGGCGACTCCAGACTGCTACCGCTCGGTCGCAAACCAGTTTGGGGTTGGACGCTCGACCGTTGGAGTGGCACTGTCACAAGTATGCAGAGCCATCAACCGTCTTCTGCTCGGGAGGATGGTGACCCCGGGAAACGTGAGGGAGATCATCGCAGGATTTAATGAGTTGGGCTTCCCGAACTGTGGGGGTGCAATAGATGGGACTCACATCCCTATTCTCGCTCCCGACCACCTTGCCTCTGAATACATCAACAGGAAAGGATACTTTTCGATGGTTCTACAGGCACTGGTGGACCACCGTGGTCGCTTTATGGACATTAATGCTGGCTGGTCTGGAAAGGTGCACGATGCACGCATCTTTAGAAACTCTGGACTATTCAGAAGGCTACATGCTGGCACATTTTTTCCAGACGAGAAAATAATTGTGGGCGGTGTAGAGATGCCAGTGGTGATACTTGGGGACCCCGCCTACCCACTGATGCCATGGCTCATGAAGCCGTACACCGGGAAGTTGGATCCTGACAAGGAGCGTTTCAATTACCGGTTAAGTAGATGCAGAATGGTTGTGGAGTGTGCCTTTGGCCGTTTAAAAGCGCGCTGGAGAGCGCTGTATGGCAGGCTAGATCTCCACGAGGACAGGATCCCATTAGTTATTTCGGCTTGCTGTGTTCTTCACAATATATGTGAAAGCCGGGGGGAGAGATTCAGGAACTCTTGGACCACTGAGGCACAACGTCTGGAAAATGCCTACCAGCAACCAGACACGAGGGGTATCCGGGGGGGCGCAGCTAAGGGCAGTTCGCATAAGGGATGCGTTAAAAACCCATTTTAGTACTGTTGGTTAAAATTGTACCTTTGAATATAGTTACTAACCATTTCCTATATGTTTCAACTTTTAAAAATTAAGCTTTAGAAATTTTGTGTTTTTCCCCTGTAAACATTCATTGAATCAAAAACCGTTAATGTTAAATTAATGAAACAAATAAAGAAAGTCTGATTAAGTTTAACAAGGATTCAACTTTATTTAATTAACATTGATCAAAACTCGGGTTTGAGGGGAGTAGGGACTAAAGGTGGGTGTAGGTGCGGGACTCAACTACATATGTTGGGGGAGGGGTTCTGTTAGGGTTACACCATGGATGTCCATGGTGGTCTAAAAACTGTCTGGGGGGGGAATGTGGCGTGGATGCACTGAAAGGCATATGAGGCTGATGATGGGGGGTGCGAGCCTGTAGCAGACCGACCATGGTCTTGAGGAGGTTGGTCTGCTCCTGCATGATGCCTATCAGGGCATCCTTCTGCTGCTCTCTCCTCGCACTGCTCTGTCTCCTGTCCTGCCTGCACTGCCTCCTCCATTGCCTTGTCTCCCTCGCAGAAGCCTCATGGAACTGCATGAGCTCCTGGAAGACGTCTTCCTTGCTCCTGCGAGGCCTCCGCCTTATCCTCCTCAGACGCTCAGCTGCAGCTGTAGACTGTCCACCGAAGGTCATTCCTGTTCAGATATGAAAAATGTAGAATGCCGCTATTGTTCTCGCCACGGTCAGGAGCAAATGATGTTGTTCTCCCCACACATTCCTTCAATACACAAGAGGGGACCTATGGGGGGGCGGTAACAGATTTCCCAAAGCTTGGTACGGGTTGCAGAGCTAGTACAACGGAGAGTTGACTATTGCCACACCAAGTTCTGATCCCGTGCCCGAGATGGCTGAAATAGAGGCAGATCTCACACTGCTTAGAGTGCCTCTGCAAGCGAGAATGCATCTCCTTCATGTTGCCGACTTCAAGCCGGGACCTTACGCTGCAGGACTGTGCGCAGCAATGTTGCCCGCAGGAGTGCTTGCGAGTCTGAAAGGAAGAGTGTCCCTGAATGGTGGAGTGCAAAGGAATGCTCTACCATGTAATCTCAAGAGAAGACTCTGGAAATATTTGGATGACGCGTTCAGTGAGTTGAAAGGGAACGACTACTTGGAAATCGAGGCATACATCGATGACCTTTTTAAGTAATGCTAGTAACACCTTTACAGTTCTGTAAGGAACAGAACTGAGGACACCGAAAACAAAAACCCCTTGCAAAAAAACCATGTCTACGCTGAGCTGTAGCACCTAGAATAGAGGACATTGCGAACGGGACTTACCAGAGCTGCCTTCTGATGATTCCTGGGTAGGCGTGGAGAAGGAATCAGTGGAGCTTGTTTCTGGCTGGGTGGAAAATAACTCCTGGCTCCCCGGGTCAGTGGCTCCGTTCTCTCCGTCCTCGTAGTCTTCTTCTTCTGATTCCTCGTCCACAATTGCCTCGTCGCCTTCTGCTGCCTTCTCTGTTTGGGGTGCAGTCTCCGAGGTGTCTACCGTGCAGTTCGGGGTGGTTGTGGGATCGCCGCCCAGGATCGCCTCCAGCTCCTTATAGTACTTGCACGTTGCTGGCGCGGAGCCAGAGCGCCGGTTAGCCTCTCTGGCTCTGTGAAATGTTATCCGCAGCTCCTTCACCTTTGCCCGGCACTGCAGGGTGTCTCGCTCGTACCCCTTTTCGGTCATGGCTTTGGATATTTGACCGAAAATGTCAAAATTCCTCCGGCTGCCACGTAACTGTGACTGCACGGCGGACTCTCCCCAGATGCCGATCAAGTCCATCACCTCTGCTGCTGTCCAGGCTGGAGCTCGTTTGCTGCGGCGCGACGACATTGCGAGCGAAGCACACAGAGGCAGCAGCACCGAACAGCGAGGCAGAAGGGAGAGTGGTGAATTCAAAAATTCGCGGGACAGAAGAGGAGGTCGGGAAAAATGACGTCACGACGATAGAGTACAGGCGGAAGTGCAGAAGGGATGGAATTTGAATTGTGGGCCATTTCCGTTATATTCACATTGCGCGATAAGCGTACACACACTGGCCATCGCGCAACAACTATTCCGCGTTAGCAGCAACCACGCTCGTTTAGGTGGTTTACATTTTGCGCAAAAAGAAGGGACTTAACGCGGAATAACTGTAAGTTGTGTGTGTACGCTCTGTTTGTTATTGCGCATTAAAGGGCTTTATCGCGCAATAACTTTGTAGTGTGTACAAGGCCTCAGTTTCTCTTTTTGCTCCAGCCATAGCATAACCAGACCTGCGCCCCAATCTACTTCTTCCCCTCTCCCCGGTCTGGCTTTTTTTCTTCATTAATTGAATCAGGGAGCTTCCTCTTCAGGATACTTGAATGCCAGGAGGGAGTCAGGAGAAACAGGCTCCCTGCTCTCAACCCCAGCATTGGTCTCTACCCAGACACAGACCAGCTGGGAATAGCTGGAAGAGGGAAAGTCTGGATTTGCCCCTGTAGCTCACTGTGAGGGGCATCCAGAATCTGGTCTGAACTAAGAGCTATGAGAAGCCTGAATACGTTAAAAAAAGACGGACTTCTGAGATTTAACAGCTAAAACTGTCAAGTCTCTATGGGGGGGGGGCACAGATTTTCAAGGTCCTGACAAAAGGCACATTCCCAACACAAAAGCCACTCACTTGTCACGTTTCAAGCCCCTGTTTCAAAGCCAGATGGCATTACAGGGATTAAAAGAAAGGGTCTTAAGAACTTTTTAACATGGGCAAAACAACATATTTTTTCCTACCCTCATCCTCAGAAATGATAAACATTTTGGTTTAAACTTTTCACAAATATTCAATTCAAGGCTGGTACAACCTAAATAAACAGGATCTCTTGTAATGTGGTGCTACCAGCCCTGCCTATACCAATATGCAAATATTACCCATGAAAAAGAGGAATGTTGAGGTAACATGTTTTCTCAATACACTGTTTTTTAAAATGTGTATCTTCTGTACTCAAACACCTTTTAAGACATACTAGAGGGTTTCTCAAATGTTTAATAGACATGTCTTCTTTATATATATATATATATATATAATCATCTTATGGACCAACTGCTCTCATGTTCAAAAATTACACATCACTGTGATGAGTACAGAGTTTCCCAAGTATTAGAACAAAAGAGGAGTCCTGGGGCACTTTTAAAGACTAACAAATTTATTTATCGCATGAGCTTTCAAGGGAGAAAATTCAAAGCACCTGACGAAGTGGGATTTTCTCCCACGAAAGCTCATGCGATAAATAAATCTGTTAGTCTTTAAAAGTGCCACAGGACTTCTTGTTTGTTTTGCTGACCTAGACTAACACAGCTCTCCCTTTGGAATCCAAGTATTAGAGTCTCTCTTCATTTATAGCTATTAACACTGATTTATTTCCAAAAGCTTTCACTGTCTCTGCTGTTTAAGAGGATTGTACACATTAAAGGGACTGACTCCAATATGAATGTTTGTAAATGCAGCCCAAATAAGTATGGGTTTTCCCTTGTTTGTCATTTTAAAGATCTGGAATGAAAAAATATTTCCTCTAGATGTTCACATCTGGTAGCATACTGTATCTTTATTAGCATCTAATCCCAATAGGTACTCAATTCCCAATATTCCCATTAATTTAAATGACAATTGTAGTTAGCTGGCATCTCTCAAGATCAAGGCTGCAGTTAAAGCCTGAAACCCATGTGCTGATTTGATTGATAGTTTTCCTATTTGGGTAGTAACATCAAAACTTTACATTAATGTAGAATTTCATGTAAACACGCATAACTGTCACTGAAAAGATGATGGCTGAGGTTAATAGCCATCCTGAGATCTAAATTAACAAATTACCTATTTTACAAGTTAAAAATTACTACTGTCTCAGCAGTTGACCTTAATGAAATAACAATCTTGCCACTCCGGAATTTTCAATACACACTACCATATGCACACACAAATGTTCCCTTTCGCATACTGTACTTTTTACTTGTTGATTGATCGTTAATCTCAGCAAACATTCATGACACTAGCAAAAACAAAATCAACAGCAATAAAACAAAGCGGAAGAAAAGCAAAAATTGGCAGGCGGGGTTGCAGATGCTTTACATCCTGAAAGCTTCCTGAAGCCACAATAACATTTGCTTGCTCATGGATACTATCCTAAATGCTTCTAAAATTAAAAATACAACAGAACCAATATATAATGAAGTAAAAAGTCTAGCTAAATCAGAGACAAGGAATATTCATGCACCAGTACGAAATAGGAGGTACGGCCTAAATTTTCTGGACATATTCTAGTGATTTTGGTTGCTTCAATATCTGGGACTCCAACTTGAGACATCCTAAAGTAGCCTGATGTTAAGGGAATGCTGAGCACATTAAAAAAAAGAAAAAAGAGCTTCCTTAAAATGTATCTGCAATTGGGTGCCCAGAAAGAGAGGCAACTCAAAAAAGCCATTAGCCATTTTTCAAAATATTCCATGTATGTTCAAGTTTTTAAACAGGAAAACCAGACTCTATTTTCCATAGCACTCACTCGGGAGAATGGAAATGTCAATTTGTTTCAAGTTTTTAAACTTGAAAAAGATATAAATAAAGTTACTGCTGTTAAGAGGAAACCAACTGGTGTTAAGAAACAAAGGTGCCCAAGAGAAACTTTAAGAACCACCCTTGGCAGGGCAGAATGGAACAGGCTGTCTCAATCCACAGAGCAGATGGAAGCAGCAATTAATGACAGAGAGGGATGTGAGGGACTAGTTTCTGCACTGGGTGCCAACAACCACTGCTATGAAAAGAGTGTAAGTAATGTCATGCCTACAGGATGGGTTATTAAATCCAGCAGCCATCAGAATTTATCATTTTTAAAAGGAATGTCCTTAACATCTGAAAAGTGCTAGATCATTTCAGTCCTCAAAATTTAGTTGTCTGAGACGTTTATTTCCCTTCTTTCACATACCAAATTTTCCCATCATTTTCAATTTTATTTTGATAACCTATCTTTATAGTGAGTTATAAAAAATTTCTTCTACAGTATTTATGGTGGATTTGGGACAAAAAGAAAACTGATGCCCAGAATTGCAAAAATGCATCCACAAAAATTTGCAGGTAACCTTTTTTCCCCCACAAGCAAATCAGGTCCAATATGCATTCACTGTAGCAAATTTGCTGAAAAGTTGGCCTTTGAACTTCACTGCTATCATAATGGTGCAGAATCATATTAGAAAGAGAAAAAAACATAACCTGTAAGTACAAGAAAGAGGCTATTTCAGCTATAAACTCATTATATTTGATCTTTAGTTAAAAAGTTAAGAGAAGATACTTATTTTGATTAATTTTGCTGTGTTTTTAAAAATACAGTTTACCTATTTTTCTCATCTGGAATAGTCTAAGCAGGGATTTTCTGGGAGAACAAATGTTTGCAGGATATGTTGAAGCCAAATTATTACTTTATGTTTTTCAGAAGAAATGCTTAACAAGGGCTAATCTAGGTAAGCCTCCTTATTGACAAAAATCAATATATCATAACGAGTAGAGTCTATCAAGTCAGCTCATTCACATTTGAAATCAGTAACCGCCTCTTATTTAATCTCCATTTTCCACCATCACTTATCCTGGTATGTAGAAAGGATTACAATGGTCAGAGAACTTTTTTGTTCAGTAGGAAAAATAAAAACAATGAAAAACATCAGAGATGAGTCAAACAGGAAAATTTTCTATATGTTGCATAATATATTTTTAGTATTAAAGATATGTTTGTATCCTAAAAAGCATTTAAATTTAATTCTGTTCAGCCAGTCAAGTGACTCAACTTCCTAAGTATACTGAACTCTAGAATAAGAGTAGTCTTTTTTTGGGGGGGAAGTTATCAATTAATCTCAGCAAAGTTCAGTAGCATCACCATATTGTTTCTACCAAATCACACTTGTAAGTCCAGAATTCTTCAGTATTAAATAAAACAATAAAATAATAATACATAAAATTACAAAAAAAACTACAATAAAAAATTAAGTTTGCAAAATCAAGAAATGAAAAGTTAGGAAATGTCAGAATTAAAATAGCCTGTACTCTCATTTCAGGTACCTGGATCTGGCATTGCCCGCAGTAGCTCAAAACTACAATCACATGAAATGTCCTGCTTAGCCTCAGGATGAATCATGTGGATGGCATTTTCAGCAAATTCAGCTGTTAAAATCTCAGAAATCTACTGAGCATTCACAAACTGCCATTTTGAAAAAGGCCTATAGGTTGGCCAAATTTTGGGTGGATGTTCAAGGGGATAAGAAAAGCAAATCCATGCCACAAAAGCCACCATTTCTGACTATGCAGCACCCATGTTTTAAGTTCCTATAGCCAAGCGCAGGGGTGGTAGAGATTTTCAAAGAAAATGTCAGAATTTCTTAATACAGGCAAAACAATAGTAAAAATTTTTAAAAATTACATTCAACTTGAAGCAGCTTCTTGGCACAGAAAATTTAAGCCCAAACCATCAAAATTTGGCAAAAGACATAAGCATCTGCAAATAGTGTGTTATAATGAGGAAGTTTAATAATACGTAGTCTACTCTCCCCACATGTGATGTTAACATCTATAATTAAGGTTGCTTAACACTTCCCAACACAAAACCCTATTTTCAGTTGCTTATAACTGTGAGGGAAATCTCTTTCCTAATGATCATGAATATCCCCATTTACTTTAACAGGGCAGGGACTTTATCATCTTTGTATTCTGCCTAGTTATCTATGAAAAAACACCCCTACAATATATAAGCTTTTGCTATCTGAGTTTTTATAAAACATGTGACCTTCAAGGTGTGAAAACAGTGGAAAGTAAAACTGCCAGGTACCTTAAGAGATCATTCTGTCTAGCCTCTTACGCTGAGGCAGGACCAAACAAATCAAGACTGTACCTGACAGGTATTTGACAAACTTGTTCTTGAAAACTTCCAGTGAGGGGATTCCACAACCTCCGCTGGAAGTCTATTCAAGATTGAGAAAGTTTTCTCTAGTATCTAACTGAAATCTCCACTTGACGCAGCTTAAGCACAGTACCTTTTGTCCTATCTTCAGTAGATGCGGAGACAATTAATCACCATACTCTTTTATGATCGCCATACTCCTTAACATATTTGAATATGTTAACGAGGCCCATTTCAGTCTCCTTTCTCAAGAATAAACATGCACTTTTTTTTAACCTTTCCTCATAGAAATTTTAGGAAACCTTTTATCATTGGTTGTTGCTCTTCTCTGGACTCTCTCCACTTTGGCCACATATGTTATTTAAAGTGTGGCTACCAAAACTGGATGCAATACTCCACACTAGTGCCAAGCGGAGCAAGACAATTATCTGTGTTTTACACGACATTTCTGTTAATCCACCCCAGAATGCTATAAGCCTTTTTAGCAACTGCATCACTTTGTTGGCTCATGTTCAGTTCGTGATCCACTATAACCCCCACACCCTGTACTACCATCGAGTCAGTTATTCCCCATTTGTAGTTGTGATTTTTCCTTCTCTTTACTGAATTTTATGTTGTTGATTTCATACCAATTCTCTAAGTTTATCAAGGTCATTTTAAATTTTAATCCTATCCTCCATAGTGCTTTCAACCCCCAGCTTGGTGTCAGCTCCAAATTACATTTTTTATATTTATATATATATATATATATATATATATATATATTATATATATATATATATATATATATATTTTCCTGTTATTCACGTCATTGATGAAAATATTGAACGGTACCAAACCTAGGACAGACCTGTATATGATCCCAGGAGATGCATGCTCCTAGTTTGACAATGAACCATAACTACTCTGTGTAGAATTTTTCAACCAATTGTTCACCCATCTTATAGTAATGTCACCTAGGGCATATTTCTCAAGAGGCTTATGTGAATGTCACAGGGGACCTGACCTGATTGCAAATGCTGCTAAAAACCAACATACATCATGCTTTCCCTCATCCAGGTGGCTAGTAACCCTGTCAAAGATGCAAATCCAGGGTTTCAAGACATTTTTCCATAGTACTGTCTCCTTTACATAAGGTTTTGCTGCTGTTTTATTTATTTGGAATCTTCTTTGTTCTTACTTCCATTCTTCAATTTTACTCCTTCATTCTATTTTTTCCACTCATCTCTACATTTTTTTTTCTTTATCAAAGTTCTCGGTAGCTCTTTAGCCCTGTCATTGTGGTAAAACCTTTGAAAAAGCAATTGTGGGAAGTAATGGCCACAGAGAGACAATTTAAAGGTAAATGGATCTCGTCATCATGGGGGGGATATGCCTATGAGGATACAGGCATTGATACGAATTCTGTTTTCAATAGAAAATGCAGAAACAGAGAACTGGGAGACGGTATCTGCATGCATCTGTTGTAAAAATGTAGAGCTGTGTGTCGTCATTGTTTCAACAGCTCTCCCAATGGTTTCATACAGATGTTGATTAATAACAGGGGAAATGATTGAGTCTAGATGGGACCTGAATGCATCAAAACAAATGGCACCAAAACCTCTAACATACTTCTCACTTTAAATCCACCATTTAATTTAAAAAACACTATCAATATCTTTCTACAAATAATTTAACTTCTTTATACATGCCATCTCTACTGGCTAGTTGAATGTTTTGTCAGATTTCTTTTTTTTATTTAGTCATACTGAACATCATTTTCTTCTAGTAAATGCAGTTTAAAAATGGACTGTAAAGTTTTACTTTAAAAATTAGCAAAAATCAAAATCAGACTGGGTGCCTACATAGTGATGCAGTTCTTGAATACAAAATGCTCAAATCTGTACTGCTTTTCAATTTTCCATTAGGCCTTAAGTCCAAGCCTTTTTGGTTTTTCTTGCTATGTAATTCTGTTTTCCTAACTTCAAAAAATAATCGCTTTCAATGCACTAAAGTAAAATTAATGTTTAACTCTGGTTTGCAGCTAAATATATTATTTAAAGAAAGAAAGAATTATGAATTTTTCTACATCTCTTGAAGTAACCAATAGCAGTTGGGACTTCCAGGGTGTGCATCCATACATATTCACCAACTTCTATTCAGTGAATGCCATTTTTATGTGTAATGACATAATTACTGTTAATCACAGTTAGTGTTAGGGTAAACGGGATAGATTTATGAGTAGATTTACAGTCTAACACTAGCTGTAACCTGAGTTCTGATTTGTTCGAGTTTCCATTAACTTATTTCGCACTTCTCTGACTCCCTTCAGATGGCAGAAATGGAGCACCACAACTGGCAGATTACACTCTGTGATATAAGAAAAAAAGTACATTTATCAAATTCGAGATTGGACTGAAAAAGCTGTGCTATAACTGCAGTAGTTCCAAAGCAGAAAATCATCACAGGCAACAAAAACCCCTCAATGTTCAGCAGTTATGACTTGTAGAGATCTTTGTTTCTTTGTCCGCGCTATGCATTTTGGGCTATCAGTTTTTAATAAACCTGCTTGGCTCTAAGTAAATAAAATCTGATAAACAGGAAAACATTTCTTGCAGTTAAAATAATAAGAAATGTAAACTATATAATTCTTGATGCTTCTTGTACATATCTAGCACAAAAACGCAGCTTTACCCAAAACAAACATTTATACAAAAATGATCAATACAGAAAATTGAGAGTTTGACACATCCTTCTCTCTTTTCTTGAAATGTACAGTAAATGTTTCTTTGCTACAGTAATATTTAAGGATTATTCACACAAAAATTAATCCACAACAAAGTAGGGTGTGAATTTAAATATGTTCTGCAATTATGAATTAGGGTTTTTTTCTTGAATTAATTGCTTGCAAGTTTTAAATAGCTCTCATTTTTCAGAGGGGTAGCCGTGTTAGTCTGTATACAGCAAAAACAACGAGAGTCCTGTGGCATCTTATAGACTAACAGATTTTCTTTGGCATAAGCTTTCATGGGCTATAACCCACGTCGTCAGATGCATGAAGTGGAAATCACAGTGGCGAGGTATATATACACATGCCAGGATGGAGGAAGGCAAGGGTTGGCAAAGTCAGTTCAGAGAGCAGATGGGGCCTATTCACACCAGTAATCAATGTGTGAACAGAACAATCACTTTTTGTAATGAGCTAACCATTCCAAGTCCCTATTCAGACCCAGTCTGATTGTGTCAAGCTTGTAAATCAGCTCCAGCTCTGCAGTTTCTCGCTGAAGTCTGTTTTTGTAGTTTGTTGTAGTATGGCAACTTTCAGGTCAGTTACTGAGTGTCCATGGAGGTTGAAGTGTTCTCCTACAGGTTTATGGATGTTGCCATTTTTGATGCATTCCTCAAATTATGATTCAAGTTACAGAAAATCCACCATTTTTACTAGTTTAAACTTGCAAGTGACCAGTGCCCCATATTACAGAGGAAAGGGAAAACCCCCCAGATCTCTGAAAATCTGATATGGAGAAAAATTCCTTCCAGACATCAAATATGGTGATCAGTTAGATCCTGAGTGTGTGGGCAAGACCCTAGTGTCCCATCACATGCCGTTGGAGATATTTGTTGTTCGCATTTGCAGATTGGCTGCATGCCACTGTAGGCACCCCCATCATACTACCTCCTCCATAAACTTATCAAACTCAGCCTTGAAACCAATTAGGTTTTTTGCCCCCGTTGCTTCCCCTTGGAGAGCTGTTCCAGAATTTCACTCCTCTGATGGTTAGAAACCTTCATTTAATTTCAAGCCTAAACTTGTTGATGGCCAGTATATCAATGTGTTCTTGTGTCAACTTTGATACTTAACTTAAATAACTTCTCCTTCTCTCTAGTATTTATCCCTCTAATGTATTTATACAGAGCAATCATCTCTCCCCTCAGCGTTCATTTAGCCAAGCTTTTTAAGTATCCTCTCACAAGGTAGGGTTTCCATTCCTCTGATCATCCCCATAGCCCTTCTCTGTACCTCTTCCAGTTTGAATTCATCTTTCTTAAACATGAAAGAAAAGAATTACACACAATGTTCCAGATGATGTCTCACCAGTGCCTTGTATAACAGTATTAACACTTTCCTGTCTCAAATGGAAATAACTTGTCTGATGCATCCTAGGACTGCATTAGCCTTTTTCACAGCTGCATCACATTGGTGGCTCATAGTCATCCTGTCAACTACCAATAGACTCAGGGTCTCTTCTTCCTCTGTTGCTTCCAAATGATAAGCTCCCAACATACAGCAAAAATTTTTATTATAATCTCTAAATGCATGACTTGCACTATTACATTTCATCCCATTTCTATTACTGTAAACCTTACCAGCTACTAGGTCATTACAACCCTTAGCAGGGCAATACATGTCCACTGTTGTATGCCAGGAAAAGATAGATCATACTCAAATTGAAAACCTACTTGTTAAAATTGCTTTGTTTTGTAAAAATACCTCACATTCTAAGTTGATGAACTCTAAGAGTCAGGAAATAAAAATCCAAGAGCAGATAGTATATGATATACTGCAGTTAAATCCAGAATTAATTTAGGACCAAGGTACAAAAGCCTTTAAAAGAGAAACCTATCAAAAAACACTGGAAAACTCAATATTATAGTATGGCTTATGGAGTCCAACTATAAGCAGTAAAACTGCAATCAAGTACCTGGATACTAATCTTTCTGAGTTAATATCAAAGTTAACTATTCATCCATTCTCATGTCCTGCTATTTAAGCAAAAAAACCCTCAAACAAATAGTTAATTTTGCCTTTCTGCAGTTCTTAATGATGCCTGTGCTGGATTATTTTCCAATACTTTATTTGTATCTATAAACATGTTTTATAATAAAAGCTTTCCATACTAGCAGGAAATATTTTTTCTCTTTTCCAGCACTACAGAAATCTGAGTTTGAAATTTTTCCCGGCTCCCTGTATTTCCAGGAAATTAATTTTCTCATTCCTATACCTGAAGAACTTGCAATGCAAATATTTAATACATTGTGTATTTTGGCAAAGAAAAGGCCAGAAAGAACATGTAACCAGTTAACACAATAAAATAAGATCATTGTTTAATTTTGTACAGTCTGGCTTTTAAATCACCAAAAGCCAAATCTAGGATCTGAATCTAAGCAGGCAATTCAAAAATAATGTAACTTTGTTAGCACACTTGCTTTCTGTATTTTTGACCCTAATCTTTTATGTAGGTCTGCTCTGGACATTTATTATATAATGTCCTATTTATCATACAAAGCCCTGTATTCTATGAAAATTGAGCTAAGGCTTCTGCATCACTGGAAATTTTTAAGAGCAGGTTAGACAACAACCTATCAGGGATAGTTTAAGATGGTCCTTGGTCCTGCCATGAGTGTGGGGGACTGGACTCGATGACCTCTCATGGGCCCTTCCAGTTCTATGATAATAAGGTGTGCAGTCAGTACAGGGTTCTGTCATGCCTCAGGCATTTGGTGAAGCAGGAAGATGAAAGGCTATGTGACTGCAAGTACTCAAGATGTGTGGATAGTCGTACATAACCTTCCTTCTTGAAATGGATTATTGGCTTTTATTAAAAACATAATAGTAATAAAGAGGGTAATGTAACAAAGGGTAATGATTCCTGTCACTATACTGCATACCTAACAATTCAAAACCTCACTTAACCAGACTCCTTACTTAGCTTATTTACTTCAGACTTAACCTCATTTTATAACAAAGTGTAACTCTTCAATTAATATTTTGTTAATTTTATTCTTGTCAGATCAACACCAAGCCATTATTTTGGGTTTCCAAAATCTACCTTGCCACTCCAACTTCATGTTTTGTTTCAAAATCAAATAAAGTTATTTATATCTAAGAAAATATATTTTACATGTATCTAAGAATTCTGATTATATACATGTATTTGGGACATCTGCACTCATTAGCAATGTGATATGCTGTCTGGATTTCTATGTACAATTGTCATCACCCATGTTCAAGAAAGATGTATTCAAACTGAGGCAGGATCAGAGAAAGCCTAATAGGCTCTCCTTTCCCTAATCATCCTATCTTATGAAATGAGACTTATGCAGCTTGGCTTTGCAGACACAGCCAAAATAAAGGCTAAGAAAGAATGTGACTGTCCTCTATAAATATAATCAGAGGATAAATGTAACCTTCGGGTGGGCTAAAATTCATTTAATTGCCCTTCTACAGTGCCTCACAGAAATCAATCCCAATCCCTATGGGGAAAGCAGCTGGAGACCCAGGATCCAGTCTGTACAGGACTCACAGCAAAGCTTGCTCAGAGCTACACTCCCACATTAAAATACTACTACAATAAACATAACAATGAACTTTATTAACTACTAACTAAAAGAACCGTATCCTAAGAAAACAAAATGCAATTAACCAAGAACAATCCCTACAGAAACCCCCACATGGAATATATCCAAGAGTCCCAAAGTCCAGGTGGAGTTCACCCAACCCTCAGCTACAGTCTCTGTTCCAGTGTAGAGGTTTGAGTGGCAAGAAATCGCTGTCCTCTTCTTTCTTTGTAGGAATCTTCTGTAGCATTCCATGCAGGCTTTTTCTTCTCCTTTGCGACCAGCCCTCAGTCCCATATGCATGTCTGCAAGGTCTGTTGCAAACGACTCCATTACAGGGAGAAAACATCTTGTTCACTCCTGGCTCAGCTTCTCTCCATAAAACTGAGCACATGGTCTCCTTTCAAGGCAGCTCCTGCCTGCTGTCTGCACAGACTGCTGCTCCCATGTCATCTCACTGACATCACATCACATCACACCAGCAGGGTACACCGTGGAGCATGCTCAAAATGCTCCCACTCCCTGCTTCTGGAAGTTTCTAGTTGTGGGTAGCTAATCCGCCCAGCAACAGTAACCCACCCTCAGCAAGTCTCCCAGAGATAGCCTCTTCAGGCATATGGGTTACATAAACACCAAAGAGGGAGAGCTGTTTAAGATAAAGAATAATGTTGGCATAAGAATAAATGGATATAAACCAGACACAAATAAATGTAGTCTGGAAATTAGAAGATGGTTGCTAACCACCAGAGTAGTGTGGTTCTGAAACAGCCCCCCAGTAAGTACTGGGTGCAAAAAACCACTAGTTTTAAGATGGAGTTTGATAAATTTAGGAATGGGTATGACAGGGTTGTCTGCAGTTGCAGTGGACCAGACTATGAGCCAGGAAGTCCCTTTTGGCCCTACATACTTATGTATACCTGTCATTAAAAAACATTCACCACAACAATTCAAAGGAAACATATCATGCATAATTAGAGAGCTGTGTTAATTTATTAGTAGAAAAAGTTTGCTGTCATTATGGGTGAAAGTGAATGCTAGGAAAAAAAGTTTAAAAGCAGCTAACCACTACATCTGTAGCTGATACGGTTTTAGATTTCTCAGTAGCCATCTAACGACTTAACAGAAAGCAATCCAAACTGTGTATCCGTTAATAATATATTTCCAGAAAATTTGGCACAAGGGTTTTATGGACCAAAATTAGTATTAATTTTCCACAGTTTGAACAGAAGGCTGTGCCTCTCTCCACCCAGACTTTTCCTTTTTTCAACTATGGAAGTACAAATCTACTTAATTTCAGTTCTCTGTCCTTGGACTTTCTTTCATTTGAGTTTTCAAGTGCCACAACATCTTCCTAAGGGATATAGCATATGTTGGATGCTATCCTCATACCACCCGTGGCGAGATTACCATTGTCTGAGGTTCAGTGAAGGAAAAAGAGGGCAAGGGATAAGTGTGTTAATGAGGGAAAGGAATGTCCTCATTTTTGTGCATGTAATATTTGTGAATAAAAACAGGACACTGGTGCATTGGAACGTATCAGTGAATTGTTAAAAAAGAGAATATGGTAAGAGATGTAGCTACTGTAAGAGAGAAGGAAAGATTAGAAGCAGCATACAAAGAAAATCTTAATTTTTGCCAGTAAGAATGTGAAGGTATACCATAAAATAACGAATAACTATTTTGAACATGTTAAGACATTGCTCACATGCTTGCTTATATCTTAAAAGCAAATGGCGCTCAGAGACAAAAATTCCATTCAGATATTTTAATTTACCTTCAAGATTCATGCCAGCTTGAAGACATTTCCGGTAGCGACAGGCTGGACAATTTTTTCTTCGAATTTTGTCAATGATACAATCATTTCTTCCAGCACACAGATAATTGTGCTGTCCTGTATTTACAAAACAAAACAAATACAGTTAAAATAGAGGATAAATCTGTCAAGTTCATTTTGGTTTTAATGTTAAGAAATTGGGAAATGTATAATATACCGAATCACCATGTTTTAAAATTTGAGAATTAAAATGAATTGCTTTATGAATGTTTATTGTTTGTTTAAAAATATGTAACCTTTGTTTTATAAGAAAACATGATTTCTGAAATAGCAATATGTAGCTCTGCATTTCTTAGATTACAAGAAGTCAGAGAGTACCTGGGTCATCTGTCAGAAAAGCTAGTTTGAGTGTTCATTTTGAAATGCCTCTTTGGGATATATTGGTTTTAGCACTTTAAAACAAGGGGGAAGAGCTCCGTGGAGCTTGTGAAGTGCACAGACTAAATCCCTTGGTATTTTTATGGATCTCTGAATCCAAAACTAAACTGACCTTGGAGGCACAGAAAACTGATGTACATTACTTAAACAGTTGTTTTCCTCCATAATGCATTTCTCAACAGAGTTTAAACAGGAGGAGCAATAGAGTATATATTAGGGAATTTTTTCTAAATTTTTCTAAATTTTCTTTTCCTGTTCAGAAATAATCATCATTAAAGGACAACTTCAACTCAACTCTGAAAACTGAAATAGACCATAAAAGCAGGTCTTTCTTCAGCTGACCTAATGCCCTTAATACATCAGCTGATTAAATGGTAATTGTACGATGTAGTCATGTCAATGAGTAAAACTGAATCCAGCTTTCTATAGAATGGATTTTTAGAGTCCTGATTAATCTCCTGGCAGTGTTTTCATAGCATTCAATTACTGCACAATGTAAATGGGAAGAGAAGAAAGCTTTCTACCTTGCATTAGGAATTCACAACAAATTTTCTAAAAATTCTTGGAAATTTAATATTTTTTGCCACAATGTGTCACCATTATCATTCACTCAGGAAACAGGCAGGATACACTAGTCCTATTTATTTAAAAACAGGCACGAATTGTTTACTACAGTAACTGAAAATCCTTCTGCAGTACAGCTGCACTAAAGAGGTAATTTAATTAAAAATCCTCTTTTACAACTTTCTCTGAGAATGAATGATGTATACAGAAAATAGATTGAATAGACATTCAATCTGTTTTAAAATCTATGTCCAGTTTCTGGGACAACAGACACACTTATGGGAAGACAGCCTGGGAATTTTCTACAGTGGAAATAATCACCTTTCCTTGATATTGGAACTGTGAAAAGAGCCTGCTTAACACCAAAAAAGTTTGATTCAGGTGTCATATCACTTTGCATAACTGCCTGTGAAGGCTGGGGAACATAGATTATCACAGTGGCTTCACTCAGACTTATTTTCTTAGGTAGCTCACTGATTTTTTAATATTTTAAGGGACCTCATTCCATTCAGTCTTGTACAAGCTCCAAAAATCTTCTATCCAAAATGAAAATAATAAATAGACATCACAACCAAGACACTTGTTATCATTATCAAATTGAGTGCATGTATGTGTGCAAATTTGCCAACTGTCAGTAAATTTACTGGGTCAGTTAAAAATGTACAATTTTAACAGTCCATAAATAAATTAAAATGTCAGTAAAACTGGGTAGATATAAATAAAACACAGAATCTTGCGAGTGAGTACATACTTTTGTGACATTATATC
>ML685833.1:1649371-1668031 GCA_007922175.1 Pelusios castaneus
CACACACACACACACACACACACGAAATACACAACTGGACATTGCAGCTCAGCTAAGTAGAAAGAAATACCAATCACTGCAATAGGACGTAAAAAGAATTTTCCTTGCTTTCTCACAGAGATGCTCAAATTCAGAACTTATTCCTTTTCGTCTACACTTGTCGCCATTTTTGGCAGCAGTCAAAGTGAGATACAAAAGTTATGTAAAATAACTTGCATATGTCCCTTCAACTCTCTGACTCCCATTTACCTCCATGGCTCCACTACGCTGAGGTGAAAGGAAATTGCTATCCCTTCGGCTCAGCACTACTCTTCTCACGGGGATGGAGTTACTAAATCAATCTCCAGATCGATTGAGCGGGTCTTCACTGACCTCTCAATCGAACCAGAGAGTCTGAACTGATGGCAGTGAATTTGCTGCTGTCAGTATAGACTTGGCCATGGTGTTGGTGCATTATTCTGCTGTCTAACCATCACTCCTTTTTGAGATGGAAGACTCCATTGCATCTCTGTTATTGTAGATCTCTGTCCCCCAATCAACATTTTGTGGTGAATGGAATTAAAGTGAATGCACTATGGTCTGCTTCATACTAACCTGGAAGCCATGCAGGGGTAGAGAGCTGTTGAACAAAAAACCCCCCCCAACCCTTTTCAGTCCCCTTTGTAACTAAACAATGGAAGTTCAAGTAATACAATGGTAGAGGTAGATAGTGATTGGAGACCAAACTGGAAAGATTTTCAGAGTGCTTGTTGCAGACATGAATGCTTCAAATGTAGTGCTGAGGACTATCCTGGGCCAGGATGGGAGCAGTGAGAGGTTACTGTTTGTCTAGCCACTCTTGCATTATTAACCACAGTGCAGGCATGCCACTTTTGGGTATCAGAAATCAGCTGACTCCGACAAACAGGTTGCAATATAATGTACTGGGCTCTCTCTCTTTTGAGATACCTAAACCTTCCTGCTCTTGCTTGTATGCCTTTTCCTCATGCTGCTCCTTTCTACTGGAATGACATCCCCTTCTCCCACCCTTCCATATACTCATTCTCCTTTAAATTCCTCCTCAAAACCCACTTGTTCCATTGGGGTCTCTGCCAGTCTTCTCCACTACCTCATTCTCAATTAAAGATAATATTAGGATTTATGGGACTTTACCTATTTATCTCTACTCTACTTTCTCCTTTGTCAATGCTTAAGTTCTTTGTAGCAAGGATCAAGGTTTTTTTAAGTCTCTATAAATGTGTCGTGAAATGTTACGATGATGTAACTATTTAATAATTACCACTTGATTTTTGGAATCCTGTAAAAAGGAGATGCAGAGTGTACGTGTTTCTCATATACTTACAAATAAAGATTGAGCGATGTACCATTTAACTAAAATATACAAGGATAAACATTACTTCATTAAAAGAGTCTGCAGGGATTACAAATAGAGGGTTTTAAAAATGCAGCAAAAACAGACCTTTACTTCACATACGCTTAGAGATATTTAAACGTTTAAATTACAGAGCCTGTCAAGTCATATTGTATGCTGATCAGAGTTCACTTAGGAGTGTCACGTAGCTAAGGCTGGCTAATTAAAGTTACCTACTTAAAGCAGCTGCAGAAAACTGAAACAAGGACCCCCCTGTGGTCCAGATTTTCAAAAGAATGTGGCATCCAGCATCCCCCTGCTGAGCAACAATAGCAACCACTGGGTGCAAAGCGTTTTTCAAAATCTGTTCCTGCTCTTTTAAATTTACAGTATGGGGACTACTAAATATGCTTTGCACGAAGGAAGTTCTCAGGCACAACCCAGCCCAGTGCCATCCGCTGAAGGGAGACCAGTCTACTGTGAAGGGACCACTGATGCAACGTGCTCCAAAACTCCCTGGGCCTGGGAAGGGACTCATCCCTGTTCTTAGCTCTGAGTCACTCAAGGAGATTCTCCCCTCTTGACAGCAAGGTGAATAAAAATGATTTTCATATCTTAGATTTTTTTTTAAAATTTACATTAAATGCAGGGTTTTTTTAAAAACTTAAAATCATATTTCAAATTATGATAACCCAGGGCTCGACAAAACCTGGACAGCAGGTCGCCACGGCGACCAGGGTTTTTATAGCCTGGCTACTAGCTCTGCTGTGGAAATGCAGCGGAGGAACGCCCTTTGGCAACCAAAAATAAAACTGCTGGCACCTAGCTGGGAGTAAATTTTGTCGAGGCCTGTGATAACATCTGTTAAGGCCTAAATTTAGTATAATCTATTATAGAATCATAGAACAATAGGGTTGGAAGGGACCTCACGAGGTCATCTAGTCCAACCCCCTGCTAAAAAGCAGGACCACTCCCACTAAATCACCCCAGCCAGGGTTTTGTCTAAATCTCCAATGATGGAGATTATACACCCTCCCTAGATAGCCCATTCCAATGCTTCACCACCCTCCTAGTGAGAAAGTTTTTCCTAATATCCAACCTTGACCTCCCCAGCTGTAATTTGAAACCATTGCTCCTTGTTCTCTCTTCTGCTACCATTGAGAACAGCCTAGCTCCCTCCTCTTTGGAGCACCCCTTCAAGTAGTTGAAGGTTGCTATCAGATCTCCCCTCAGTCTTCTCTTCTGTAGACTAAATAAGCCTAGTTCCTTCAGTCTCTCTTCATAAGTCATGTTCCCCAGCCCCCAGTCATTTTTGTTGCCCTCCGCTGGACTCTTTCTAATTTGTCCACATCCTTTCTGTAGTGGAGAGCCCAAAACTGGACCCAGTATTCCAGATGCGGCCTCACCAGTGTCGAATAGAGGGGAATTATCATATCCCTCGATCTGCTGGCAATACTTCTACTGATGCAGCCTAATATGCCATTGGCCTTTTTGGCAACAAGGGTACACTGTTGGCTCATATTCATCTTCCCGTTCACCATAACCCCCAGGTCCTTTTCTACAGCGCTGCTACTTAGCCGATGGTCCCCAGCCTGTAGCAGTGCATGGGATTTCTTCGTCCTAAGTTCAGGACTTTGCACTTGTCTTTGTTGAACCTCATGAGGTTTCTTTCGACCCAGTGTTCCAGTTTGTTCAAGTCTCCCTGGATCCTGTCCCTGCCCTCCAGAGTATCTACCATTCCCCCCAACTTGGTGTCATCTGCGACCTTACTAAGCACGCATTCTATTCCATCACCAAGATCATTAATGAAGATGTTGAACAGAACCGGTCCCAAGACCGACCCCTGGGGCACTCCACTTGTTACCGGTTGCCAACCAGACATCGAGCCATTGATTCCTACCCGCTGAGCCCGTTGATCTAGTCAGTTTTCAATCTAAGTATTAGTATACTTTAAATTAAATAAAAAAAATTAACCAGTTCATGTTTGCTGCCAAGTTTTTTAAAAGAATCAGGTCACTGAAGTCACTGTCTAATCACCTGAAACCAGCGTTTAACGAAGTGCTAAATCAGCTTTTGACAGCAGTAGCCTTTTCTGAATGTCCAGAAAGAGTATTTTCTTCATTTCAGTTTATTCTATTAGGTAGGTAAGTTCAATGACTAGTTGATTTAAAGTTAAGACACCAAGGAGAGCTGAAAAAGCCTGTTTTCCTCTTCCAATCTATGAAAACTTAGGTATGAGGATGAGACCTGTTTGTTTGAAAATCTCAAAAGATATTGTGACCAGAAATAATCAGTTCAATTCACTATGTATCATACTTCCTTTTCTTAAGAAATCAGTTAGTTTTACATAAAAAAACACTCTTTGATAAACTTTCCGGTAACATGTTTTTAGGCATGTGCCACATTTAAGGTACAATAGTTTCATTTAAACAATCAATCTTAAAATGAGGTTTTTGTACATTTGACTTCCTGTTCAAATAGAGTTTGAGAAATCACAAGTAAAAAATTAATGATCATCTAGTAAACAAGAAATGCATAATTCACTATTTTCTAGAACAACAAAAAAAGTAAAAATTAAGAATCTGAATACATGTATGTTAAGCTATATAATTGCTTAAATAAGTTTGTATATATACGTATCCTTCTGGTTAGCAAAAAGCAGCACAAAATGCAGCATATAAAGGCTATATTTAGTTGCAAATCAACATTTTAATAGTTTCCGATGAATAAGAATCAACCTTTTCTTCCTAACACCAGTTTACAGTGTGATCCCTGTATCTAGCCACTTAGACCATGCAACCAGTATTTCAGTCCTCCTGTGTCTGTCTTCCTCCTCTGCCTCCCCACCATTTGCTAGCTATGTTCCTTCCAGTCTCCACCTGACTGTGGTTTCTCCACCACCTGTTGTTTCTGCAGTTATTCCCTTTAGGTTCCAGGTGACAGATAAAGCAAGGAAGACAGCATTTACATAGGTTCTTCTTATACACACATTTATTCCACACAGGCAAAAACACATGAATACAATCCCCACCAGACTGATTTCTCCTCTCTGTGTGCACCTGAAGACTGTCCTGTACTCAGGTCAGGTGGAGACTCCTCCTGCTCACATGTGTAGGTACTTTTTGTTGCTGGTGGATGGCCACATGCAACCAGAAAACTTCTTGCTAATAAATAGAGTCATTGTCATGAGCCCCCAGCTCAATACCTCAGACCCCAATCATCCTAAAGTTTCCTTGAACAATACCTTTTGTCTTACAGGATTTGGTGAAGTAGATCAGAGCAAGTCAATATACATTGGAAGCAGTCTGGATGACTAATGTTAGCCCTCTACCAGGTGAGAAACTTCCTTCCCTTCTCTAGCCTTTTTATTCATCAAAACCAAGCTACACATATATCTGTTCAAGGCTCCCAATACAGGACACAAGGTATGATACAAAATGGAAGTAAAAAACCAAACTGGGTTACATAACTGAGTACAAGCCTACTGCAATCTGTCATATCCTCATAATGTGGTCCTAATCCACAGGTCCCAGTCAAATTGCAATCCATACGAGGAAAATTCTGTGCTTACTTAAGTCTCCTGTCTTCAGGCAGTAAGGTGCACAGATTAATGGGTACTTATATATCACACTCAGAGAAACTCCTGTCAGTTGAGAGAATGTCTACAGCTAGAAAAATTCAATTCTAGTTTCCTAAATTATGGATTAGATTAAATATTTTTTGAGAGAAAAAACTAATTTCTCCTCTAGCAGAAAGCATGGTAACTTTTCCTTAATCAAATAAATCCAGCCTTTGGATTTAAATTTCCATCTATATTCTGGACGATCCATATCTCTCCAGTGTGGGCTAGATCTGTGGACCTTTTTATCTGCAGAAAGAAAATTTTCAGGTAAGCAAATATACTCTTTCCTACTCTTCATCTGCAGAGCCACGGGATTTTCACAGAAGTGTGCCTTCCAGGGTTAGAAGCAGGATCACCCCTTTCAATTTGGACATCCTAAATGAGGTGTGTATGTGTATGCCACATATCTTCCATCTTCTTTCCTTGGGCACTAAGACTTGGCACTGGGTAAGCATTTTATGATAAATATGTAGAATCTGGTGAATGTTTGTATTGATGGCTGCCTAGCAGCTATTGATACAGGAAATATTCCAGAAAAATGTATCAGTCTGTGTGCATTTCTGCTTTTTCTTTCTGTCTAGAACCCTGACGAGAAAAATTGTTCATGGACAAAGTAAATATGAATCAAAGTTGGAAAGACAAAGATGAAAACAAACAAAAACAAAAAATCCCCAAACCACAGCTGCCATCCATATGCAAATCACAATTGTCATCTATGGAAGAGTAAAATGGGAAACAGAGAAAAACCTCCTTTAGGAATTTATTCAAATGTATCAGACAGAAAACTGCTATGTGTGTTCCTGATTGTCCGTAGCTAGATATAGCATGTGAAATAGGCTGTATGTCTCTGATGTGAAGTTGATGAGAGATAGTTTCATTCAGATCCTGACATTTCTAAGTGGTTGCTAGAGACTGGGAATGGAACAAAGTTGTTCCCATGATTATAAAACTGTTTCACAGAGTATCCTCTTTGGACAACGTCCAGTGACTTAATTTTTTATCAAAGCTATAGGTAGCCACATGAAAGATTCTGGCACCAATTGGGGGCCGAATTCCAGATAGGGCTGGCTGGAAGCCATAAGGATAGTTCGAGGCAACTGAGAGCAGCTACTGATGTCATCTCAGCACTTGCTCTAGCTACCACTTGCAAAGTGGTATTTTTTCCTGTTATATTTCACAGACTGTTTCAACTTTCCAAAGAATCTGTATTCCTTTCAGTCTCTGGCAGGAACCAGGACTGCAAGTCAGCTTTTCTGATAACTCTGAATAGCCTCAGGCCTTCATAAAAGTTTCCCTTTACATTGCTCAGAGAGCTGGGAACTGCTTTGCCTGCAAGTTTAATTTCAAGGACCAAAGCCACATACTTGTGTGAAACAGACCTGTATCCCCCTTCCAAGCAGAAGCCCTTAGCCTGAGAGATAATTTGGTTGAGAATAATGTCCACCCATGTTAGCGTTGTTTGTGAGAGATGGGTAGCCAGCTAGGATGATTCACTTCAAAATGAGTAATGATTGCTGCAAGCAAGAGACATCACACACATCAAGCCTTTTCATCTGCCCTTTAAGAGCAGTCTTCCTAGTCTTCCAAGGTAAGACTGACATTATCTAGCTTAGGATATGAGAATTATGGCAAGTTTTTAAATAAAAAAATGTCCCCCACAACTGCAACTTGGCCACATCTTTCTGCTTGTCATATAAAGAGGCAGTACGGTCCATTATATAATACTTGTGTATGTAGCCCAAAATCATATTGGTGCTTTCAGGTTTTTTTTACACTGCCATAAACGTTGCAAACTCATATCAAGCCTAAAGGTTTTTCTTGTTGCCTTCCTGAGAGCAGGGTGACATCTTGACAGTCGTTTATCACAGGGCTGTGACCTTGCAATCTGAAGATATATACACACACCTTTGTATATTATAACAGGCTGATAAACATTATTATTTATAGCAAATTTCGTAAAACCACTATAATCCAAGATGACAAATTAACTATAAAACTTAGCTAAAACTATTAAGTAAAATTCTAAACTATTTACTCTCTCTCTATATTTACAGATGGAAGAACAAAGGAAGATGAAACTTCAGACGGTGGATGATCTGACCCAGGTCATGCGGTGATAAAAAGGAATTAGAAAGGCAGTCGGTCAGCTCTGCTCATTATCTTTCTGGTTGGAGGCATGAGGAAAGTGAGGACACATGAGTGGACCAACAGACATTGCTTTCAAAATATTCCGACTCTGGGCGTGCACATGGCATGCATGCATACCGACACTAATACACAGACAGACAAGCATTCATAGAAGAAATAGTTATTTTCTCATAGAACAATGAGAGTCCCATGGCATCTTAAAAACTAACACATTTCTTAGGGCATAAGCTTTCTGATGCATCTGGCTAAGTGGATTGGAGCCCATGAAAGCTTATGCCCGAAAAAATGTGTTAGTCTTTAAGGTGCCACAGGACTCTTGTTTTTGCTATATAAAGACTAACACAGCTGGATCTTACTTCTCCAAGGGGCTTCTAGTGAGCAGCAAGCACACCTGCAGAGGCATTAGAGTGTACATAGATTTTATAATTTTTAACAGATATTAAACTCTTCAAAACACATCCTACCTTCCACAGCTCTTTTGAAGAACACTTTGCAGCTGCCGCAGGTTAGGACACCGTAATGACATCCAGAGGCTTCATCAGAACAGACCAGGCAAAGTTTGGGAGGTGGTCCAGTTGCTGTTGAGGTGGTGGATGGAGAAGGGCTTACTTCAGATCTCATTCCAGGGCTTAAAAAAAAGGAGGAAAGAAATTTCAAGTGTAATTCATGGAAAAACCTGTCAAATAAACCTATTTCATTCATAGTCACAAGAAATGTCACATATGTTGAATAACTTCACTAATGCAAGTTACTTATTGTTAGACCTGTGAAGTCTATTGTCTATCTTACAGATTATGTACCCAGTGATAAACAAGTATTAAAATGCTGTATTGCTTATATCAGAGAGTCATCATTAAAATAATATCCTTTTCCCAGTTTACTAATAAATCAGGATGGCACATCAAGCACGTCATCAGAAGGAAATTCCTATAGCTTTCTTGACTTTACTACATACTGAAAATTAACCTGTTTTAATAGAAGTAATGGATCCACTAGACCCAGTAGTTTATACTAAGATATTCTGCAGTGTTAGGGTTCCCACATACCTGTAATGGGAGGGGGAGGGGGAATGAGCGAGAGAGACCCTTTTGTCCTTTAATCTTCTACCCTAAGCCACCCTTTGTAAAATCTTCAGCCTTTTCTTTTTTGTTTTTTTTAAACATTGCTTTAGATCAGTATTTCCCAAACTACTGAAAGTTGAAAGTTCATGAAAAAGAAAGCAATTGTGCGCCATGGCCGCTCTCCAGATGCTGTTTAAAGGCCTACTCAATTTATGCATCTTCAGTCTCATTTCCCCCACTCCTGCCTGCCTAAACTGGTCCTATATTACCCTACCTCTACTTTAGAATACAGTTATAGATCTTCACACTACTTCTCCTTTCTTTCACATTTCATTTTTAATGAGACATGAAACAGTTACGGCCCCTCATTTGAATCAGAGTTAGCATCACCTAAATGAATGGGACAATTCACACCTAAGAGGTATTTGTTCCAAGCTCTCCTGCAGATGTTGCTGCATCAGTTATACATGTTTCAGGCTTTGAATTATTTCTGCACAACCAAACACTTTAACAAATAAATTAATAATAATATATACAAAAGCTCGGAGAACTAAGAGGCTATACAATCCCTGCAGCTGGTCCCTTTTACCGTTCAGTGGGGAATAGTTAACCCTTTGGGATCACTGCTTTAGATAAACCTTATATGTTAGATAAGGGGTTCTCAGACTTTTTTCCCTGGGGCCCCCTTTGAAATATTTCAGATTGTGATGACCGTCCCCCCTCTCCCCAGCAATGACTCCTCTTTCCCCATGCAATGCCATCCTTATTGGCATGCATGGGGGTGATAGCTTGTGACCCCTCCGCCCCCTTCATAACCTTGTGACCCTTTGAGGGATCATGACATCCACTTTGAGAATCCCCTACATAGTGCAATTCACAAATGTCTGCACTTCTCATTTCCCACTTTACTTAAAATTTTTGTGGAAAACTAAACTGTAGTTAAGGTGCATTTTGTTGCAAATTTATATTCAGAGAGTTTTCCTGACAGGCTCAATGTCTTCAATCCAAATACAACAGCTATTTGTCTCAAGGTTATCAGCAACAGATAGCTTAATAATTGTTATCCTATGGGCAAAAATAATAAGTAAAGAAATTTAGCAGAACCACGATAAGCTTTCATTAAGAAAGAGTTTGACAACATTCTTTTTTATAAAAAAAAACAAGGAGTCCTGTGGCACTTTTAAAGACTAACAAATTTATTTATCGCATGAGCTTTCGTGGGAGAAAATCCCACTTTGTCAGACGCTTTGAAGATGGGGAACTTACAGAACAGGGGGAAATTAAATGCAGGGAAATGTATGACATGGGATCAGGTCAGGCTTTAACAGTAAATCAGAAGAGGTGTTGGGATGCAAACACTGGGGAACAGCATTTAGAGGAAGGTGAGGTCAAATCACCTGTTAATAATAATAATAATAATAATAATTCTCATTACAACAGGTGATTTGTAGCATGTATAGTGGCCACCCAACCTTTTGCAAACAAATGCATTCACGGTGCTTAAAGTGCTTTGTACAAGAAGTCTGACCAATCGGAATGACTTTTATACTTGTTTTGTCCCTTTTAGTGCACTGGTTTTAAGGTCGTCTGTTCTAAAAAACTTGTTTTTTATATATATATATATTTTGTTGCTTTTCTTACACCTAACTTCCCCCCACCCCTTCTTCAAGTCCCAGACAATCACTTGTGGCTCAAACACAGTTAAGTTAAAATGACCATTTTGGCAAACTGTTTTATAAAAAGAAGCGTTTCTTTAAGGGCGTGGGTCCTAAACCTTTGAAATCAATGGGAGCTATGCCACTGATTTCAAACAATGTAATGGTTACTCATATTTGAGTATGATTATGACTGGAAATCATTTTCCTTATGTAGGGTTTAGGAGACGTACCAGGGCAAGCTGCGTTCCTGCCCTCTGTTGGCGAAGGTGGCTCCTGTTGCTTCCTTCATAATAGAGTACCAAGCTCTCCTGCTTGATACAATCCCAGTTTGGGACAGTCAGTCTTCCTACTGCCTTTTTCAAATAAAGTGAACAGAACTCTCTGAGGGCAGTCAACTGTTATCCATATGATTGTTTCTATTATGTAAAATGGGAGTAAGATAATACGGTAAGCTAGGAGACTGTTTTTACTGCAGTTCGATTTTGTTCAATGCACAAGGAGTATTTAATTGTTTGAGTCAAAATATCAGCATGAAGAAATCATGAGTAATATGGTTTTACACCAAACCATAAATAATGAAAATTAATTAATTTACCAGTTTTGCTAATATTTAAGGATAGATTACAAACCATATTCCTTTTCCCTTCTTGCAGAATTACCTACAACCACAGCTCAAATAATACATGGAAATCTAGCATGGAAGGTAATTTCTAAATTTACTCTAAAATTCCTTCCTCCCCCTGGCTCTGAAATTGAGAAATATTTCTCTTTAGGATACTTAATGTTTCTCACTGAGATATTAGAACTAACCATTCAGTGGATCCAGGAGAATGAAGGAAAACATACACTGAATGTAGTTAATTTTCTAATTCACTTTTGAGATTTGCTTCTTTTCTCAATGAGAGACAATATATATATATTTTTAACAATAGGACCAGGAAATTCAATATTCAGAAAAGTTCCTGCTATTATCAGCATCTTTTCCCTACTGTCATCTGCAGAAGCATTCAAACCTTTCTATTTTCTACAACTGTGATATCAAATGGCCACTTAGCACTGTCTGACCTCAACACTCCACTTTCTCTGAGAGGATATCTACTTTGCACCTCCTCATACATGGTGCTTGAGTGATGAGTTTTCACCATTTGCTTCTGCAATGCTTTTCTGGAGTACTTTAAATCATCACAAATGACAGCTGAAGACGGCAAGATGCACAGGTAAGCCGTCGACAGAGGATTCTCACACTCCTCAAAATCAGAGGCCACTCTTTTCTGGCCTTTGCATTTAGGATGAGAAGTTATCAGCACATTATTTAAAATTCTCTAGTTCCATTGCAAGTAAACGCATAAGGTTTTATCAACCACTGGCTGCCATGACCTCTCCTTTTTACTTTTTGATTTAGGACATCCCAATCATAACAACTTCTGGAGGTAATGGGAAAAAGAACGTTAACAGTAAACATAGATATCTAAAAAAATAATTTTTCTATGTGAAATATAGACTCATTGAAAAGTAGGGCTGGAATGGATCTCAAGAGGTCATCTTGTTCAGCCTTCTGCACTGAGGCAAGGACCAAATATGCCTAGAACATTTCTGATAAGTCTGGGGCTAGTCTAGCCTAGTCTTAAAAACTTGCTAGGGAGTTCAGAACATACCTTGGGAGCCTATTCCTGTGCTTAACTATTCTGAAAGTTAGAAAGGTTTCCCTGCTATCTACTATAACTCTCCCTTGCTGCAGATTAAGCCCATTACTTTTTATACTACCTTCAAAAGACGTGGAGAAAATTGATCGCTATCCTCTTTATATGAAAGCCTTAACATATTTGAAGGTTATCCAGGTGTCCCAACTTCTGCTCCCAGCACTTTCTCAACACTAACTATGCCCAGGTTTTACATTTTTCTCCTCACAAGTCATGTTTTCTGACTTTTATAATTTTTTACTGTTCTTCTCTGGACTCTTTCCAATTATTATTTTTGTTCAAGTATGGGGACCCAGAACTGGACACAGTACTCCAGCTGAGGCCTTGCCAGTGCAGAACAGAGCAGGACAATAATCTCCTATCTTACATACAACATTCCTGTTAATACACCCCAAAATGTGATACCAGTCTTTTTAACAACTGCACCAGAAGAGCATTACTAACTTGATTTCCACAGAAATTTCAGAGTGTAAGTCCAGTGGTTGAGGCACTAACCTGAGATGTGGGAGACTAGAATTCAATTCCCAGCACCACCACAGAATCCCTGTGTTATCCTGACAAAATCATTTAAACCTAGACTTTACTAGAGAAAAAGACATAATTTTACAAGGTGGGAACTAATGGTAGTAAAACTAAACCTTTTTTCCCCTGTGTTGACATGCCAGTATCTCTAAAAAGAGAATGATAATGGTATTTTGCTACTTTGCGCCATATTTATTTATTTGTGAATATTTATGGATATTTTTCTACATTTTCAAATACACTTGGATTTAAATTATAATGCAGAATATAATGCTCACTTTCTATTATTATCCATTTGCAGGGACAAACTTCCATTAACTTAAATATAATCTGACACACACACTTTATATGTAGGGTTTAAGTTACCATATACAAGCTAAATAATAATCATTTTCCTGCAGGGCTATTCAAGTGACACCATCAGAGGGGGTAGGCATTATTTGCTACTCTTTAGAGATGGAGCTAAGGAAAGGAAGGCAGAAATAAAGACTGGCTGAAAAGGGATGAGACGATAGAAAGTAGGTCTTCAGAAATCAAGTTATTTAACTAATAGCAATTTTTCTTCTGTTAATGATTTGAGAGACTTCTCAAAGCAAGCTCAGAGTCCAAACATTGACAAAGAAAGGTGCAGTAAGGCTCTTGGTGTTGTGAACCAGATTTTAACTGCAGAATGGCCACTGCTATCAGGATATTTTCACTGCTTTGCATGAAAGGATTAAATAAACTTTTTTACAACTGGAAAGAGAGTAACATCCATTTGACTCCATGTGAGTTACTCTGGTTGAAAGCTCTGAGCAGGCTGGAAAGAAAAATCATAAGAAAATAGTTGAGTTAGTGACAAACAACAGATAATCTTATTGCTAGAATATTAAAACAGCGATATGAGACATGGATGCTCATAAAACTGACAGACCTGTAATTAACTATGAAAACATTAGCAGAAAGATGTGACAGAGAAAGTTATTCACTCTCTTGAAGTAGTAATTCTTTCAGTTCAATCCTTTGCAGCTCACAAAAAACCCTTAATGTTTTCAACTACAATAGTTCATCCTTATTTCTTTCAAGTCTTAATTATAAAATCTCCCTGATAGAATGCGGTTATAGTACTTTGAATCTCACATGCATCAAACGCTTTACAATTCTATGATAATGCCTCTTTAAAAAATATTTTGAACTTAAGAAATGGTGAAAGAAATTGCATAATGCCAACTTGTTGATGTGGCCAGAGTATTTCAAGCATAACGATGGATGGCTCACTAAAGATATGCATTTTTCTCCTAGATGCACTTAGCCTGCAAGTCTGCACCTTTAACACATAGTCTTTTTAACCAGCATGAAGTTCCATGAGTAAGGTGAAACCTAAACACAGCTCCTAGCCTTCAAAATATAGAATTATAGAGGACAGTTGTCAGTTCTAAAGGGTGTGTGTATTCTCCATTCAAAAGCCACATAAAACCAGAGTCATTAATGATAATCAGTTATATATGTGTGTGATGAGATGAGATGAGATGCTTACTAATTTAAAGACTAGGAATGGCTCTAAGGAAAACAGCTACAACCTACAAAAGAGGCCAAGCAATGCACCCCAAAAGACCTATGGTTATTATAAATGCATGGTGCCAACTTAACAGTCTTTCAGTTTACTAAATGTCTAGAAAAAAAATGCATGCATCTGACTAAATAGGTTATAGCCCACGAAAGCTTATGCTCAAATACATTTGTTAGTCTTTAAGGTGCCTTGTTTTCTTTTTTTTTCTCCCTAGGAAAAAAGAGATAGGAAAATAAACACAGGCAAATTCTTTAAGTTATTAAAAAAACCTAGCAATTAATATGAAAACTGGCAAACCTTGTGGTTACTATTAGATTACAAGCATAATACAACAGACACTGGTTGCTGGAAATCTGGAATAAAATTTTGATAACAGTGGACATCCATTTTGGTCCAAGAAGCACATACAGTATGGATCAAAGTGGGAAAAAGAAAATAGCTCAGAGATCGGCTAAAATCTCTCAAATCTGAATCACTGCGAAGAAAATGAACTATCTTGCTCCTGCTATGCCACTACTTTGCACACAGGAGGTTCACTGAGTCCATGTTAAGTTCAAATCATGAAATACCATATGATTCACAAAAGGATTGGTTCTGGTAGCTTGATTTAAAATTTATGTTAAACTGAAGTAAAATACTGATACACAAACTGTATCATCAGGACCGCATTTTCTGGATTACTCATGTATTCCTGGATTAACAAAAGAATTACTAATTATTATTTCATACCCTGGCTAAGAGCTAATTATATTTATATTATTAAAATGCAATTTCACTGGAATATTCAAATAGATTTTTTTCTTGCAAATTAAAAATGTCTTTTTTTATTTTTAAAGATTTATTCAAGGCAGTCACACTGCCAGTAATATTTTATTGGGTAACTATGGTGGTATTCTTTCTTCATTATTAGAGTTGTATAGATTTCCCCATAAATGAAAAAAAAAGGCTGAAAATTATTGTTATCCATTCTGGTAGATTACAAGACCATGTGCACATTATATAGATAAATTATAGTCAGGGATGGTAACACCACCTATTACTGAGGTTGCCCAACTCTTCAAGATTAATAAATGTATTTATCACATGAGTATGATAAATAAATTGGTTAGTCTTTAAAAGTGCCACAAGAATACTTGTTAGTCTAGTTCATCAAAACAAACATGGCTACCCCTCTGGAACTTGTCAACTCTTCTCAGAACACTGTTTTTCCAGCTGCTTATAAACCTTTGCCACACTTTACCTGATTAATCTGAAGGTTTCTATGCCGGACGTCTGCCTCAAACTGAACATTTCTAAAAAATTTTAGACAAAATGGTTTAGCTATGTCTGAGAAGGACACTAGGGAAAAATAGACCCTCATTAGCATTCTGGTATCCTTTTCTTTCAAAAACTTGAGCATTCTCATGCTTTAGAGAAGGGACTTGAAAATCTGGCAGGAGTAGTCTGTCAGAGATGTGTCTTTTGCTATTTTCATGAAAAATCTGCCTAATTTTGGCCAAGTCATACATCTTTCCAAAAAATAAATGATAGTTTGGACATGCTTAGTGGTATTTTCTTAGACTTGAAAAACTTCATTTGCATTGTGCATGCTACAGTCTGGGGATGAGCAGACCTTTCCCTGCAATTGCAGCCCTGGGCTGCTGTGAACCATGTCAAATCCTCATCCTGAGAGTAGAGAATTTGTCTCTTCCGTGCTCTTAGTGAATCCTTGCTTGCTTGAGACACCTTGATATGGTCCCAGGTAGTATCCTGATGAGCCATTGAGGACATAAAGAATACAACCATTGTATCCTTAATGGCTCATCAGTTTACTCCCTGGGACCATATCACCTGGCAAATTCCTAAACATTAAGGAGACAATGGTTGCTCACACCCTCCCATCTAAGACATTTCTCCAGAAGGACACAAGTTAAAGTATGGATCTAACATCAAATTCTTAACTTCTAATCAAAATAGAATTCCTAGACATAAACTATATAATCATTCCCAGCAAATTACTACCTTTCTATAGATGCAGGGCACATTAAGTCGACTTAAGCCAAGCTTAAGTCGACTTAATTTACCAGTGTAGATGCAGCCATAGATTGGGATAGAATATTATGGAATGGTCACATTATCTTTCCCCTTTGGAACCGTGCCTCATTCAGTGTACAGGAGGCATCTGACTTTATCTTACAAATCGAAGTCTGACTGCAACGTGTACATATATATTGCGCATGAGCATATACATGTCTACCTGTGTGCATGTGCATACGCTCACAAATACACATCAATTTCTTGAACATGTCTTGGTAACATTATTAAACGCATCATCTTCCTGCTTCTATCACTAAGACTCATAAGTTAGTTGCTCATTAGTTTCTGATAGTCAGACATATGGAAGAATCATGACAATCACTGGGAATGGGCAATACAGTTATACGTCTGAGAAACTATCCAGATTATGTGCTCATCAAACAAGTGAACAGCTCTTAAAATTAAATCAACTGTAACTCCTGGCAACTTATTTTCTAAACGAATAATTTGTTTTTCTAGATGTCACTTTTTTGAAGTGCAGACAAAGTTCTCTAAGTGGCAACACACAGAACCATCACATGGGAACACATTGTTTAGGGAAAGATATTTGGTATGCCTTGGATCCAGCACGTCACAAAGAACTAAGATCTTGGTAATTACGAGGGTTTTGAATGCTAATTACAAGAACACTGTCTTTTGAGCAAAACAAGTAATACGAGGTGACATATTACAGTGGTGACAGAGGCTCACAAGGCCAGCAGGAAGAAATGGGAGAAACGAAGTGGAGAATGCCATGACAATTGTTAGGAAAAAACTGACTGCAATGAAAAGGAGGCTTTACATTTATTCTGATACTTTGTGTGTAAGTAGGAAATAATGAGGAATGTGGTGGGGTGGGGGGTTTAGAAAAAGCATTGGTCACCACTGCAATAAAAACAGAGGGGGCAGTTAGACAAATCAGTTTGTATTTCAATTTTGGATTAAATAATTCCAAAAGCTATTTGCCTAACTTTTTACTTTAATAAATACAGGGCTGCTTACCAGATTTGCTAACACTCTCACCAATCTTTCATTAAAGGGCTTGAAACTGTGAAAAGGAGAGCACTGTAGTCTCTTCCCCACCAAACATCCTAGGGAACTATAAGTGACAGAGGTCTCTCATAACATATTCACTGTGGCTGAAAGTCTCTGAAAATTGATGCTAGTAACGCTTTCACCAACACTGTCATTTCAGACTCTTTTTTCAAATCCCAGCTCAATACAAGCCAACAACAGCTGCTGAAGAACGTACTTTTTGGTATTTGGTAAACATCGAGATCCCCAGCTTAAATATTTTCAATGGAGGAGAAATGCATACCAGTTTGCATCAAAGTCAATGGTCTCCCTACAATTTGGAGAATAGATTACTTTACTTTGGCTCTCCTTATTGATGACCTGGCTCTAAAGTAGTTCTACATAAGTTGTATCTATTTTTAGTTTTTAAACTTTTCAAAGACAGAAAGTTGGATCATGAAGAGCTGTATCATCGATCAGAAAGTTCTGGTAAAAGATGTATTTTGGATCATGGGGGTATTCCTGACTTGACTGCAACAATTTTTTAATTGGTGTATCAAATTTTTGTACTTAACTAATGTCTCTGAACAAATAGGTCCAATATTACCACTTCATGTGGAACAAATAAGGACTCCTGGTAGCACTTTTAAAGACTAATGAGATGGCAGAATGATGCCAATTTTGTTAGGTTTCTGAAGTGCTTCAACATCAGCGGCTAAACTGGCATTTTAGTTTTAGCCGCAGAAGTGGAGAGGGATTTTTTTTGCATTAGTTTTTTGTTTCATTCAGTTATAAATCACCTAGTATGAGTCATTAAAAATGCTATTGACCTGTCACCCAGTGTGTGTGAAAGAAAACACTATGTTCAGCTTTCAACATTGAAAACCTTCACACCTATGAATACTGAATCTCATTCTAAACAAACATGTACTCAGAATCAAACCAGCACTCTGTTTATCATCACCCATCTTCCTTCTAGATTCACCTCTTCTTCAGAGGCCAAATAAATATACTCTGAAACTACCAGATATCTTATGTAGTTGTAAATTAGTTGTAAAGTAAAATCTATTTCAATAGAATAGTGGGTTAGGTGAAATGTATACTTCATTGTCATACATTCTATGTAATAGCTCTCATCACTGTATTTTATTTAATCTGCTTTTAAAAGTTCTTTGTATTATAAGTCATTACTCAGCTGTAAATGTATATTAAGCAAGGTTGCCTTATGGTTCTAACCCTTTAGTAGAATAATGAACTCAGCACAGGTGTAAAAATATAAGCTTATAATGGGAATGTCTCTTCAATCTAATTTATGGGAAGACTATGTATCTCTCCACAATAAAAACAATATGACAACCATTAATTTGGGTTAGAATGCTTAAGCTGCTGTCTGGGCATGCAAAGTCCTTAAACACCTTCCTCACAAAATTGTGCTTGAGTCTGTCAAATACATTTTTTAAAAATCTTGCTTGTTAAATCATACTTCTTTTCCTTCACTTACATATCCTGTGAGTCATTTGCAAGGAATCTTTAAGCAAGATCCAGTGATCAGCTTTGGATATATAAATGCCAAATATCTGTTTTCTTACTGTACAAGGCTAATGGCAGAAAGAATTTCCATGTAATCCAAATGATTATATACTAAATTATTTCTCAGGTGTAAAGTGGACATTTACATCTCTCACACCAGTACATTACATAACTTACTGAACTATAAGGAGATACAGAAAAATGTAAATATTTACTAAGGGTCATAAAATAGTTTTAAAGTTCAAAGAGACATTCATCTAGAATCTGGAGAACAGACCCCCAACTCTGTCCTTTATTATGCATCCCAAGGGTACAATGAAATTAGCATTCTTGCAGCAATAATATTTTCTTTAGTAATATATATTTACCTTAGAAGGCACATGACAAACACATTTAGAAAGAAAGAAAGAAAGAAAGAAAGAAAGAAAGAAAGAAAGAAAGAAAGAAAGA
>ML685833.1:1668041-1841037 GCA_007922175.1 Pelusios castaneus
AGAAAGAAAGAAAGAAAGAAAGAAAGAAAGAAAGAAAGAAAGAAAGATCTGAGAGCCAAAATGGCCCCGTTAAAAGCAATCAGAACTACTGGTATTGGGATGAGGTTTACATTCAGATATACCACCCTATTCAAAGAAAAAGAGGGAAGTGACATGCAAATGCTTCAGTGTGGGGATGATATGCTACTTTGTAAATGTAAATGTAAACTAGTTTACAAGATTTCCCACTTTTTGGAAAGTACAGTGAAGAAAGTTGGACAAGGCCAAAGTTGAGTTTATGCTTTCACAACATTCTGGCAAAAGAGATTTTAGTGATTATCTCCTACAGTTTATTACATCTCTTATATAAATGACTTTCTATTGGCATACGCATACCTTGAGGCCATAGGTAATGAGAATGTAAATACAAATACAAATTAACAAAGAATGGTTTATCCATGCCCAGGGTTCTATCAGAAGACCAAGTGATTAAAAACAAAACAGATAATCCAAACACTGTAGTTTCCCTGTGAATTTACTGCTGGTTTACTCAATTTTTCATAGGTTCCTTGTGAAATTTCCTGTGAAATTCCTTCTAAAATGTGCATTTGTTTCTGAAAAGCAAGGTTTTCTTAAGGCCCAGTTTATGTTCATTTCAACTCTTTGGCGTTCCGTGAACAGCTTTACTTTGGCATTACACTAACAAGAATGTGAATTGTCACCTACCCTGCAGACTCTCAGCTTTGACTTTAATTCATTTGCCAAGCTCTGAAGTTGAAAAAAATAGGCTTCATAGAGTTTGTTTACTCTCCAGAAAGTGCTTCTGCTCACTTCAGAACCACTAGCATTAGAAAAATTCTTCTCCATTTCTTTAAAATGGCGTCTGCTACCATTTTAGAGCTCACACAGGAGTGGAAAAGAAATATCTAAAGCAAGTGAGTGATGTGATTTTTTTTTTTTTTTTTTTTTTGGATACTGTCCAGAATGTAAAGGTTTGAAGGGCACAGCCAGAGTTTTCTTGGAATGGATAAATTGTAATTACTGTTGCAGCTGCAACTTTAGGTAAAGCTCTGGGGATTTCAAACCTTCTACAGTCTTACAGTACTTCTGACTGAGTATCACAATTCCATTATTTTAATATTTTACTTTTATTAATGTTTTACAGTAAACCAGAAAAAAAAAATACTACACTCAGAGTCAAGGATTTCTGTGTAACTTGGTTTTTTGTCAGAAAGTCTTTTCAGATATTTCCATTGTGTATCCTTATTTGCTTTACTGAATGGCCTGCAAGAGAGTCAGACATTAAAAACTAGCATCCTGCCTCTGAAAATCATTTAAGTTAAAATACAGACTCAAGCCACCATGGAGTTCACTAAAATCTTGAGGTTTTGAAGATCAGACCTTAATCTTGCAGGGCTTCTGGTTTTATGCGTACATGTAGTTCCTTTGGTGTCAATCTTTAGCGTGGAGGATAACCACTACTTAAAGAGTAGCAAGATTTGAAGTAGGTAGAGCCAGGATTAAAAGTCTAACATGAACAGGAGTTATGGGGGGTTGGGGGGGGGGAAACGATTTCAAACAGAGATAGTTTGGAACTGTTTCTGTCCTATTTTATTACCGGAAAGTAGCAAATATTTATTTTGAAAAACTCTGGTAACACACACAAACTGTATGCATATAACAAACATACTTTTATACTTTTTCTGGAAGCAGATTTTCAGTTTACCAATTTTACAATATTGTATTTCACAGGAGAACACAAAGTCATTCACCTGCCAAAACATGAATCATAAAGTTAGTATTCTAAGGATATGCCAATAATTTGTTCCATAAATATCTCACAACATTGGAATTACTGAAAGGGTGATAATCCTGCACATAAATATTTTCTAAATGTTACACTGATTAAAAGTGGCCAAGCAAAGGGGACAAATACAAAGCTCTTTAGTTGTGTGTTGACTACATCAACTATATGCCAAGAAGTAATAAACTTGTACTAAGCAGCTTTTCATTACAAACATCACATATCATTAGAGTCCTGCAGTTCCACAGGTATCCACTTCAGATCCACGAGTATCCGCATCTGTGGGTGCAGGTGTGGATATTCACAGCCCCACTGTTGCGGATTGGCCCGCAGATGCGGATTCTACTTTTATCTGCCCAGGGTGTGATCGATCGCTGCATCTGCTGCTATGATCTGGGTCACATAGTGGAACAAGCCAATCCCAGCCCAGCTCTGATTGTAGTCTGCCCGCCAATCAGAGTCTCGGTCACAGCAGGCTGGAGCTTGGAGAGCCACTACTCAGTGTCAGTCAGTCAGCATACTGGCCTTTGATAGGCTCATTCTCCATGCCTTCCACGCCCACTTCTTCCTTTTCTTGTTTGCGGTTTGCATGCCATGCTGTCAATCAGAGATTTCATTGGTGGCCAAGGAAATCTGATTGACAGCACAGAGCACGAACCGCAAACAAGAAAAGGAAAAAGTGGGTGAGACCCATGTGGAGAATGAGCCAATCAAAGGCTAAAATGCTATCCGTGAGCCCAAGCTCAGTTGTGGATGCAGTTACATATACACATAAAACATGGCATGCGGATCGGATAGAGACTGATACTGAGCGGATGTGGATTGGCTCCAGATCCACACTTTTGTATCCACACAGGGTTCTACATATCATTTGCTCTCTCTCTTTTAATTAATTAGAATGACATGCAATCTAGGCACACAACAAAAAGGACTCTTACAGATATAGATGCTCTACTGTACACCTGCAAAGTTATCATAGCAAAGATTTCTACTGCACAATACAGAGTTTGGAATAGGACGGGACTCATTGTGCTAGGCACCTCACAAAAATATACAAAGACAAGTCTCTCTCTTTTAGAGCTCATATTTTTGTTATATTATAACAACAGGCAGCAGTATCCAGGTTAAAAACCTGTTGGACATTGTGCATTAAAGCATTCGGAGGTCCCCCCACCTTAGCCGCCCCCCTGCAGGGCAGGAGGCTCGGGATGGTTGGAGGGCAAGTGTGCTTGGTCCCCCATTCTCACGCAATGGCTCTTACCACAGGAAGCAGATAGAGCTCATTACAGCGATATCCCACATCGTTCCTGGCCCTGGGCTGTTCCACCTGGTGGTTTGGGCTCCTCTAAGATAGGGGCCTCGTGCAAGTGCAGTCAACACTGTTTTTAATTCTTCAGGCACACATTTGTGTTCATATGTAATTGTGCCGCAGATGGTTTAAATTGACAGTTTCGCGTACAGCCCCTACCTGTATATGCCTGAAAATCAGGTATTCAGATCTCCAAATACTACCAACTGCAGGTGAAATTATTTTAATGAAAAGTTGTGGGTGTCAACTCTGAAAATCAGGCCCAGAATGAGCTACGTCAGGTAGCAAATAGGAAAATCGATCTCTATCTTGCCTGAAAATTTCCTTTCTTGCAGTAATGAGGTGGACAGATCTATGATAATGGGCACTCTTGGAAGCAAACCAAACCTGTCAATCAGAGACAGAGGTATGCCCCACATTAGGGCCGGACTAAGACATGCTGAGACTCTAGGCTATGTCAAGATTCAGAGGCCCCATACCATAAAAATTAAAGAGAAAGAAGTGCATTACATTATAATAGAAAGGGTAATGAAAAAAATAAATGATAAACTGTTATATTTGCATATCTACATAGGCAAAGATGCACTGAAAAACTAAATAAAACATACATCTTGCGAAAAGTCTTATTTGCATTATCAATTTCAATTATGATAAATGTTCTTCATTATCTCCAACGTATTTAGAGGCCCCTCACAATGTGAGGTCCTAAGCCATGGCTTAACTTGCCTTGTGCTTTGATCCAGCACTGCCCCACATATGAGAAACTACGTGTTTAGACACTTCAACAGCCTAGAAAAAAAACTAAGCACTGTGTATATCAGTAAAGAAAATTAAGTATTATGTCTAAATAGAACATTTTTCTTGCAGACCAAAGAATTCAATGAATACCTAATTAACGAATTAATACTTCAGTATCATATTCCAATTAACAGCCCATTCAGAGTGGGTTAGACTTTATGGACATCGTCACCCCAAGAAGGGAAATTTTCAGGTCATACCTGGATGATTTTTCCTATTCTTATTTGTAGTGAGTTCCACAGAGTCATGATACTGGGATTTTTATAGCAGTGTCCACCTTTCATTAGTCTTTAAAAGTACCACAGGATTCCTTGGTTTTTTGTACAAGAACCAGGCAGCTAGGCTGAGACTGTTTGGATTCTGATGCATATTCCTTCTGGATGGAAAATAGGTGAGGGGTGTCATATCAAGAAGATCTGTAAACCAAGTGCTCCCTGGCCACAATGGGGATAGCAGAATTATCCATCCTGTTTCTCTCTTGATCTTCTGCAGCATTCTGGTGACAAGAAGAAAAGGAAGGGAAGGCGTCCCTGCAATAAGGCATCTGTTGCCTTGGTTCTGAGATCCCTCTGACAAAGGAATATTGTGATTCAGGTGGGAAGCAAACAGATCTCTTGCTGAGATACTAAATGTCTATATCAGGAGATGAAACACGTCTAGTTGCAATTCTCACTCTGGTTAACCTAACTTTTGCCTGCTGCGCGAGGTAGCCATAATATTCAATTTTGCCTCAGATGAAAAGATAGCAAATTCACTGCAGATTCCCCTTTGCCCAAGTAATCAGGAAGCAAGCTTCTCTTGCAATGATTGTAGACCTTGTTCCCGGCCTGCTGACGCATGACATAGCTGACATATTGTTATGATCAGTACTGGGGTAAATCCAGATACAGGAGCAGAGCCTTGAAACCACACTGGATTGCCCTGAGCTCTTGCCATTTTATGCTGTGCTTGTTCTCTTATTTGGACTAGATCCTTTAGTCACTCCTTGACCCCATGTGAATGACTTGAGAAACATCCTGAAGTGAGATATCTTCACTGATGGGTGGATAAGAAATCAATGAGGGAGCAGTAAGAGAAAGATCTTGGAGCGGCCTCATGTAATCCTTGGCTCACTAAGAATAACCACAAAGGAGACCACTGATTCCAGAAGAATATAAATAGGTACTCCCATTAAGAAGCTGAATGTTTTAGTAAGACTTCGCTGCTGCTTCTGTCTCTCCTACAATAAGAACATTGCAGCAGTCAGTGATTGTTCTCACTAAGAGACTGGGAATATGCTGTCACTGTTAACTGATTCTTTCACAAAAGTGTGGCTCTGCAGTATCATCATCGCTTCAGTGAAACAGTCTGACTGATTCTGGATGAGGCTTGGCTAAGTAGGTCAAGATCACCCTGGAAGATGTAGACACAGATCCCTTCCTGTCTGAGGGCTGGTATTAACACTACCAATACATCATAAATACTTTCAATGCTGTTGCTAAACCAAACGGCAAAAACCTCTATTGGTAATATTGTACTCTGAGTGCAAAGCTTAAAAAGCATCTGTCAAACTGGGATATAGATAACGGCATCCTTCACACCTCTTGTTGCCATGCAGCTCCCTCTGTTGTGGATTTTATAGTCTTTATCTTGAATTTTGATTTTTTGAAATGTATCTGATACTTTAATCTCCAGAAGTGCTGTGAGATACTTGATCTCCAGAACTGCTCTCTAGCCTTCTGACTTTTCTTTGAAATAAACAAAAAACCAAAACACGGGGAACAATACGGAGTAAAGACTTGTTTCCTCTGAAGAGGAGGGACAAATTCAATTACCTCCATTTCTAAGTAGTTTAGGGTCGTTCACTGCATGCTGACTCCTCCTTTTCCTTTGGGAGAAGCCCTTAAGCTGTGAGATTTTTTTAATCACTTGAGAGAGACCATACTGTCCACCCACATTACCATTGCTTGTGAAAATCAGGGTACATCTACACTGCAATAACAAACTTGCAGCACCAAGTCTCAGAGCCTTGGTCAATTGACTCAGTCTTGCAGGACTTGGACAGCGAAGTAAAAATTGCAATATAGACATTTGGGCTCAGGCTCTGACATCCATCCCACTCAAAGTTCTCAGAGCCCAGCCTCCAGCCTGAGCCCCAATGTCTAGACTGCAATTTTTAGCCCCACAGCTTGAGCCATGTGAGGCCAAGTCAGCTGACTTGGGTCAGGAACAGGTCTTCTGTTGCAATGTAGACATAACTCAGCTGTTAGGCAACAGTTCTCGTTTGTTTATTCTTGTTCACCTGATGCTCCCAACTACTTTCATACCTGAAAGAGGGGGCTGAATTTATGCTTATTTGGACTTGGCTTTCAGTAGACACCGCTCTTTCAGGTAGAAAAATTTTCCCTTCAGTTAAAAATGAATTCTTGACCAACCAGGAGAAGGCGGCACATTTATCTTTGATGGTGACATCAGGATAAATTTTCACTGGTGCACACCGAGGAACCTTCCAGCCTTATAGAATGAAGGCCAGGGGTATGTAGAGTAGAAAGACAAAAAGAAACAGTGGACCTAGAGATTCTTATACATCTAGATTGCTATCTTTCATCACTCCATAGCCACCTGTTGAGACGAAGAAAAGGAGAAGGTGCTAGCAAGACTTGGCAATCTGCAACAGAAGCTTGAAGGAACAACCAGGATACTAGGGCCTTGTCACCCACAATGGTAGCTTGGAATGAAAACTCAATAATTATGATATAGCAACCTATTGTGGCAGCTGAGGACAACAACCCAATACTTTCCCAGACTCCAGACGTAGCAGGAAAATCCCTATCCCACTATCATACTCTGAAAGGTATATCATGAGGGATAAATAGCTATATCATCTCTAAAGCAGTGGTTTTCAAACCTTTTTCCTTGGGACCCAGTTAAAAAAAAACCCCATTTATGCCCGAGACCCAACAATTACATCTTTGAGCAATGCATTCCAGTCTTTTGACATCGGCAGCAGGGGTGCCATGACCCAGTGCCTGAGGGTCTGCGTCCCACTACTGGGTCCTGACCCTAAGTTTGAAAACCACTGCTCTAAAGCATATGCAGCCCTAAAAATTGTAATTTACAATCCTAAGTAAACTTTTCCTGAAAGTAAATTCTCTGTGTATTTTGGGTTGCTCGTTTTAATATTTAAGTCTTTAGCTATGATCTGGATTGCTTTCCTTCCTCCCTAAGCAGGGAGAATTGCCTTTGTGGATTAGTGTGTATGTATGTGTATGTATGTCTAAAGGAATAGCATTCATCTACCGCCTGGTCTTTCCTGCATTGACTTGCCATGCAATAAACACTCTGTAAAGGGTAAACAGGGGAACCAAGAGCTGAAGATTACCTGCCCTGCTGCAGTCTATAGATTTATGCAGTTTGAGGGAAACAGTGAATCACTTTGTGCCTCTAGTGTGCCTTCTGAAGAAACCCCCTGAATCAGACTCTTCAGAAGACAAAGGGAACAGGGGGCTTTCCTGTGTGTGTATATGTGATTTGGGTATGGGTGATTAGAGACATCTGATAGACATTTTCATATGCTCCTCCTCCCCTCCCCCTCCGCCTCCCCCATGATCTTCCTCCTTAGGAGAGAGAAATTTCAGAATGATGGTTCCCTGATGGGGAGGAAGAAGGAATCTTGCGGTCACTCTCTTGAGAAAGAGGAGTTTTGTGCTGGACTGAGCCCAGAAGAGGCACCCAGGGTTTCAAGTTTTGTTCAAGCTTGGAGATAAGCTGACTCTAAGAGGCAACAGGCTCCAACTTTGGACATTTAAAGGAACACTTTGGCCCATTAGTAAAGCAGGAGGCAGTGCTGGGCATACACTGTTGGCAGGAAGTAAGCCCTGCATCACTGCAGGGCTGGACAGGCTGTGGAATGGAGGAGGGACAGGTTAAGACAGTCCTCTCTTGGCTCTGTCTCCTTGTCTAGTTCCCTGCTATTGCAGAATTGCGGGGGAGGGACTGGGCAGCTAATCTGTGGTCAGATGTGGTTTCAAGCTCAAGCACCAGCAGCTGGTGGGAAGCTTCCTTGCCCTTTGAAACTGTGGTTTAACCTTGCAGGAGAGAAGAAGAAAGGGTGGAGAGAGAGTCATTGCTCGCTGATCCAGAGGCTGATGCTCTCACCTGTGCCAGGCCCAAGGCTTTTGCTGCCAAGGTGCTGCCACTGCTTCGTATGAGCTATCCTGCTTCACGAGTGTGATCCCAGGAAACCCTGCCCCTGCTTGAGCACTTCTACAGAGACTGATCTTCACACAAGCACTTAATCAGCGGGGAAGGTGGAAGGGACACAATACCGGCTTTTCCCTCTCTGACATTCTCCCATGCTGCACTCTGCACAGGAAAGCGGATCGCATAGAGACTTCCAGCCACTGAGAAGAAAGAGAGCCCTCTCTGCTGATATAGGCAGACCCTGACAGCCAGGAGGTTTTAAGCCCCCCCACTTACCTTTCTTTTCCTTCTTTAAATTTGCTCTGCAGCACAGAGGAACTGTTCTATTGACTTCAGCTACTGAGGCTCCGAGTTCTGCCTGACTGCCCCTATTGCATTCCTGGGGGAATGAGTGGGCACAAGCCTGTGTATATCTAAGGTTCATCTGCCTTTCGAGGAGAGACAGACGAAAACTCTGGTGGTTTCTCAATGGTGGAGCCACAACTCTCCCACCTTGAACAACAGGTTTGGTCTGCCTCTAAAGCTACATACAGGGGCATACCCAATGTCCTCGATCTGTGGACCTCATTGTGAATAAGAAAGGTTTTTTTGAGAACTTAGATGTTTGCACTATTATTATTATTTGCACTGAGTTAGCACTTAAGCAGGATCAGGGTTGTGCAAAGATACAGAAAGACATGGCTCCTGCCCTGAAATGCTTACAATCTAAATGACAAGTGTAGCAAAACTGCTGCCCCCATACGTTTCCTCCTGGCTTGATGAGGCATTGCAGCACCTTTGCCTCAGTTTCACCCACTGTCCGTTAGCCAACTCTGACTGAAAGAGGGTCCTGGCCCTCCAGCCACACCACTTTGCACACCACTCTGTTCCTTTTGAGGCCACATGGTCCTTTACCAAAATCCAGCAGAAATGTACATAACCACCAAACCAGCCTGGTGGGGCTCAGGGGTCAGCCATTTTGCCACAGGCATGCCTCCAGTGCTCTAGACTGTCTTCCTGTCTAGTCTCAGGTTTCTTTGCCTCTATCAGGCCCAAGTCCCACAGCTCCAGGAAAGCTACAGCTTTTCAGGGTCCTTGTCTCTAGGTGGGCTTCCAGTTCATTCCTGGAGAAGCCTGTCTGCTCTTCTGTCCTTCTCAGCCTTCTTTCTGACTGGTTCCCACAGAGAAAGAACTCTCCATTTCACCTTGTCTATCCAGTTCTTTATGGGCAAAAAATTCCCAGCTACTCCCATTCCCAACCAGCTTTATCTCTAATTAGGCCTGGTCCACCCTTCAGGTGAACCCAAGTTGGTAAACTTGCTTCTCGGTACCCTCTTACCATTTTCACTGCATGTGTAGGGTAAACACTGTATCACAACAAATGTAACAAACAAGAGAAAGGAACAATTTATTCCTTATTTATTATTAAAATATTTAATGTGAACTCTGTGATAAATATAAAAAAGTTACTGTACTCATATATAGACCTCTTTAAACTCAGTAGAAATTATAAAATTGCCAAATTCTGCTCGCTTTCTTCACACCAATTATTCCATTGACTCCAACATACTGATTTGCATGAGTAAGGCAAGTAGGCTTTGTCTTGAATACATATAGAAAGATGCATAACCTTCAAGAGGGAGAGGGCAAAAAAATAAACATATGCAGAAAACTCACACAGAAAAACACCAGGAAAGAATCAGTCTGTCATTGGGTTGTGAAGAGCCTAGTTTCTCGCTATAGTGCTTGCTCAGAGAACTTGTCTCCCTGCCTTCCTGTATAAGCCAGCTGTAATATTTTTTATTCGTTTCAAAGTTGACCAAAATGTGGAGATTTACATATGATCGAAAATATATGAATGACAGGAATTAAATTTTAGAGACTGCAAGTCATACTTCCCCAAAATACAAACAATTTCTTTAGCCATTTTATATTTTCATTTAATTAGAATGTCTGTTTCCCCAATGAACTCACTCCTTAAAAACCCTTTGAATTTTTTTGATCAACACAATACATATAAAACATACACATATATTATTTCCTTAAATTCATCTTCTCCGATTCTAATTTGGCTGTGCTGTGCTCCAACTGTCAGGATGAGAACTTAAACTGCTGAAGAATGCTTTCTTTGAAGCCATGTACATAATTTTTTCCCTTAAAGCACTTTTTTTAAATTCTCAAATAGAGAATCCTACTTCACTTCCCAAGAATGTAATGATGTATTTTAATTTTAAATAGGTGCCAAGCCAATTCATTTGCTTGGAATGATCATAACGACTCCTGCAAATGAACAAAAGCAATATGAAGAATGAAATAACCTTCACAATGCCATAAGATTTAATGTATTACTGTACTCTGTAGAGACCTTTTGTTACAAAAGCTGTCTTAGCTATGGGTCACAGATGTGCCAGTGTTCTTTTGAGAAAGAATTTTCACAGCTGGTCTATTCCTGAAGTTTACAGTTAAGGTGTGGCACACATTCTTAAGCAGAATTGCTTTTTATCTTTTAAAGGATAATACAGATTCCTTGTACTCAAATCATGTGCATTCATTCAGAAGAAAAGCTAATATAGTTAGAACAAACAAGTTTTCAATAAAGGGCCAACTATGTTTATTTCTATTTACCTTTTTAAATCTCTGATTTATAAACTGCATATTTAAGTCTATCTGTCCTACTATTTGGGTTAATTAAACATTGTCTTTGCAGGTTGAAGAAAACTTACCAACAGCAGCAACCATGCAACTGAGAGCAGCGGTTAGTACAGGGGTTGGCAACCTACGCTAACCCCTGTGCTGGCCCCTCCTCCTCAACTGTCAGATGATGCCGACAGACCATTCACAGAAAGGAGCCACCTGGACCCCTATCCCCAGGCACCCCACGGAAAGAGGCTGCCAGGAGCAGATTCTCGCAGGGTCGCCAGGCACGCTGCAGAAAGAAGCTGCCTGGCGCGACTCCTTTTGGTGGCAGCATAACACAGAGAGGAGCCGCTCTGGGCAGCTTCCTTACATGGTCTGCCTGGGGCATGGGCGTGGCAGGGACCTCTGAAAGAAGGCACTCGGAGTGTCTTTTGGTGGCAGGAGTGGCAATTTCTGTGGCACCACAGAGGATGCAGAGTGCTGCTCCGAATGGGCTTGTGTGCCACTGTTCGCACGCGTGCCGGAGGTTGCCTACCCGTGGGTTAGTAGTTGCACCATATGTAGATTAACTTTTTACTCTTACAGAGTCCAGTTAAATTTTAGTTTAAATTAAAAGTAAAAAGGAATTTTGTAGCTATAGGCACTGGCCATGCTTTTTTTGTGATGGTACGCAGGGGTACTGAGTACTGGCACCTTATTTTTGAGATGGGACTCAACAGGGCCGGATTAACCAGCAGGGCCCCGCGTCCACCCCACCCCCACCGCGGGGGCCCCTGTCACTAGGGAGGGGCCAGAGGGTGCTCCCGCCCTTGCCCCGCTCTGGCCAGTTGGCATGATGGGGAGGGAGGGGCTGAGGGGCCAGCTGGCTCATGGTTCGGGGCCCTGCCTGCTGCAATGCTGCGCTGGAGTGACAGTGGGGGTGGCCTCACTGCAGCTGCCAGGAAGCCGGCCCCCGCCCCAGGCAGAGCGAACAGGGGCTGGCCTGCTCTGCTCCGCCCCTAGGGGTGGGTTAGTCGGCCCAGGGGCAGGGCGGAGCAGGGCACAGATCCTGGCCTCTGGCTCCGGGGTCCCGCCTGCCAGCACCTTCGGCCCTGCTGGTGCTGAGCTGGGCAGGCACAGATTATTGCAGGAGTTTTAGGGGCTTGAGCCTGGGGCCCCCTTTTTTGCTGGGGCCCAGAGCTTAAGCCCATATGATAATCCTGTCCTGTTACTCGGGGGTACTCAGTACTGACACCTTTTTTTCATAGCCCCAGATCCCCGGCCAAGTACCAGCACCATTTCTGGTTCTCCCTGGAGAAGTATATAAACCTATCAAACATCATTACAGGATGATAAAAGTTTATTCATATGCTTCTCAGTGGTTTGATGAAGAACCCAGCAGGCATAGTACATATGTATAGTAAGGCCCTGATCCTGTAGTCAGAGCCGTATTGCTAACCTCAAGTGTTCAAAACTCATAACAGGCAACTTCCCAAAAAAATCATGTTTGTTTTTTTTTAAATATAAGCTGAGTTCTTTTTATTTGCCTTCTGGTTTCCATTCAGGTGATAATTAGCAAGCTTTTCTTAGCAACAATGAGGGATAGAAATTTACTATCTTTTAGAAATGAAAGCTGAGATAGTCATGCAATTGCTTGATTCTGATAATGGGGGCTTAAAGTGAAACAGCAAATATCACAAGACTTTTGATAAAATTTCAAGAGTTGCAATGCAGGCTTTGTTGAGGCGACTTCCATTCTTGTGAGAGACCTCCCTGACTTCAGTAGTAGACTCAGAGTCTAAATTCTAACTAGTAAAAATTGAAAGAAATGGGAGTGTATCAAAGGAAGCTTTTAAAATTTGTCTCCCCTCCCCTTGATTCCTTAGCAAAGAACTGCTGTCTAGAATTCTACTCACATGATAACCCTAACAGGAGGAATACATTAAGTGGATCCAAATATCAAAGGTTCATAAGAGTACCCGCACATTTTGTGGAAGGCCCTCTTAAACTTGCAACCTTCCTTCATAGCAACAGGCTTGCACTGAGGCAAGTTTTCTCCCTTAGATTTAAGGCATTTTCACCACCATCAATTGATCTCTCCAGATCAATTGAGTGGATCAGTGGAGACCTGCTCAATTGATCAGTAAGCTGACTGGGTAAGAACGCTTTCTGAAAAAGGGTAGGGCTAAGTTGATGAGAGGCCATTTTCTGTTGACTCAGTGCATGGAAGACAGCAGTAAATAGACGTTAGGAAGTCCAAGGGAGATATGCAAGTTATTTGAAGTAACTTGCATATATTCCTTCAACTGCCACCAGAAACAGTAGTACATTTAGACCAGAGCTTTGACTTATTAGCTGAATATTAGTTAATAAACTAGCTAATCCGGAATAATTGAATGCTAGCTAATAATTAGCTAATACTCTCCCTTCTTAGACTAGATTGGCTGAAAAAGGACACTGCCAACTGTAAAAGCAACGAAAGTTCTGTGACCCAAAGACTAACACATTTCTTTGGGCATAAGCTTTCATGGGCTGCAACCCACTTTACTAGACGAAGCGGGTTGCAGCCTAAGAAAGCTTATGCCCAAAGAAATTTGTTAGTCTTTCAGGTGCACCAGGACCCTTGCTGTTTTTGCTGTCTATAAACTAACTCAGCTACCCACCCTGCAACTGTCCACCTGTAAATCTCATTCCTGTTTGATTTAAAAAACATACATATTTACAAGAAACACCCTTACATTACTAACTGAAGTTAGCAATACACGTGTATGCTATTTTTTCAGGGCTTATGTTATGCCTTTGACAGCAATGCGTCTTCCTTCATCAAAAAGACCCATACAAGCAAAAATCAATAATAAGGGCTCAGAAAACTTTATGTAAATTTCCATTTTTTCTAGGCAATATTTTTAAAAAGGCAGAACATTATAGAGAAAGAGCACTCTGTTTAAAACGGGAACAAATACAGAAAGTGGGATTTGAGTCTACATTGTAGCTCTTCAGGGCAGAAACCAAACACCCGTTTGTGCCGCGTGTAGTAAATTAGACTTCTTAACTGAGACCTTTATGTACTACTGTGATCATATAAAATTTACATGCATACAGGTTTATTATGGAACATTAAAGTACTACATTCTACTTTCCAGGAGTTCTGTGGTGAAGGAGATAAGGAATGTATGTCATAATTTTAGATTTTGGCCTCAGTCCACTTGATGCAAGTCCAGGACGACTTGGTTGTCCACTGAGTCATATGATTAAGGTCTACCAATTTCATGGCTGTGAAAAACATCATGGACTGTGAAATAAGCCCTTCTCCATAAAATCCCCTGTATTGCTGGAAACATCTCAGCCAAGGACTTCTAGCTGCTAGTATGGGCCAAATGGGTAGGGACAGGACTTGTCCTTCCCCTGAATGTCTTCCCTCAGTGGGGAGATCAGACCCTTCTCCAGAGGTAGTCCCAGATCTGGGCTCAGGACTTCTGCCTCCTCCCCCTGCAATCCCTGGCAGAACACCTGCCCACCATGGTTTCTGCTGCGGCTTGGGAGCCTGGGCTCAGGGCTTCTGTTCCCCACAGCTCCTGTCATGGCTCATGGCCCCCATTTTTCCAGGGTCCCCCAAAATTGGTTGGGTTTCCCGGGTTAATCTCTCCCAGCAAGATCAGAACCACCTCTGGGAACCTTCTCTAACTGCAGGAAGCTCCAGGGCTGCTGCCTAGCTGTGGAGATTCCTGCAGCTGAGGGAGATGGTTTTATCTTTCCAGAGAAAGGCTGTGCAGGGAAAGAACAAGTCCTTTCCCCCACAGCCAGCTGGTAGTAGCAGCTAGGAGCCCCTGGCTGGGGATCTCCCTGCAGCAATGGGAGATCAAACTCACCTGCAGAAAGCTTTATAGCTGCTACTTGCAGAGCCCCACTCTCAGGGCAGTGCAGAAGTGAGGGTGGCAATCCACAACCGTCCTACAACAGTTTTTCAACCTCCCCACTCCACCTCCCCAAATCCCTTTTTGGGTTGGGACTCCCATGGCTAAAACACTGTGAAATTTCAGATGTAAACACGTGAAATTGTGAAACGGATCAATTTAAAAACTTTCAGGCCATGAAATAGAACAAAATGAATTTGGTAGGGCTCTACATAAGATATTTGACTGACACCTTGTTACACTGGACTAATTACGGTTGTTCAAATTTTGAACATGACTCCAGATGTTCAAAAACCCCCGTAAACAAAATAAAGAGGGAGAACTTTTAAAAAATGAGACTCACAAGCAGAAAATATTCCCCTCTAAAGCTGCCTCTACTTTAGAGCTGGTATAGCTAAAAGCTATCACTTTCACTGCCAGAACACACCTCTTCAATGTTAGCTAACACCTGTTAAATATTAAAATAAAATGCCAACATTTATTCTGCATCTTTTGTGACATCAAAATTATGCTCCAATTTGATGGAAGGTAAGGGGAGAAAGCTTGACCTTTTTTTTCAACTGCCAGATTTGAGTAAGCATTGAATGAAACTGGTGGTGCAACTTTCCTTGTTAAGGAATACTGTACTAGATTACTACAGCACTTATTGCAAGAATCTTGTCACAGCTCAGCTATCCAGTGCTCAGATGTGTGACACTGCCTTTTAAAATAGGCAGCAAAGACACCAATTAGGGACAATGGAAATACATTAAACAAGCAGGTTTTTACTACTTTAACAAACTCGAGTTTTTCATTGTAACTTTGGCTTCTCCATATCAGTCATTTAGAGCGATAGCCAGAAAGGCGTGATCAAGTAAGTAGATTTGGGTCCAATAATGAAATGTATAGCTGAGTTTAATGCTCCATGTTTTGATTTTCAGCACATCTGCTTACCCGAAACTCAATCCCCCCACCTCCCAATTTCAGAAAAGAGGTCTAGCATCAGTAGGTTTTGGCTTCCTCAAAAGTAAATTTTAATTGCAAATGTAATGTTGTATCCACTGATTTTTAGATACAACTTGACAGTTAAAGTAAATGACAACAGGAGTTCCTGCTTATGAAAAGCATCTGGTGAAGCAATATACACAGCCAGTGCTTTTTTGTTTTAAAAAAAAAAAAAAGTGCTGGTATTCGGTCAGGAACCTGGGGCCACCGCCGCCAGTGGGAGCTGGGGCTGCATCGCTGTGAAAAAGAGGTGCCGGTACTCAGTACCATCTCAAAAAAAGCCCTATATATAGCTCAAAACTGTAAGGATAATAAGGGAAAGCACCACAGTATAAGCAGAAAGAAGATCAGAAGATTTCAAATGTCTTACAAATATTTGGGAAGGAGGGAATTGGTTTAAAAAACTAAAAAACCCACATGATTTACAACATTGTAAGTTCTACTGGGAAACAAGCAGTTTTCTCATTGTTTAGTTCTTTGCTGGGTATGATCGAAAAACACTCTTACAGGCATTAGAGGTCAGGATTAAGGAGCACTGTCAAAACAGCACAGGGAAAATTTGCACACTTCCAACCCCCATACTTTGATGTAGCCAGCCTAGATCATGAGCAGGAAGTTTATTTTATTAAAAAAAGAAAAATAGCATCAGGAATAGGTGATACAAAATACACTTCTTTGCCTCCTCAAACGACAATGTTAATTTCCAAAGAGAGGAAGGGGGTCCAAATTCAAGGATCACTGGGTGAACTGAATGCTTGTCTTAACAGAACCAGGAAACTGCTAAAAGACAAGAGAAATATGAGGGCATGTTGCTAAGCTCCCTGAGACAAAGACCAGGCTGCACCATAGTGATATCAACTGTAGGTTATACTTAAAATGAGTCTCTCGGTTTTTTTATATGTTATACATTCATAAATTATTTCATGTCAGTTCTTGGTCTGTGTATACTTCAAACCATTAAACCCAGCTGGTGCACCAGAAATCAAATAAGAAAATAAAAAGCTTTATAAAACTCCACCTTTAATAACCCAGTTTCATTTTTGCAAGTGTCCTGTCACCTGTGTTGACACTAAACGAGAACCAGGAATTTTAAATAAAAAACCAAAGGAAGAAAAATGTGCAACAAACTGTTAGTTAATTACAACAAATTCTATACAAACTGGCATAATATTCTGAAGAAAAACTGTTACCACAAAATGTAGTGCACCCATTGTTTGTGCTCTATGCACCTTCAGACAAATTCAAATCTCTGTAGCACTATAATTACTCATTAATACTGCTGTACAGTTAAAGATCTAGTTTCCATTATTACATCCATGTTTAATAAATTATGCATCTGCTTTTATTCCATTTGACACATATTTAAATGGACAGACTACCAACACGATTTATCAGATCTCCACCATCTACTCGTGGGCTGTGGACAAGTATTTTTCTTGAGACCAATTGCCCAACCTTAGAAAACTGACAAGGTTAAAATTAGCTTGGTCTTTGTGGCTTTTCATAAAACATTCTCATTTTGTATAGTTTTCTTTTTTCAACAGAACTTTTCCAAGTTCAAAGACTAGCATCTTTACAATAAGGTGCAAAAACTAGTGATTCCATTTTAAAAACAGTTAAAAGTCTCAAATTTATAAACAAAACCAAAATTAACTATATATAGAAAGAAAAATTTGGATTTTTGCAGGAGTAACTTCTAGCGAACTCAAAAAATTAATATGTGCTTCAAATTGAAGCTCTATTGAAATTGCTAGATTCCTAGATGATAGGTTTAAAACAAACAAAATGAAGTACTTCTTTACACAATACAGTGAACCTATGGAATTCATTGCTGCGGATGTTGTGAAGGCCAAAACTATAACTGGGTTTAAAAAATTACATACGTTAATGGAAGATAGATCAATGGCTATTAGTCAAGATGATCAGGGATCTCAAAGCCTCTGACTGCCAGATGCTGGAACTGGATGGGAGGGGAGGGATCATTTGATAATTGCCCTGTTCTGTTCTTTCCTATTGAAACATCTGGCTTTGGCCACTATTGGAAGACAGGATACAAGTTAGATGGACCACTGGTCTGACCCAATATGGTCATTCCCATGTACTGTTCTCTATGAAATTGAAGCAGGCCATCAAACATACCAGGTAGCTATTTAGCAAAGGTATTAGTGAATACATGTTTCCCCCCGCCCCCACAGTAGTCAAAGGGTCTATACCATCAACTAGTATAAAGTCTGGTGAACTATCATCAAACTCAGATCCTTTCTATACTATGAAAAATATGGTGTTAGACGGTCACAGCACAGTACTTTCTTGAATACTCAGAGACTGCCTACATCATGACACTCAGGAAAGTTAAAACAAATTTAAGGAGTAAATTAATGTTCATAAGTTAAAGCACATTAAAACCTGTGTGGATGTTCGCATTCAGAAATAAAGTGGTCTTAGTACACAGTAACTTAATCGTCCTTAAGGATTGTTGCTTCTTTAAGTCTTTGTAGGTTTTTAAATAGATCTTGTAAGTAGCATGGAATTATTTATACTGTTTTAAAAATGCTACAAATAAGCATTTAAAATATAGACAATGCATCACAACAGAACATTATTCCATGTAGAAATCTGTGTAGCTCATTAATTTTTTTCCTTTTTTAGTTTTGCTACAGCCTACATTCTGTACTTCCTGGTAAGATCAAAACATTGCATTTTCTGAAACTATTCTACTTATAACAAGTTGTATAACAAGTCGTATAATTTTAAACTCTCTCTTCGCAGAATGTAACTTTTTTATTTTTAACAGTGATACTCCGCAAACATTTTAATTTATAGGAATTTAGTTCACAGTCAGATTTCTAATATGCTCTGTAAAATATTACTGCTCATATCACAAACAGTTCCCAGTTTGTATTTTTGTAAAAATCTAACTTTTAAATCAATTGATTTTCCAAAGCTATTTATATGAGGTACAGTTCTCAGGTTACGTGCTTATCTTGATTCCATTAACGGCTATATATTTATTGTTCTGTACCCACTATGAAATGATTATTGTATTTCTCTGTTACCAGCTTATACAACTTTCTGCATTGCTGTGGGAGACCATGCTGTATAAACACTAACTTTAGGAACGTCAGATTTTCCTAATCTCAATTGTATAAAGTGGTGCATGCATTTATGGTGCTACATAAATAATTCCCAATGCTACAGCCAAACCGGGGGTCAAAACAAAACAAAAAACAAATAAACCCAGCTTTGTATACGTCTCCAATTTTTCAGGGAAGTGGCAACCATGGAGACAATTTAGAGCACTCATGGGATAGTGCAAGGAAAGAAAGAAACACACCACACTATTAAATATCATATTGACCCTCAACTGTTTTACTTTTTTAAAAAATAATTTTATTATATACTCAGACATATAATAAATGTTTATTTATAAGTTTATTTTTACTTTATTTTTAAATACCTGGCTAGATTTCAGGACGGTTTCCATAAAATTCTCATTTAAGTGAGTATTACCTAAGAGAAAATATACCCAAAAGTCTCAGATCACATTCTCACAATTCTTACAGACCAATTTCTATGATTCACTTTAAATCCAGATGGTTATGTGAAAAATGATAGTAAAATCCCCAAACTATAGAAGTATGAATTTTCACAGCTATTGTTTTGCACAAAAACAGAGGTACACCTATAGGAAATAATTTATAAGACAGCTTGCAAACAGAAATTCAAATGACAATTTCTTTTCTGTAAGATAAAAAAGGACCTTTGTTTCCTTAAATACTATCAATAAACACCACTCTATCTCGATGTATGGCCTGCATCTGAGTGCCTCACAAATACTTTACACAGAAACAACTCTTCCTTCCTTCCCAGTCTGTGAGAGAAACAACTTGATGAGAATGTGTGTGTGTGTGTGAGAGAGAGTTTATAAACAAAGGAAATGCCGATTTAAAAAGATAAGAAAATGCCAAATAAAAGAAGATGAGTTTTGGATTTCTGAGGCCAGTAATCAATCAATCATTCTTATTTCTTGCAAGCATGAGTTCCACAGTTTAGGATTAACTCCTGCGTAAGATGTTTCCTGCATCAAAAGCTTCCCCACGTTGGTTCCCCGTTGCATTCTACCAGTAAAACGTAGCTGTCATGAGACCACATGTTTATGGACTCAAAGATGATCTCTCTGACAGTGAGGGGCATCTACATGGAAAACTTTGAATGTAAGGAGGGAGACTTTGCACAGGTTCACCATTTCGTACTCTGGTTAAAAAGCAGGTCACCAGTGTATGCTTTTAGGAGAAAATTAGGCAATCCCCTCTACTTCCCACATACCCTCCTGATCAGTGGGTATTCATTTTCAATTAATAAAATTGTTTCAGAGTTCTGCAGTAAAAATACTCTGTTTTTAAATCCATACTTATAAGGGAGATTGGAAATTATACACGCCTGGAAGAAATACAAAGGCAACTGTTGCTACAAAGGGATCAATCATCACAGACTAGCAACAACAACTGAATGTAATTTCAATTGTACATTTTCATATCTAAATTAATACTTTCCCTAATTTTAAGTGTGTAATTCCCATCCTACATATTTGCATGCTTCTGAATATATATCTAAGTAAAGTGTTCAGCATGAGGAAATTTCCACTGAGTGATAAACAAACCAGGCAGCCAACCACACTTTAAAAAAAAAAAAAAAAAAAAAAAAAAAGTAAGAAAGATCAAGGAAAGATAATTGGCCTCCTCACACCCATACCACTGCTGTTACAGTTAACTTTAAATTCTACTGTTAGCCTACAAAACATGTGTTCTCCAGAACATGCATATAAACCTTTTAGTCATTCAGTTTCTCAGTTTCATTTTTATGACCAATATTCTGGCACCTCCATGCATTTTCCAGTGGCATGTCCTGTTGAAGAATCCCAAATGATGGGACTTACCACTTTTCAGGGAGACTATTTCCCAGCCTAATACATCTCACTCTCAATCATATCAAAATGTACTATTGTCTCCCTGATGCACAAGAGGGTCTGTTTGTGAATGCAGTCCAAAACTGCAATTGCTGACATATCATTGTGATCTCATCAGTTATGCTGTTTAACATTCCCCTAGGTCCTGCTTTCCAGATTTCTCCTAGATGTTTCAAATTATTTTTTTCTTCTCAAGCTTTCAGGGGGGTGCACTTTTCCCAGGCTGAATGCCATATTATTTCCTGAACACATTGTTAATCTATGCCCCATTGTATTCTCTCTCTTCCTGCGTTGTGGTCATAACTCCACCCAATTTAGCACCATCTGCGAATCTCATGAGCATTTTGTTTACTCCCTCCTTCAGAGCTTTAACAAAAGTGCACAATAAGGCGAATGCTAACACCCAACCCTGCATATCTGTGCATGTTTATCTCCACATAGTCATAGAAAACTGAGCAGGAAAAGACTCCTCAACCCCTGCCAGATCAGAACTGCTCTGTACATGAACAAGCTTTAAACATTCAAGTAAGTGACTGGGTGGCTTTCACCACTTATTTCAGGTACTTCCCCATCTAATCTAACAAACTGCACTGTCAGAATGATATTTGTGATCATGGCATTCAGGCTGTTTTTCCATTTCTTACTTTCATTCTATTGGTCCTTCTTACTATTTCCTCATGCAAAAACCGTGAGAATGGAGAATCTCTCTCACACACATTTCTACCTTCTTCCACTTACAGTTCCTACATTAACCATTGCTGGAATTATAAATGTTCCAGGAGAATTGGCTCACATGTCACAAACACATTTCATCATGTTAGTATGACTAGCCAGGAGGAACGCTGAGTATTGTGCAAGGACCTCAATACACATATGCAGTACTTATTATAGTGCTTTACATCTTTAAAGGGTTGTACAATCATCAATAACTAGTTCAAACTGAGGCACACAGACATTAAATGACTTGTAAAGGACATATAGCAAGTTAGTGGGACACCTGGAATTATACTCAGGTGGTTCCAGGCTCCCAGATGTAATGCTAGTAACCAGAAGCCTTTGAAGTCTCAATACACACTCTCCCTCCCCACTTCAAGGGCTCATCTACATCAGGATCTCAGAAAAATCTAAATGAACTAAAACTGTGAATTTAAAGCAGATTAATTAAATTACAAGAAATTGCTCTTTGGACTGCTCATTCAAAATTAAAGTAGCCTTAATTTGTTTTAGTTTAATTGACTTTGGATTGGTTCTTGCCACCAGCACCAATGAGTAAGCACCAGCAATAGCAACAGCTAACCTTATCATTACATGACTATGTAACTAATATCTCAACTTCCAAAAGGGTAGCCATGTTAGTCTATTGCAGAAAAACAATAGAGTCCTGTGGCACTTTTCAAGACGAACAGATGTATTTATCACATGAGCTTTTGTGGGAGAAAATCCCACTTCATCACACGCTTAATATCTCAACTGTAGCTCTTTAAATTATAAATTCATCCACAAACAGAAATTCAACTATCACCTCTGTGCTAGGGCACTTTTAAAGACCAACACATTTATTTATCACGTGAGCTTCTGTAGGAGAAAATCCCACAAGAGTCTGACGAAGTGGGATTTTCTCCCACTAAAGATCATGCAATAAATAAATTTGTTAGTCTTTAAAAGTGCCACAGGACTCCTTGTTTGTTTTGCCGAACTAGACTAACACGGATACCCCTTTGGAAGTCTGTGCTGAGGACTCACATTTCTGTGTGACCTGTCTCCTTCCATCCTAACTAAAATCTAGGCCTGTCTCTCTGATGTCTCATGGAGATCTAGTTGCCAGCTCAAGCTAAACATGGCTAAAACTAAGCTCCAAATCTTCCCCCACTCCTCCTTCCTGCTACCTATTTTCTTGATCACTCTGGACAACACCACCATCCTGCCTATCACTCAAGCCCATAAACTAGGTGTCATCTTTAATTTGAACCTCTCTATTTCCTGACATTCAAACTTGACCAGGATAATATCTGAACGCCTCAACATTTGAATTCCAAGGATTCGGAACTACCCCTACAACAGAGGAAAGAGACCCCCGGAGAAGAGCTGGAAAAAATGAGGGGATAAATTAAAGAACCTAAAGAAAAAGAAATACAAATGGCAAACTACACTAACAAAATTAAGCTAAGTAGTAATAAAAGGCTCAACTAGAAATAAAAATTGCAGGCTTAACAGACAGCAAAGCAAGCATGCCAGACACTCCACTGCAGGCCAAAGCACTTGAGAAGGAACTAAGTGCAATACTATGTTCGAAGTGGGCCATGAAGAAGTGTATGGCATGTGCATGGATAGAATGGGCATTGCTACCAAGAACCTTTGATGAAAAGTGAGTGCACACCAAGTGGGGCATTCATAGGGTACTTGAATAATTATTGTCCGAGTCTGCAGACAGTCTGAAGTGATAACTCAAAGTGAAGTGTGAACTGCCTCCATCTACATGAAGCCAAATCTAATAATGAAAATTGTACTCATACTTTAATGTTGATAATTTTAGTAGAACTATTTAGCTAATATAGTTATCTACTATGAAATAAATCTACAGGGATTACTCCAGTACAGCTGTAAGTCCCAGAGAGATGGTGGGGAGAAGAGTAAGGATCCCATATAGTATGCTAGATAGGCTGAAGAGATACAGAAATTTCATCAGTCACCAGTCGGAGAAGTTTATAGAAGAATCATGATGCATCTAAATAGAAAACTCATTATTGTCTGAAAGTCTGAAGCTGCTACTTGTTTCAACCAAAAATATTTTCAGATATTTTAAAATACGAAATTTTGAACGGTAGAGGAGACTTCTGGATGCAATTGACTGGGAAATGGAAGCATTTGTTCTTAGCTGCCAAGGAACGGAAGCTTTTTGTTTGCAGTTGCATGTTTTTTGAAGGACAGTTTAGGCAAAAAGTCTTTTCCTTCTGTGACTTGCCCACTTTTCCCCAAACAGCACAAGAATTAGGACTGAAATCCTGCCCTATTGAAGTCAGTGTCAAAATGCCCATGGTCTTCAACAGACACAGGATTTCAATTTAAGAATCTGGCAGTTGTCTCATAGCAATAGATCAAGAAATTTCAAGAGTCAGTCAATCAAAAACAAACTGCAATGCTGCTCAGGATTTTCAACACTGATGTAAATAAAGAATTAGTTGGCTAATAGAGAATATTATCAGGATCTAAAGGACAGAATAATAAATACTAAGTACTTAAAGACTGTATAACTGTTCATGATCAAAGCATTTTACAGTAATTAACTAATCCTAACAACATTCCTATGAGCTAGATTTTTTAAACATGTGGAAACTGAAGAGAAGAGTTAAATGATATAGCCCAAAACTATAAAGGAAGTCAGTGTCAACTGTTTCCTGGCCCTGTCTAATCCACTAGAGCATGCCACTCATTCTCTATAAAAATTCAAACTATCTCAGATAGTTTCAGATGCTATACAGTCATTAAAGAAGCTTTAAGAACAAGGAATCACATAAGTTTGGCTCGTGTGAGTAAAATTTTGCTACAACATATAGCCTTTAAAGTAATAACTTGAAGGCACAGGTATGTTTATTTTGTATAGCTAACAGTATGATCCGAGAAATATTTTTAAAAAATCAAATTGATAAAACAAGCAAGTATGCAGGCTAGGAACAAAGCGAACAGTGGTCCCAGGCTTAACTCCTTGTTCAACTAAGCTTTGTTAAAACCTGTGGTTAAGTGCATGTTTTAAGAGGGATTAACTTAGAACAAATCTATGGTTGTAAATGCAGTGCTATGCCAGTTATGTGATTAGGCATTTCTTTTAAATCCGAGCTACTTGCCTTGTTTGTGCCCAACAAGTCACGTCTGGCCTTTCATCTTTATAGAACTATTTGCACAGCAAGTACACAGAATGTTTTTGATTTCTGACTTGTTAAAAGCAGCATTTCATATATTTAACTTATTAGTTACTCGGTAACAAGAATCTAGTTGAGAAAGGAGAGAAATGAACTAGCTTTTAAGAGTTAAAATAATGCTTAAACTATGCGAAATTGCTCTGGTGTTTAAGATTCAAAGACTGTCTGAGTCACTTTCCAAGTTACAAGATAACTTTCACAGTCATGATGCAATCTGTGAGTAGATTAGCAGAGATGAAAATGCAAAGAAATATCCAAGAAGTTATGTATTTTGTTCATGATTTAAAGCCAAATTACTTTTAAATATTTCAAATCTCTAAAAGTAATTATATGGCTTTGTTTCTATATTTGTATATACATGCAGCCATTTGTAAAAATGTATGTTCATATTAATATCATCCTAATATAAAAAGCCTCTTTACATGGGTATCACTAGTCAACATCAATCCACACTATATTTAGTTGCTAACAAAGTTCACTGAAACATTCCCAGAGCACATTGCTTCTGAAATACACCAAAATTTGTTAGCTACCTGGTGTTAACAATATTTATTTCCTTCCTCTTCATGGGGATTTACAATGTTAGGCCCTGATTATGTGGCTGACCCTGTGCAGGAAGGCATACAAGCCTCCCTGCTCCATCAGTCCATGAACCTTCCATGGCCCACTTGACAAATTTCAAACAAGCACCTGCCTGCTTTCTCCCATGCTGCCTCTGACAGTTTGGAATACTCCCCCATAGATATCCACAAAAGTAACTCATTTTCTTCCTCCAAATCCCTACTTAAAACTCTCCTTTGCTCTGATGCCTACAAAAAGCTTGACAACAGTTACAGTTGACCAATATCGTATCATTGTTTCCTTGTATTCCTCAGTTTGTCTGTGTTATCTGTTGTCTCGTCTTATACTGTATGTAGATTGTATTGTCTTTGGGACAGGGAACTTTTTTTTGTTCTGTGTTTGTGTGCAACTAGCAAAATGAAATGGGATCCTGGTCCATCTGTGGAGTCCTAGGTGCTATGATAATGCAAATGATAAATATTAAGTGTAAATATACTACAAATACTTTGGGGAATGTCTATCTCTGTGTGTATACACTATGCTCATCAAACTGCGAGCACAAATGGAATATAAATGATAAATAATTTAAGCCAGAGGCGGGGGAGTACAGCATGAGTAAACAATGATTTCTGTATACTGTATGTTTGTTTACACTAAGTTTTCTACTTACAAAAATAAAAAGATTTAATGTTTGAACAATGTTTACAACACAGCTTAGAATAGTTTGACAGGTTGATGTGACAGTGTGAAATTCAAGCAAGATGTTTGGGGAAACAGTAGTGAATTCTTACTGTAGCAGAGCGTCATGAAAATACTATCCAAAAGTTACAGAGGGGTAACCGTGTTAGTCTGTATACAGCAAAAAAACGAGAGTCCTAAGGCACCTTAAAAACTAACAATTTCCTTCAGGCATAAGCTTTTGTGGGCTCCAACCCACTTCGTCGGATGTATGGAATGGAAACAGTAGACGGGTGTTTATATATACATGCCAGGAGGAGTAACATAATAAAATAATGGCAAGTGCTGACAAAGTCAATTCAATGGGGCAGGAGAGGCTCATTCATACCAGTTGAATAAAAGGTGAGAATGTGTGAAGACCGACAGTTACTTTTTATAGTGTGATAACCATTCCAAGTCCCTGTTCAGACCCAGTCTGATTGTGTAAAGCTTGCAAATGAGCGACAGCTCTGCAGCTTATGCCTGAAGAAATCTGTTAGTCTTTAAGGTGCCACAGGACTCTCGTTTTATCCAAAAGTTAGAATGTTGAGAAAAGTAGTTTTCAAGAACCATATTCCCTTCAAAATAAGACTGTTAGCTCTTCTCTGTTACTGCTACATTTTTTAAGCCACAAAACAGTAGACATAGGTTTAGACCATGTTACAGGGAAGAAAAAAATTTCATCATATGCATATCCCACAACCTGGCAAAAGGACAAGGCAATTTGACTTTAATGATGGACTGGCAAGTGTACAGATGGAAGCATGCGCTATATGGTCTGAAGTTTTCAATATGAAAACATATGTAAAGTAAACAATATTCAGGACATTTAGAAATATTCCTCACATAACAAAAATGACTAATAAATTTATTTAATGTATTCCTTCGATCCTCAATTCAACACTGAGTTACAATCTAAAATTGTTTTCCCAAGTGACTGTAAAAGGAGGGGCTCTTCTTCCCCCTTCTTCGCTAACGGAAAAATGTGAAGCATTTTATCCTGTAATTGTATTTAGGAGGATTGGGGGAAGGAGTTTGTTACAAATGAAGGAACCTCTTCTTTTCCCTCCTCAGCCTTCTAAAAATCTCACTACCTGCTCACAAAACATACCCACGTACTAAAGCTGTTCTATTTTTCAGACTCCAGAATGCTGAATCTCCTCTATGGTTAATGCCAACCAACCATCATTTCTCTGCAGCTACCTAGTTTAAACTATTTGACTCCACTACCATAAAAAGATGCAAAGCAAGCATAATAGTTGCCTGCATTGCATTCTGTTGTGAAACAGTATTTTTTGGATGATAACCACCCCATTAAAATAAATCTCCACTGGATTATAACGAGGGGCTACAGCAGTTGAAGAAAAGGACTCCTATAGAAGAAATAAAGTAGGGCAGTCTTGCGGAATGTTTGCATAGTTTCAGTTTCATTGCTAAGGCATTCACAAATTTCCTGCTGACCTCAGTTAGCACATAATGGTTATTGAAAGCCAAACTAAAGGAGCAAAAATAGATTGCATCAAGATTTCTATTTAGGTAACAGCATGTGTGCACAGAATAGTATGTAGGCATTACTGTATATATACACAGGTCACCGTCTGTTTCAGCATCCAAACAGACGTAACTCCTAGGTATGTGCAATATTAGGTGAAAGGACACCATCAAGGCTAACAAACCTAAAATAACGTTGCCTATTTTATACAGTTGCCTGGAACTGAAGAGCTCACCATTTGGAATCCAGAATACAGAGAGAGAAAAAGGAAATATCCTTGTTGTTCACAGAAAAGCAAGAGGTATAACTGAAGCCTAGTGTACTATTAAAGTTTTGTAAACATAGCTATGTCTGTTAGGAGGGTTTTTTTTGTTTTGTTTTTTTTTTTTTAAGTCATTCCCCTATACAGCTAGGCCAGCAAAAGCCTGTTATATAGGCAAAAAAAGCCCTTTATAGGTTATTTGGTTTGTGGAATTCTATGAGTTGCAACTCCACAACAAAATTTTGCTGGTATAGCTATATCATTTCTACTGCAGGCAAGACCAGAGTCTTATTGTAATAAACTAAGCTTTCCATAGTATATAAAAGATGTTTCATATATGGAGGTCACTTGCTGAAACTGAGGATTCTTCAGCACATGTGGTCTCTATCTGGATTCCATACATGGGTGCACATGGAACGGTTTGAAGTAGTATCCATCAACCTGTGTGGTGCATCAGACCTGAGGATGTCCAGGATCTTACAAGATTGTGCAAGTTAATGCCCCTCTAGTTCCCTCCTAACAACAGGCTCAGCGCCCACAGCAAAGGGAATGGGGGGTGGGACTGGAATCCAGATACGGGCCACACATCTCAAAGAACCCTCAGGTGCAGTAAGCAACCTTTATTTCTTCTTTGAGCACTGGTCCCTATTTGCATGCCATATGTGGGTAGCGTAGTGAGCAATGTTCAGTGTGGAGGCAGAAGCGAGTCTCAGTAGAAGAGAGTTTGCAGGACTGTGCAGCCTACTGCTGCATCTCCTGCTGCTGACAGGGCTATGCCATCCAATCTTTGGTAAATCTGTGGGGGCTGCTTTACAGCCTTTATCACGTGTGGATGCTGCTTTACCATGTTGCTGCTTTACAAATTTCTTGCCATGAGACATCTGTGAGGAGGGCTGATGTGGTGGCTTAAATTCTTGTGGAGTGACTAATCCACTCTTTACTGAGTTCCACTGTTGTCCCTAAGACTTCATCCCAAGTTTCTCCCGAAGGTAGCCTCACTGTTCCACCTCAGTCAAGTCATTCAGCTCCCAAACTTTTACCATAAACCACCCACCTCCACCAGAGAGTCTATACCATATTCCCTCGACGTCCATCATGCGCTGGTCTTTTATTTCCAACGCACCTGTGCTTTCTGAACCTCACCCAGACTCTTCCTCCACTATAGTGGAACACTACCAAGGCTGTTCCTTATCCACCCAGCACCTCTCTAAATGGATCTCCCACTACATCACAGAGTGTTACCCCCTTTCCTGAGTCGCTCCATCATCTGGCATCACTGTCATAGCTGCCAATTTGCTAACTTGTTGAGGAGAGGTGACGGCCACTAAAAAGATCATCTTCACAGAGAGGTGTGTGAAGAGGCAAGTGGCCAGAAGGGTGGACTAGTGCGCGCTAAAAGGGAGGACAAAAAATGATAATGGGAAAGTCTGCCATGAAGCAAAATAATTTGCGATGGGAGGGATAGATGTCCACATGGATGTACACATTCTTCATAGAGAGCTGTGAACCAGGCCCCAGTGGGGAGAGAGGAGATGATCTGGGGGAGAGTGACCATTTAGAAATGGAACTGGAGGATAGGAAGTGCTTGACTCACACGGTCTTGTAAAATTGCAGATGCACCACATGGCTGACACACGATGCACATGTGGGTTGACAGATACTACTTCAAATAGTTCCGGCTCTAATGCACAGATCGCATACGCATCTGCACATGGGCTTCACATAGGGACCAGCACTCAAAGAAGCAGCCCAAGTTACCAATTTATCATGAGTCTATCAGTCAGTCCATGATATTTTAACATAATTTTCTAAAAAGCACAATGGCTCTATCTGAGGAGCAGCAGAAGGGATACAAATCCCTGCAATCCTGAAAGGTGTAAAAATCACCTCAAAACAATCAATCAGGGACAACTCTCAAGGTAAGCAACTTCTAGGCCTAGTAAGCTCAAGACTGTCCCTTTAAGGCTTCTGACTAAACATGTACACCTTCCAAACAGTTTTAGAAAAAGATTACTGTGTAGTTGAAAGGAAATGAAAAAGTTAAACATTTTTCCTAACCCTGAATGCAAGTCACAAGTTTCAGAGTAGTCTGGATGCCAGCTGGCACAGAGCCTATTTACAGTAAGTTGTTTACTTGCTGTCCACCAATCATAGATACAAAAAATGAATCCTTGAGTCCAAACAGAATCAGCATTTCTGCTAAGAGAGAAAAGAGAATCAAAGGAGACAATTTAGACATTCAGAATTTATTAGCATTTTGGGGCTGTTGAGCCACAGACTGCTGTTACAATCAATTTCATATTAATGTGTGGCAACACTTTTTAAAGAAGATGTGTAGCAAACTGCTAGCTCAACCAATCTAAGCATAGGCAACTTATATACCAGATAAGATATAAATATTTAGGTACAATAGGAGATGTGTTGTTAAAGAGAGATGATGTTGTGTATGCTCTCCACATTTAAAGGGTAGTGATACTTTAAGATGTGTGTGGAATGTTAAGGCTATGTTTATCCTGTTTAGTGTTAAGATTTTTATTTATATTTACTGTACATGTGAAAGTAAAACAGAAGATTTATTCTTCCTTTACCCGAGGCCAGGGCTGTGTGTTCCCCAAGTGTGGAATAGGCAATCAGCCTTAGCACAGCAAGGAATGTATCTCCTTAAGTTACTTACTTCTGTAATATTCAGTATTTTTCAGAGAGCCTCAGCTGCTAGAATTCGGTTATACAAGACTTATTTCATTTTTATAAAACTATCATTCATGATGGCTTCAGAGTTCAGAGCTTGAAAGTGTGAACATGACAACATAAGAAAAAAAAAGAATCGAATTTAAAAAAAAAAAACCCAGAAAACAAAAGTCAATTCTAAGTCTGTCTCAATTTTTTTGGAGCTCTTAGGGTTGGCAAGATTGCTGCCTGGGTATTAGTTACGTCACTGACTGCTGCAAGACAAACACAGCACCGTGAGTTTAGGACAGGGCAGATATGAACTGGGCATGCTCAATAACACTGCTGAAGCCAGCTACCCTCACTCTGCCCCCTCCCCCCAATTGGCAGACACAGGTGGTCTCTGTTTACAAGCTCTGGTTTTGGACCAGTGATCAAAAAGAAAAAGCCTTGAATCCCTGTATAGGCTATTTGTATTCATTTGGGGTTGATGGAAGGTTAAAGTTTATTTGGCAAGCATATGCTCTATGGGTAATTGAAATTAGTGACTCCAACTCCTTGAGAGCTAATCTGTGCTACTACAATTCACATTAAATAATATTGATACATGTTCAAATTTTATTCCACTGATTGGGAGAATCAGTGTGTGGAGTTAAGTTACCCCCCTCCCTGCCCCCTCCTGACTGTACTCTACTTCAGCCAAATTCTAATAAAAACCTTTAGTGGCAACCTCGGGGGCATTAAGCTATAACAACTTCCTAAATGTACTGCATGTGTAACAGTCAGATATGCTAGTCTGTTGCTATGAGAGTTTATGGTGGTCAAGGACAAATATGGCAATTTCCTGAAATATCTTTGGGAGACCTTACTGAATTAAAGTTTAAGTGGTTTGGGGTCCATTATACTAAATTAATGATTTATATTTTATTGTGATCCAGGATTCTATACTCAATGTTGAAGATGTGATAGATATGAGACCTGGGGGTTCAAAGGACTATACTGAACAAGAATGGACTTTTGGAACAAACAGTGTTAAATGATTTCCTGAGGAATACCAAAGGAGAACATTAATGCAAATTGCCAACCCCCTGTTGTGGAAAACACCAACCTTTTGGAGCTACCCTTGAGGAGTGGGCTTTGCCTGCTGATTACTGTTACGTCACCAAGATAAAATGTCAGAAAATTGATAAATTTATGGTGGGGATGGTATGATGGAACAGCCTAATGGACTACTAATGGTAAATATGCCAGTGCCCTAGGATGGGATAGGTTCCGAGTTACTACAGAGAATTCTTTCTTGGCTGGCTGGCAAGTCTTGTCCACATGGCCAGGGTTTAGCTGAGCACTATATTTGGGGTCAGGAAAGAATTTTCCCCCAGGGCAGAGTGGAAGAGGCTCTTTTCATCTTCCTCTATAGCATAGGGCATGGGTCACTTGCTGGTAGATCCTCTGTAACTTGAAGTCTGTAAACCATGATTTGTGGATGTCAATAGAGGTATATTACAGGAGTGGGTGGATGAGATTCTGTATCCTGCACTGGGCACAATGTCTGACTATATAATCACATTGGCCCCTTCTGACCCTGTCTATAAAGTCTTTGCCCAAGAGAGCTAACAGCTGAGGAGCCAGGACCCTTAAGGAAACTACAGAAGTGAAATACAGAGCAGTTCTCTGAACTGAGATAGATAACATTATGGTTTTGCATTAGAATGAGAATTTGATGAATTTGGGGTGCTCTTTTTTTGGTATCAGTTGGAGGTAGAAACAAAAGCCCTTGTGATGTGCTGGGGTATTTTATTGACAACACTGCGAAGCAATATGAAAGTGCAACAAATGCAGAAGACTTCCCTTTACTTTCCGATTTCCATGTTTTTAATGTTTTGGGTTAGGAGGGCTTTCCCAGATGCAATCTTAATATTACTAAACAAAGGGTTTTTTGTATCCCTTTCCTAGGTGTGTGTGTGTCTCAGACACACACATGTACACCATCTCAGCGAGCAGGTTCACAGAATTAGGGAGGTGAGCAAGGGGGGGAAATGGGATCTGGATGTGGCTATGGGAGAAACTGTGCCATCTTAGCAGCTCCTGACCCTTCTGAAAGGCATGAGAAGCTGTGCTAAGTTTCAGGAGGGTTTGTGTGCCCTTAACACATTACTGAAATGCCAAAAGCCAAACGGCTGTATTCATCCACGAGAACATAACATGGCAGATGGGAGGAAACACTGAAGTTTGTGTTACCACTCACTTCTCAAAATGCTCTGCAACTTCTTGCATGCTCCTAGAAAACGGCTATAGCAAGGTGTATACCTGTGCAGGCAACATGTGTACTTACTGTGCTCCCCCACCCTCTGGATCCCCTATCACTGACAGCATGAAGCACACCTTCAAACCTGACAAAATGTGACACATGCAAGACCAATGTGACGAATGACTGAAATGCAAACACCTATATTTTGGTGAATCAGACTGTAGTTTACTGATTATCATGGTTTAAGTTAAAAATATGTTACTGAAGGTTTTCTTACTACATCAAAAATACTTTTTCTTTTTTTTTTTTTTTAAATAAAGGAAAACTTGAAAAACAAAATCTGTCACACCAACCAATACATCTCGGCCATATGAGTCAAAGCAGAAGTCAGAAGCCCTAGCTCAGATTTTTATCAATTAAGATACAAATTCAGACATTTGAAGAGTGATGATGCATTCTTCCAAGGGGTTCTGTGAGATGGCAGTAGAGTACTGGATAACAGGAACCTAGCGTTCTGTCCCTGGTTCTGGGAGAAGAGTGTGATTTAATGGTTAGACTCAGGACAAAAAGCACAATAAGATCTAGGCTAACCATGTTATTTTGGGTTCTGTGCCTTGTGTAACCTTTCCGCTAGTTTACTTGTGAACTCAGTGGCAACTTGTAGCTAACTACCTTGTGCACTTGGGGTTCATGGCTTTGACCAATAATAAGGAGAGCGAAATGCATGGAAATACAAGCAGTTGTCAATGGAGGTGACATGAATTTGTGGATTTCTAGATGTCATCTCAGAGAACTTTCCTGTAAGGTGCGTGGCAGACTTCTCTCTCTCCTTCCCCAACCTTCCATGTTGTAACTGTGAGAAAGTTAGAGACAAAAGGGGTTCTTCTCCACACATGGTATCATTGGTAAATTCAGCAAGTTTGTCTGAGTGCATCTCTTTTCATTTATGAAGAAAAATGACTCTATCATTGATTTTGTAGTAATTGGCACACCAAAAGCAACAAAAAAAGCAGATCACAGAATAAAGATTTCTTGTAAGACGGGTACAAAATGGTGAGGAAATCCAGTGGAAAAAATGGTGATTCTGGAACTCTTTTTCTATCTGTATGAACAGTTTTCAAATTACACCATCGTGGAAAAATTCAAACCTTTAATAAGATTACATGCTGTGACTGTTTGCTTCTCTGCCACTCCTCACTACCCCCAATTTCTAGATTTTTCCCCTAAATAAAGGTTTAAAACTGCTGTTAAACTAAACCTCTGCCTCAACCTTAAATATGCTATTGCAATCAGCACCAATAAAATATTTAGAAACGTTTTACAATCCAACTCTCATATTAATAGAAATTTACATTTTTACCATACCAAATGGTTTCTCTAACTTCTCTCTTTCACATTAGCATATTTACTGGATCAACTTTACAGGACAGCTGTCCATGCCTATCACCTTTGGCTTGAAATTGGAGTTTTCTTTCTCCTCAGCTGCCTGCCAAGACTGATGAGCCTTACTTGTCCTGGCAAGATTTATTTTAATCTCACCTTTAATTGTCTTGACATCTATCATGGGACCTAAGTTGTATATTATAGAGGAAGCTATTCCACCAGCTAGCTCTCCACCTCTTCCTACTCTGCCGAGATATATTGCCAGCTAGTCTGACTGCTAACTGAATATTTGCAGCTGTCCAGCATAGCTGCAAGACATTCCCCTATCTGCCACCCATGGATGCACCTGAATGGAGCTGGTTGCTCCTATGCTTAAGACCTCTCCATATTCCTTCCAAAAATTGCACTGTGATATGGCTGTGGAAGGTAATAACTGCAGGGATATATACATTCTGGAACAGGGATAGGAAATGGGACACATTAAAAATACTCTTCAATGACGACACATTTCAATATGGAAGCAAGTCATTTTAGTTCCAATGTTAGTTCAATGTTATTAACAGGGATTACCATAAGAGGTACGCAAGAATGCATGCGTGGCCAATATTTAAAATGTGCATTTTAAAGTGGCCAGAAAAGCACACATGCGTACTTGCCTACCTACACCCAGAAAGGAGGCTAGGTAGGGTTAGGGCTTCCAGTGGCCTAGCTGCTCCCAGGCAGCAGGGAGCAGCACTCCCACCACCTGGCTGCACCTACCACACCACCCTGCCGGCCAGGCTCTGCAACGGCGGCAAACCCACCCCCCTGCCTGACCCCAGCTCTGCTCAGGACTGGCCTCTGGGGGCGGTCACACTGCCCCGCCCGGCCCTGGCTCAGCAGCAGCACAACTCCAACTGGCTCCATGCCAGGAACAGGCTGCAGGGGGTTGCTCTACCCCCACCTGGTCCCAGCACAGAGCTGGGAGTCAGGCTCTGCTCCAGGACTGGGCAGTGGGGGGAGTTTGGCTGGGCTGCAGCTGTACTCCCCTCAGAATAGTTCCTGTCCCAGGAGGCTGCAGGGCGGGTGGCTGCAGCCTCACAGGACAGGACGGCTGCAAGCTCCAGGAGTAAGCTCTGGGCAGGCAGCAGCCCAGGGTTTGGCGGGTATTGACCAGGGGGGCTTGCAGGGAGGGAGGGAGTCCCCGGCAGCAGCAGGACTGCTGCTGCTCCAGGGCTTGTCAGGGTTCCCAGGGCTGCAGCCACCCACGCCTCACTTCCTCCCGGGATGCCAGCAAACCCCAGGCAGCTGCCTGGCAGGGGCTTGTGGCTGGGGTTTGCCAGGACCAGGGGCAGCAGTGAGGCTACTGCTACCCTGGGTATGCTGGTGTGTGGGGAGGCAGCAGGGTGCGGATCGCTGCAGTCCTGTGGGATGCCCACAAGCAGTTAGAAGCCTCAGAGCGGGGCAGTCCTGCTGCCGTGGAAACTCCCCCCCCACATACCTCCTCCCAACTCCCTGGCTGCACGGCCACCCAGATCTGCCAAACCGGATCCTGCTGCTGGTCAAGGCTTGCGGGCATCCCTTGGGACTGCAGCCTCTGCCCTGCTGCTAAACCCCCAAGCTGCAGCCCCGACCCAGTAGGCCCCAGAGTGGCTGCAGCCCTGCCGCCCTCTCCGCCCCTAAGGATGTGGGGAGCCTGGAGGGGCTGCAGCTGCTGCCACCAGATGAGGCAAGCCTCAGGCAGCTGAAGCCTAGGGCTGCTGACAAGCTTGCTGCTTGCCAGCCTCCCACACCAAAGCATCCTCCTTGTCAATTTCAACTTCTGTAGTCAGAGGCTTTGAAGCCTCTCATGAAGTGGGATTTTTTCCTCCTATGAAAGCTGATGTGATAAATAAATGTGTTAGTCTTTAAAAGTGCCACAGGACTGTTTGTTTTTCTGCAATAGACTAACAGGGCTACTACCCCTTTGGAATTTCTGTAGTGTAGCAGTGAAATTGACAACCAGAATAACAGCCACTCCACTGGTTTAAGGGGACACAGTGTACCTTTTGCTGGGGTGGTAGAATTTATTTATTTCCATCCACCTCCGGGATGGAATCCACAAAAATGGCTCTGTGGATATCCATCCGATACCCGAGTACCAAACCACTTCTGCTGGTTCTCATTTGAAAACCTGACCTGAAAAATTATGTCAACCCCTGGTTATTAAATGGTTGACTGCTTACTGCCGGGATTAAACTGAAGATTAAAATAGAAGAAAAGTCTGAGTAAGACACAGCCATTTACGTCCTCAAGTTTCAGGCCTTTTGGTCACTGCTGAATTATGTTCAGTTACAGAGGAGAGAGGAAATGCACACAAGGAAATGTTGAAATTTAGAAATGACAAATGCTAGAATGTGAAATAATACTCATGGTACATAAAAAACTGCATTATTAAATTGGATACGACTCATGTATTAAATTAATAAGGCATACCTATACAAGAATATGTTTATGACAATATTTTGAAAGAGCATATTATATAGCAACTTTACAATTTAAAAGTTTAGAAAATTCAAAGCTATTCCCCAGCAGTGGCAATTTATATGGTACAGCCTGAATTCCATTTTTGCAGTATACATTGCGTGTATAAGAAATATCACAGTGAAGTCCAATAGTGAGGTAAGATAAATTCTGAATTTTTGTAATTTCAAATAATGCTGCTTAAGTTTTCAAGTACGATATTGTTACATGCATGTCAAAGACAAGTTTGGAATTAGGCCACAGACAGAATGTATGAAACTGCAGGCTGGCACTAGTCATACAAATTAATATTTAAAAATTTAATTGTTAACTGAAAAATAAAACAAACCTCTGATGTGAAGAAATATTACTGAGATGAGAGAATAATCTATTTTTGCTCCTCAAGCAAGGAACAATACCTACTGTAATTCTGAAAGGACAATTTCTCATAATTGAACTCTTAAAATTAAATATATCCATCCTTTACCTAGGTTTGATCCTCTTGCTAATTTTCCTTGTGTTGTGACATCTGCAATTCTGTAAACACGCTGCATATTTATTACTTAAGTGCATCAAATATCAAGCTTGCACTGCAAATTAAAATCTGGCTATATGTGACCAAGACAAGCACTGCTCTTGTTCATACAGAGAATATAGATACCAGTGGACTAATGGGTTAGGGGATATTTAGATTGCATATAGGAGGATAAGATATAGAAAAAGTTTTAGAATTGATGTTAGTACAAAAGTGGAGTGGATAGATACACTATGCTTTCCAAGGCCAGGCATTTATATATAGCTAACCAAAGGGGGGAGTGAACTGGAGGAATTTCTGAAATTGGATGTCTCTCTGTTGTGGGTAAATGAGTTATACAGTAGTGTTTACATACAATAAGGGACGGTCTAGTTAGTTTATGTAAGAAACATGACTCATAAGAAATGCAGAGCACAACAGTATGTGGCTGGAAGGTTGACTCAGGATATAGTTACAGAATAATGGGCAAACTTACGTTGTCCTTATTTATCTCCTATTTCCTGATATTCAAACTATGACATTCTAATGTGGCTATTTTTCCTTAAAGCGGGTGGTCTATTCCAGGGAGTGCCTTCATAAAAATGACATAATTGGGCATCATTTATTTGTGATCCTGATCAGATCTGTTTAATTTACAATGTAAAGTTTTTTTTAAAAAAGCCCTACACAACGGAATGGGTTATTTAGGGTTCACACATCACCAACATTAACAATTTTGCAATCATAATATCAACAGTTCTCTCAATTCATAAGCTGGGATAGAGTCCAGCTGAGTTTCCAGTTATCTTGTATCTGCAGCACTAACAGGATTAAAAGATAATGAAAAATTATTGTAGTAAGAAATCATCATTTTTACCCCAGGGTAAAGATTCTTCTGCCTTCTCTGCACATAGGATTTTTCTTTTTCCTTGGCAAGTATATTGCACAGGTGAACTACCATCTCAAAGATGTGTTCCTAAAAGCACTAAAGAAATCTCAGAACAAGAGAAGTGACAGATCCATGGAAGATTCTCCTAGCTAAAGAACATCACACTTACAGTATGAAGTGACCCTGTCTTCACTATACCTTCAATGCTAAAAATAAAAGAAATAAAGATGAGGAAGAGCCATGGACAAATCAGAGATCCAAAAGAATGAGTAACCAGTCAAAAATATATTGTTATTATATATTAATACTGACAACAAAGCTAACTCTCTGCCACACAAACACACAGTTCAAAACTCAAGTACTGTATAAATAGAATTAGAGTGGAAACTGCTTTGTGGATGTTTTGTAACCATAGAACATATATGGTAAGAAACTGGCTTCACGAACTCCAGACAGACACTTCAAAACAGAAAATGTCTGCAGCAAATTCATCAAAACAGTGGTTCCCAACCGGCCTCTCTTCCACCCTCCCCACATAACAGTTTGCCTCCTTGCACACGGATCTCCCTGGCTGCAGCAGGGAAACTGCACGCATCCTGTAGCTCTGTGCTTTCTTATCTGTGTCCCAAAGCCATGGCTCCCTTCTGCAGCCAGAAGATCATTATTCTTCTCCCTCTGACTCTAGCAAGGACCCCAGCACCTACGGACTTAGGCAGAGTGCTCTGCCAGGCTCCCTGCTACAGAGAAAGGGATGGGAGTGCTAATCTCCTATACCTTTGCTGCAGCAAAGAGCCTGCATCAGTATTTTAGCCCTGCAGGAACGTGCTCCACCTAGGTCTTTAGGCAGTGACTCCACGCTGCAGCCAGCAGGAGGGGAGCTGAGGGCCACTTTGAAAGCCCCAAGGGCCACTTTTGGCCCCTGAAACACAGGTTCGGAATCACTGACTGCATTAAAATAATCTAAGGGGAAAAAACACAAATTGCTTATATTTGCATGATTGAATCCCCTGAAACAGCAAGCAGACAGCACAAGAATGGGTGCTACATGAAAGCACAGCAAAATATTTGCCATAAGCAACTTATTGGCCTTGCCTCTCTTGTGCTTATGAAGGTTTCTTGACAATATGATAAACCAAATTATTTATTAAGTTCACAAGCACTACATATGCAGTCAGCAAAACATGCTTTAGCATGTTAGTGTGCATCTGTTATTGTTAGCCTACTCACCACATCATAAGCTCAAAGCCTTTATCTTGTAGATTTCATCAAATGCATGTCTACATTTAAAACTCAAGCATCTACATACTCTTCAGCATCAGAAAATATCAAGCAAACTCCAAGTAATTCATGTTTTTTTTCCAGAGTGAAAAATAAGTGCATCCTTAAATAGTAGCAGAAATCAGGATCTCGTACTAAACCCAGTGCTCTAAATCCATTTGCTGTCACTTAAGAATAAACGGTTAAGAGGAACTCATACAGACTCCATTAGCAGAGCATCTAAGTACCTAGCAATCTTTAATGCATTTATACCCATAACACTCCTGTAAGTTGGGAAGCATCTTTAACCTGATTTTATAGAACCAAGACACAAAGATACTAGGAGACAAATTGTTAAAAGGTATTTGGATACCCAAATATATTTAAAAATCTGGCCTTGACTGCTCAAACTCACACAGTAAGTCTGCTGCCCTAAATATTGGACCCTATTTTTACAATACCCAACAATAAGGAGGCAAGGGATAAAAATCTTCAGAAGTACCTAAATCCCACTGACCATTAGTGGGAGTTACCTTTGAAATGGAATTTAGGCACTTTTGAAAATTTTACCCCAGGTATTTATCCCAAAGAGTCAAGGTTACGCTTTATACGAGTGAGGGTATGAAGAATAAAAGAAGAGTTGCAACAATACGATCATACAGTTAACTCAGCATATCTTGAATGGTACTGAATTTGTGCATGCATATATTTACAAACAGAAATGCAAATGTAAGAACTTTAATAATTATATTACAAATGTTTTCATATACTTATACACACAACATATATTTACACTCAAATATCATATATAATATCAATTAATTCACATCTGGTGAGCCTTATAACAGCAATACCTAGTTTTTAGGAAGAATTTGAATGAAGTGAATGTGAAGGTTTGGCTAAGAATTTAGCAATAGCATACACAAGTATTCAACAAATCTTCTGAGCTAATTTAATGTGTATGCTTCACAGATACTGTATTTAAGATTTGATCAACTTCTTAAAAACTGCTGGCAATTAACAAGTATGCACAGATGCAGATAAATTAATCAAAATAGAGGGTGAGTTAAGGTAAATTTGCTTGCTAGTCTCGAAAAACTGTGGTATGATTATTAGTAAGACTTCTTCATTCAGTTCTAAGAATTAAGAAAAGCACCCTGTCTGGAAAGAAAAATCAGTTGTTAAAGTGCAGCAATCCAAAACTATGCCCAATGTTGTTCCATCCAAAAGCTCTACTGTATGAATTCCAATTATGGGAAATTTGATTAAGATGCATGAATGTGGAGAAGCTAAAATGTATTGCAGCCTACTGTATATTGGCTGCACATATAGAAAATTATTTGGCCGGTTTTCTTAGATTAGTGATGAGAGAAGAGGATTTAGATGGGGACTGTCTGGATCCCAGGGTAATATACCTATTAGTTAACTATTTGATTCCAGAGGTCTCTATATGTCCATTCCAAACACCCTAATCATCATTACCTCACTAAAATGCCAGACGTGGTGCAATCAGTTTTAAAACTACAGGAAGCAGAAAGCAACATGAAGTACAGTTAAAAAAATTAAGTATCATCTGAATAAGAAAGTAGGCATGAACAAGAATGTTGAACTGGATCCTTTGCTTTTAAAGAAAGAAATATGAAATTAATGACATCGTGGGAACAACTGCAACATTGCTTTAACAAAGAAAAAATTATTTGGAGTTTAAAGTGCCAGGAAAGACACAACACACACCAAAGGGGAAATAATACAACAGACTTGCAGAGGGATGGTAATATTCATGGGGAATAATATTAAAAAAATCTATGATGGAATGAAATTAATGTTTTGGCTGACACAACAGAAACAGGATAGAAGTTAAGGACAATAAAGACAGTCATAATTTTTTAATGTTGCTATATAAATCTGAGGCAGAAACTAGAGGAAGCTGATCACGACATACTGTAATAGCTAATATATGCCAGTAAAATGGCCAGAACTTTGATCATGGGAGATTTTAATTACTCACATTTCTTTAGAACTACAACTTATACTTAAAACAGAGGCAGGACAGAGGTTTCAAAGGGGAAATAATATTCTTATGCATAAGGCTGTCCTTGAAGCACAGGGTGATTGTCAAATAACTGCAACTAAAAAAATAGAAATATATGGTCAATTTTCAACATGGCAAACAGTTAACACTGGGGTGCTGCAATGTTCTGTACTAAGGCCAATGTCGAATATATCAATTTTCTGGAAAATAGGGTGAAGAATGAGGTTACTAAATTTACAGATGACAAAATTAAATTGGATAATCAAGGCCAGATTGAGGACTTTAAACGGGGTCTAACAAAGTCAGATAAGCAGACATCATGAGGACAGTTCTACTGCTGGGTATTAAGTTGACAATTTAAAAGGATCTGGGCATTATTGCTGACTACTCAATGAAAACCTCTTCAATGTGAAGTGGTGCTAAATAAACCCTCCATCATTGCAGGGTGCATAAAGAAAGCTGTGACAGAAATAGAGCTGATACCTAACAATGTTCTAGTGCTATAAACACAAGACCACCCGAGGGGAAGTTATTCTATACTGCTTGGTTTAAGGCTTTTCTGCTTGAATGACTGATCTAACTTATACTGGGACTCTGAGAAGAATAAATAGGAAAGCAACATGTAGGTAGGTACACATTAGAAAGACAATGGGACCCACATGTTCAAAGCTTCTGTATCTTGTCTAACAGGTCATAAAGCTTGTTTTTCAATGCTGAAACCGACCAGCTCAATAGTCTACAAACAGTTCAAAAGTATGATTTCTGGGAGAGGGAAGAGCACTCACCAGAAGCTCTGTTGGGGGACTGGGTTAACACACACAGAGACAGGCTCTGCGGAGGAGTCTAAAGATCAGAGAATAATAAACATCACGGGGAAAAAAGCAAAACGTTGCTTTTATACTGGTTTGGTTTTAAAGATAACATTTTCCCAGAAATGCTTTTCTTCTAAATAAATTATGTTTTGGTTATTGGATACAAATGTTATACTCCCAGAGGGATGAGAATTACAGGCTAGAGGTCCCGGAGTAAAGGCAAGCTTCTTATTCCCTATAAAAAGTTTTCAGCTGATTTTGGCTCACCTACAAACTGAGAAGATAAGGGGAAAGCAGTTCTTGCAGAAAATCAAAAATACCATGAGAGAGTCACTTGGGGAGTTTGTAGAACCAATTCTTGCACCATTTTGAAGGCTGAAATACAACACAGATGGATAGAAAAAGATTCTCCTTTGCTTTGAGCATCTTAGCCAAACAGCTTATTTAAAAAGAAAATCAAAACATATATTAGATATAGCTTGTTATGAAAAAAATTTGGGAAGCTGCTCATGCCAACATTTTCCTAAGTAAAATTAAAATCTGATACAGTTTTTCAAGAAGATAAAAAAGCATTTTCTGATACAGAAATCTTGACAAACTGGAAGCTTTCCCTCCTCCCCCATGAGTACCTGTAAGGTTTATTTAAGCATGTCCAAGTTTTTTGCATTTTCTTAGTACAGCACCAAATAAAGAATGAAATGATTATGATAAGTCCAAATACCATAACCACATCTGAATTCCTGAGATTACATAGAATGTGGTATCTAAGAGAACAGAATGATTAAAAAATATAATATTCTGGATATGTCACACTTTAATATCAATATTCCTATTTAGTAAGTGTGAAGATGCTCTGCAAGACAGAAAACTACAGCCATCTCTGTCCAATGGAGTTTACAATCTGAATTAAGGATGTGATACTGTTATGGAGGTCATGGATTCCAGTACCATCATGACTTCTTCTGGGGCAGGGCTGGAGCAGCTGTCAGCCAAAAGCAGCCACCGAAGAGCCGATCATTGGCCAGCTCCAAGCCCATCAGAGCAGGAGCCGGAGTTGGATCAGCCTGCCTGGAGCTAGAGAAGCAGCTGTTAGCCCTGAGGCAGGAACAGCGGTGGGGCTGGAGCAGCTGCAAGCTTTGGCAGTACTGTTCGGCCCTTCACCCCAGGGTACTTTTACTAAAACTCAGGGACAGATTGCAGGCTTCCATGAATTTTGTTTATTGCCTGTGACAGAATCTTAACCTTAAACACAGTAGATGAGAAAGACTGAAATACTAAGAGAAAGGTGTTGGCTAGTTACAATTTTTATTACTAACTGATATAGATTAATGTATGTAAGGTTCAAGGAAGAAGTGGACCTGCAGGAGCACTATGAATGAAAAACGGGTAGGTGAGTGGGAGCCAACTACAACTGAATGAGAGGTTGTTTAATGTATGAAGGACAGTACAGAAGAATATATAAAGGGCACAGCAAGATAAGAAAAGATGTCAATAACAGCAAGGTTGTCAAAGAAGACTAGGGAGGCAAAGAAGGAGATGAGAAAACATGTTTTGTGCAAGGATTTGAAGGAGAAGAGATAGAGGATAAAAATGTATTTTTAAATAGGAACAAAACTCATGTTTTTTAATTTAAATTAAATACAGGTTTAGTCTTTAAAAATAAAATTAAAATTGAATCTGAAATTATGACTACCTAGATTATAGTCTAAATATATTATAATCCATTAAAATAATTTATATTAAACACATACTTAATATTAAGCAGAACCTGTTTGTGGTCAAATTTTAAAGAAAGCTAAATAACTGAACTGGTGGCATTCACTGGCTAAATTTCTAGAATCAGAGACTGCTAAAATGTTAAACCAGATTTCATAAGCAGTAACTTCTTCCACAGCTCCAGAAAGAGTACTTTCTTCATTTCAATTTATTCAGCTAGTTCAGTTCAATGACTAGTTGATTCAAAAATAATAAACCAACTGGAAGTTGAAAAAGCCAGAGAGTTTTTTTTTCTTTTCCAATTTATGAATAAAAACTGTGTGTGAGAAGATGAGATCTACTAGTTTTAAAATCATGGCAGATACAGTGACAAACAGTAAGTTAAATTCTCTAACTACAGATCATACTTTGTTAAATAAGTTTTCAGTGCAAAATATAACTCTTTGCTTAAGTTTCCATTACATTAAGAGATTCATTAAAATAAATAAAATGTTTATGCTTTAATTATTTGAATTTCCATCTAAAAAGAGCTTGACATAAGTAAAAAAAATCTTTTAATAAATGCATCATTCACCATTTCCCAACATAATTTTAAATGTAAAATTTAAGAATCTGAATAAATATAAATTAAGCCATATTACTGCTTAAAATGAGTGTGGATACATATGGGATATCCAGGTTAGCAAAATTTAGTGAAAAGGCTAGATTTAGTTCCAAATCAACATGTTTCAATGGTTATCAACCAATGAGAATCAACCTTTCTTGAGGAAAATAATGAAAAAACGCATGCAAAGCACAATTAAAATCAATTATTTAAAACAAGATTTCCTGCTTGCTGATCTAAATCATGATTAAAAACTGGTGATTTAAATCAATCTACGTTGGGAAGAGTATTCTAAATATGAAATTGAGGGCAACAGAAACCACTCAAGAATTTTAAATATACAGAAGTTATGTAATAATTACACAATTCCTACACTCATGGTCTACTTCTTTTAATAACTTCTACAGAGTACTGTGGGCTTATCTCTGTTGTCTCAACTAAATTTTACTTCCACAGGACTGTGTGTCACTGTTAATATAACTATTCTTCCAAATGAAGGACCTCTTTCCACCCTCCAACACTGACCAATTCACATGTAATAAAAAAGGATGTATCCTTTTAACGTTTAGAATGCTCCCCTACTGATTCTGAGAAGCCAAGTATTAAATGGGTCAGGGAGATACAAATACTCCGCAACCTCTAAACATGGTTAGGACTGACTCAGATTTGGTGTGGGACAAAGGTGAGGCAAGTCTGTGCTGCTGATGTCTCTCTTGTGTGAACCATCTTGAGACTCAAGTCCTTTAAGATGGCTCTTTTCAGCAGTGAATGTTGCTATGCTACCCCTGTTGTAACACACAGATTTCAGTTAATTTTAGTCACACCTTCTCTACAACTTATTTCTATAAAAGGAACAATTAAATTCCAAAATCTGTTTACCAAAAAAACCCTCAACTAAATTGCTTAAGAATAATCTTAATGCCCACATTAGTTACTGCTATGGAACTATCTTCTAAGGAAAGTAATAGAGTGGAGCTCTAAATTTTTCAGAAGACAGGAAAAGGAGAGTACTGTACTATGTTTTATTATTATATCATAACTTTAAATGGTGAAGTAGCTTATACTAAGACTACAAAAGTCAAGGGGTGGATTAGATGACACAGGAGGTCCTTTAGAACTCTGTCATTTACATTACATTATTTTCTTCCTTGAGCAGGGTGACCCAATCACAAGTATGAAGAATGGGAGAGGTATAGTTGCATATGTAAGACAAAGTCCTTAGTATCAGGACATCTGATCATCATACCCTTGTGACTGACACAGCTTCTTGCACTTTAAGACTGCACCATTCTCCTTATCACAAGCCAATAATTCTTCCAAGACTCCAAAAAATTGTGTTTATTGATGGGGCCAATGGATAGCGTGTTAAAAAAACTAACTTTAAAGTGTAATATACAACTCTCACTGCTCAAAGTACAGTTGAAAGATTTCAGATCTCTAATATTTATTTATTAAAATATATCTTACAATGATATTACAATTCTTAGAAAATTTTCCTCAGTACAGAAATTGTGAAATGTAAGTATGAACATTATTATTTGTATTATTGTAGTGCCTAGAAAGCCTCAGTCATAGATCAGTACCCCACTGCACTAGGTGCTATATAAATACAGAATAAAAAGGCAGTCCTCATTCAGGGAACAGACTAAGGTCACAGAGGAAGAGGTGCCCAGATACCTGGTAATGAACTGAAGCTGACTTAACCAGTTCAAGTGTACCCCAATTCTTAAATATCTGATAAGTGTCATGCAAGGAGTCAAAGAAAATGAGGGGGAGGGCAGGGCCCCATCACAGTGGTGCGCAGCCTGGGGCCCCGAGCCCGGTTAATCTGGCTCTGCATAGAAGTTTGCATAATCTTAAACAACCATCAAAAATCTATCAGAAGTCTCAAAGTAACCCAAAGACTTCTTGTCCTACCTTCAATGGACTGATCACGAGCCTTTTCAGAACTGCCTTGAACGTACTTGAAGACTTACCAGCTTCTCCCTCCCCCCTCCAGTCTTCTTTTCTTCAGTCTATACAATTCCTTTTTAAAAATTTTTTATTCTTATTCTCCTATGGACCTCCTCCAATATCCACATCTTTTCAAAAGTGTGGTACCCAGAAGTGGACACAGTACTACCAGTGGTTGAAGTATAATTTGATGGGTCCTGGAACCCTCCTAATCTCCAGGCCCCTTTCCCATATAGTCTGGGCCCCCTTCATGTATGTGCGGGTCGCAGCCCAGGTAGGGATTTGCATCCACTTCTCAGTACCACATGCATTGGTTGTCGCTCCATAAAAATATTTATAATTTTATATGGTGTTTATGTCTAGAGCAATTATTGTCATAAACTGCATAACACAATAAGTATTGTGATTAACGATGGTGGGACATAGGACCTGCCAGCAGCCAGGGCAGGGCGGAACATGCGTCCTGCTGGATTTTTCTATTTTTAGGGGCCCCGGAACTCTGGCCCCTCAAATTTGTGGGCCCCGGAACTGCGTTCCGGTGCGTTCCCCCTTACTTTAACCCCTGAGTACTCCAACTGAGACCTTGCAACTAGAGTGGCATATTTACCTCCCCTGTCTTATATACAAACACTCCTGTTAATATACTCCAGAATATTAGCCGTTTTGGCAACTGCATCACACTGTTGATTCATATACCCGTTGTGATTCACTAAACCTGAAGATTCTTTTCAGCAGTACTGCTATCCAGTTAGTTATTCCTCATTTTGTAGCTGGGCATTTGAGTTTTCCTTCCCAAGTAAACTACTTTGCACTTGTCTTTATTGAATTTCATCTTGACCAATTCTCCAATTTGTCATGGTTTATATGAATTCTAACATTGTTCTTTCAATCCCTCCCAGTTTGCTATCACCTGCTAATTTTATACACATTCTCTCCACTCTATTATTCAAGTCATTAATGAAAATAACGAAAAGTAGCAGACCCAGGACTGGCCACTGAGTATGTTCTTTCAACTAGTTGTGCACCCACCTTACTGCATTTTCATCTAGACCACATTTTTCTAATTTGCTTATGAGACTGTTGTGTGCGACTGTATGAAAAGCCTAACTAAAAATCAAGATTTAAGACTATGAAAGCATCTTAAATATATATTCCACTCCAAAATGATCTCAGATTTATATACTGCATCATTCTTTACTGATGGATCATTCACATGACAACCAGAATCTTCATTTTAACTAATTTCCCCTCTAATGGCACACTACACATCCTCTGCCCTTAGCTAACTGAGATAGAATTTAAATTTAACAGCTGACTCAAGACAATACAGGATCCTAAAGAGAATGCTACAGCACAGTAATTCATGCCAATTTCAGTTTACCTTGGTAGTAAAACAAAAAAATTAGAGACAAATTGTTTTGATAGAACCGTTCTATTCAGCAATCTGGATTCATTAATAGATAATGGCTACCATACGGTTCCAAAGGAATGTTGCTAATAGCTCCTGTCCTATAGAAAGTTGTGCTGAAACACCAGTTGATCATCATATTACCATACTCTTCTATTGAACATCTCCACCAATTCCTTTGGGTAAAGGGACAAACCATCAGATATAGTTCCATTCTTTTATGATCATAATCTGAACATGTCTTTCAGTGACTATTCAATCTATTAGTCAGCCCATGTCAACTGGGCTCTTCAACTGGAGTAATGTCAAAACACAAACAGTGTCTTCTGCATATTTTAGTGTAACTATGAAACCACTGTCATTTGTTGAGTGAACAGTAAATAGTCACACTGGCTTTTTGAAATTGAGAGAAAATGGTCATTAATTCCAATCCATTTTAGCAAATATACCTTCAAATATGCTGAATTCCATTCCATTGTCATTCTGAAAACACCAGGTTTTAGCTTGGCTGTCTTGAAAAATGTAAGTGCAGATGAATGTCTCTTCTTCCCTATCCCATTAAGTTCTGTTCATTCTTGCATTAGTAGATCACCAAAAAGAAAAACTTTCACCACAGAAGTCACCTTCCATAATTAATGGATTGCCCACTATTTTTTTATGAATCCAACACTTATGCTCTCATTCAAAATGAAGTAGTAAGACCTTTCTTAGAAAGAAGCTGTACTAGTGGCAGAATCCAGCCTTATTGGATGAAAAGGAAAAACTCTCAACTCTGAAACTAGACTGATATTCCACTTGTTTAGCTGGCACAGTTTTTGGACCTCAAAGGAAATCACTGATTTTTAATAATGAAAATTTGAGGAACAGGCAAACTGATGACCTTTATATGAATTTGAATGACAGAAATTAGAAGTGGAAAACAGTTTAAGGTCATTTATTCACCTTTCTGTCAAAGCAGGATGGATTGCTACCACATTTTTTCCAGAATTTTTTCCAATTTTAAATATAGTTTTACAGTGTTAAAAATGTAGGATCTAATCAGAAATCCACAAAAACTATGATGGCTCAAACAGACTGAAAACTCTTCAGTAAACGTCCTTCCGAACAGCAAACCCTTCAAAGTTCAAGTTCAACATGACTTTCAGCCCAAGATTAAAAGGAGACTGTCGGAACTGTGGCGGGCTGGGGGTGTTTTGTCCATCTTGGTGACACGGATCAAGATCATGTAACACTGCTTTTGAATATCATGAGCAATGGAAGGAAGCCCAGCTCTCTGTAAGACTGTGACACTGCTACACAACTTTGCGCTCAGGATTTGGAATTGGCAGTAGCAGAGGCTTTAACTCTGCTGCTGGTGTCATGCTTTGTAATAGATGGTTGCCCCTTGTTTCACTATGACTTCTTGGGACTGGGGAAACAAACGTCTCAGGTCTCCTTCCCCTGGAACTCTTCCATCAGATGTAGTCTGTTCCTGAGGTATGGATAACTGTTAAAACATCTAGCTCTTCTTTTGCCTTATGTGGTCCATGCATCATAGCCCAACCACATACACCACTGCTGAAGAACTTGGAACCGCATCTGCTGGGTCCATTGTTAGCCACTGCTCATTAACCTGAGCAGAGATCTTTATTTGGTACTATCATCTAGGGAGCCACTCAAATGGGTACTTCCATGGACAGGGACAACCACCACCTAAAGTAGAGCAACTTATACCACTACCATCTGTTACCCTGCAGCAATAATAATATTCTAACTGAATGTGCTTAGTGACTCTGATTTGGTTGTTTCAGGCTAGATCTTTCTTGAAGCTACATAACTAGCAGTTCCTTGATTACTTACATGATGAAATTAACTAAATGAGAACAATTCACTGCCTGCTCCTCCAAGGACGTCTTTGCAGCTCAGGGGCGATTCATTTACACAGTAATATTGGATTGTCTTCATGGCTACATCTATCTTCTACAATTCTAAGAGCACAGCTAGTCACCAAAAGGGGGAAATACAGCTCTATATACACAACATAAAATATAACCTGAACAGGTTGCATCTAAGTACTCTATCCACTGTACTTTAAGGTTGTTCCCCCAAGGTGAGCAAACAGGAATAATATAAGGCTCCAACCAGTTATACATGGGATGCCATTATCCAAGCACTTCCAGGTTGTCCATGGGAAATAAAACCACCAAACATAAATGGTGCTGCATACAGAAAGATGCAGAATAGCAAAGTAAAGGAGAAACTGAAGCTGAGCATATAACCTGCGGGAGAAGGGATGATCTTTTGAAGTAATATTGTTACTTATTTGTACATTTTTGGTACAAAACATTGCAAAAGCATCTTTGGAGAGTTCTGGTATCTCATTGCAGAATTAAATATTTTTGTAGTTGAGTCTATTTTTGAGTAAATTCCATATTTAATTTTTGGTAGAACCCACTATGACCATTTCCCCTGCATAGCTGTTATACATCTTGAAATAAAATAATTCAGTATGCATTTATACAACATACATTAGGACTATTTTGTAGCTTGAGTTTGATTGTTGCATCTCAGTTTTAAGAGGGAACTGAACGTACCTTTGTCTACTAAAAGACTGTGCACTTCTGCTGAAGCAGCTGACGTGACCGTAACCTAAAATAGCATACTCCTTAAAAAGTTATTTACTACTTGTATTATTATAGCACCTAGTTGTTGCAGTCAAGGGCAAGGGTCCATTGTGCTAGGAGCTGTGTGCACACAGAACAAAAAAAACCCATTCACAGAACCAAAGCGCTTACAAGCTAAATAACAAGACAGACAGGGTGAGGAAAAGAAGGCTAACACACAAACACAGTGAACAAGGTGATGGCAAACAGTATGTTTTTCTCCCCCCAACTTTCCCCCCTTTTAAGTGAGTATACTTAGGAGGGGATAAGCTAAATGGAAAGAACAGAAGTAAAAGAGGACACTGAAGGGAAGAGGTGGCAGAGGGGACACAATAGAGAAGAAAAGGTAAGAGAGGAAGGGGTGGAGTGACGCTTAGAACTTAGGCAAAGAGTTTGTGAGGGATCAAAAATGAATCAGCACAGAGAAAGTACAGTAAAAACAAGAAAAAGTACTTCAAGGACTCAAAGAGCTATATTCATGACACTACTTCAAATTTAGCAAAGGGTTGCTCCACTAACAACTAGAGGATGGGAAGTGAAAGAGGAAATGATTTTCATATTTTCTTTGAAACTATATGAAGTAACAGGATCTTGTGTTAATCTTGTGGTTAAAGCATGAAAATGGGAATCATGAGATTAAGAGTTCTTTCCCCAGTTACACCACAGAGTTCCTATGCGACCTTGGGCAAATCGGTTAATCTTTCGTGCCTGTTTTAGAGACTGATAAACCAGTGGAAAAATACTTCTCTCTGTCAGAGGTGTGCTGTGAATCTTAATTCACTGATGTTCAAATCATTAGATGGAAAACTCTACAGAAGAGATACGTATTATGTCAGTGATATGAAACAGATTTTCTGCAACTTTTAGGTAACACTTATTTTCTGTTATGGATTTTAGATCTTTATGCCTTAAAAGATTTTTAGTTGTTTTCTAAAACTATTAATAGTCCAGTTTTTACAATGTCCAAAAGTGAGTATTTAAATCAGAGGAAATATTTTTCAAATATTGATCGCCAGAGGTTTTTCACTAGACTGAGAGCTGTGCTGGGGCGCGAGGTTCCAGCCCTCAGAAGCCCCACAGTGCCTCCTCGAGCCCCAGAACGCTTCCCAGGGGCTGAAGCCACAAGCCCCAGCTCCATTTAGGGAGGCTTCACCTGCCCTCCTCCCATCCTAAGCTACAAGTCAGCCCCAGGTGTCTGTGGGGCCTCCTGCCACCCTGAGTTACCTGTCAGCCTCGGGCACCAGCTCCCCAAGCCTGCAAGGACATAGCAAGTCACTCCTCTGCCCATATTAACTGCCGCCAGACCCCCAGAATTTCATGATCCAGACAAAAGCCTCTAGGGATCTAGGTTTGTCCCACAGTTCATCTGCTGACTACCTCTGCAATAGGCTCTGGGTATATTACACAGCACTGTACATGTTTGTTGAACATTTATCTGGAGTTCATACCTGGACCAAGAAATATGGACCTTGACAAAAAACAAATGACGACCTCTGATTTAAATGCTAACAGCAATAGATTTGGAAGAAAATGAAGAAAATATGGAGCTAAAACTAAAAAAAGACTAATTATCTGTGGTATTTAAGTAAGTCACAGCATTATTAGAGCATCAGAATTAGTATAAAAAACTTTAAAAGTTGACACATTTGTCTCAATATTTGTAAAAATGGAGTTTGCAGCAAGCTACTGATTAACGCCGTTTCAAACAGTAAATAATATCACATACAATGTTAGAGAGCAGCCTGTTCCTCTCAGAAATAAGGGAAAACCAGTAGAGTAGTTAGGGGACTGCGTTGATCATGTCTCCCCTTAAACTAAAGGGACTTATAGGCTGACACGCTGAAACAAAGATGCCTTACATTCTTCTCCATACTAGTCATATTTCTGTTTATTTTGAACCTCCACCCACAATAAACAGGGACATACAATACCAGCCGTTGTTTAGTGTAACTGGACAGCTAAATGCCAGTGGATGATAGTGAAAGAATTTAGCAATAATGTTTAGCATGTCAGCTTTGGCTGGTCCAGATGACGTGGAATATCTCTATACTCAGCAATTCAGAGTTGAAAATACAACCATGAACCACCTGAGATGCTGAGGACAAAGGCTTTTTTATTTGCCACTAACCCCACAGATATTTTGGCCTAGTTAATCTTTTTTTATTTGCCACCAACCCCACAGATATTTTGGCCTAGTTAATCTGTGACACGTAACATATGTACAGTTAAATATCCTGAAAGGGCATTAATATTTATCACAATTATGCATGCTGATGTGCAGGCAATTGTGAGTTTTTCCTCTGAGTCTAGTTTTGAGTGTCAGGTTGTCCAATATAGGTGATATGCAGCACTTAATGGGCATCACAGAGACTAGGTGGAATAAATCTCATGACTTTAATGTCAGTATCGATGGGTATAGCTTATTTAGCAAGACAAAAGGGAGGAGATGTTACTTTGTATATCAAGAATATATACCCCTGTTCTAAGGTACAGAAGGAGGTGAGACACAGACCAGTTGAAAATCTCTGGGTAAAGATTAAAATAAATAAATAAAAAAAAAATAGGAGTAATGTTTGGGAAGCATCCACTACAGACCACCAAATCAAGAAAGGAGATGGATGAGGCATTTCTAAAACAAATACAAAGAAACTCAGTTACCAGCACCAGAGTTATGAATGAGGTCAACGACACACCTCACTTGGCACTGAAAGTAGACAATCAGGCAGCAGCAGAAACCAAAAAAAAAAAGGCAGCAAATATGGTATAGTGCTATGTTCAATAGAAATAATGAAATAAAGGGACGAGATAAAGAAATTGACAATTTGACAAGGTAAACAAACTGTTCCTGTGCTTTTTCATTTAAAATGGTTAAAAGCAGCATTTTACTCCTGCATAATAAAGTTGCAAAGTTGTATTAAATCAACAGTCAGTTGTAAACCTTTAAAAAAATAACCATAACATTTCATTCAAAATTGCAAATATTTCAAAGTTAAGAACAAACTCCTTTCCCGAGGTGTTCTTAACTCCGAAGTTCTACTGAGATAACAGACACAGACACACAAAAATACAAGAACTGGTAGCAATGGGGGATTGTTAACTTCCCAGACATCTGTTGGAAAAGTAATACAGCAAAACACAAAATTTCCAGTAAGTTCTGGAACTCTTGGTTTCAGAAAGTGGAGGAAGTAACTAGAGGAACAATCATTTTAATCTTGATTCTAATCAAAACGGAGGGAATTGGATGCAAATCTGAAGTTGAAAGGCCATTTGAGTGACACTGATTATGAAATGATAGATTTCCTGATTCTAAAGAAAGGAAGGTGTGAGAATCTCAGAATAAGGAAAATTGAAGAAGGAATGAGAGTAGCGGACTAAGGACAATTAAATTTATAAAAGAAACTTAGAAACTGATGGGAAGAAAATCTAAAGGAAAAAGAAGTTCAGAACAACTGGCAATTTCTCAAGGAGACAATATTAAAGGCACAACTGCAAACTATCCAAATGTGAAGGAACGAGCGGAAGAACAGCAAAAAGCCAATATAACTTCCTTAAGAACTTTTTAACAACCTGGAAAATCGAAAAGAAACACAACAAAAAGTGGAATATCCCCACTGCAATTGCACAGCCCCATAGCTTGAATAGTGCAAGCCCAAGTCACCTGACAAAGGCCAGCCACATGTGTTTTATTGCAGTGCAGACATTCCCTGTGGGTAGATATGCTCTGGAACAGGCTCTAAAGGAACCCTGTGGAATCCTCAGAACTGGATGTTTTTAAGAACAGGTTAAATGAGCACCTGTCAAATATGGTATAAGTTTACTTGACTAAGAACAGGAGGTGGGGGGGGAGTTGATTACTTCTAATGATTCTTTCCAAACCCACATATCTATGTTTATATGAAAATATGAGCTATAAGAATGCAAATACTGTACAAAAAATGTTAACAAAAAACAAGAGTCCTGTGGCATCTTAAAAAACTAAAAAATTTCTTCAGACATAAGCTTTTGTGGACTCCAATCCACTTCACCAGAAGCATCTAACAAAGTGGGTTGAAGCCCACAAAAGCTTATGCCCTAAGAAATTTGTTAATCTTTAAGGTGCCACAGGATTCTCGTTGTTTTTACTGTACATAGACCAACACGGCTACCCCTTTGGAAAAAATGTTAGCTTATCAATCTAACAGTAACTTCTATTATTACAAATGATTTTTTGGATTCAGTTGATCTTTCACCATTTATGCTAGTTAGTTTCAATCCATACACATACACTACAATCCATACACGATACTATCGTATAGCTCTTAGACAGCAAATCTCATTAATAAAGCAAAGCATTTTACCATCAGTTTCTGTTTGGAGTCCAAAAAGCTTTTTAAACAATACTTACGCAATGTTTAACTGGATAGTGTAATTATTCAGCTATGCCAGGAGGAGGACAGAAGACTCTGGATGTGGATTAATTAGAACACAACAATATTCCTAAATATATGGAAGTATGCAGCAGAAAAAAAATTGTACAGTGCAGATAATTCCATAATTGTTTACATATACCCATGGAACTGCTGGCATCTCTCTCCCCCTTAACCATCCTGGTCCTCAGGCATCTCACTGCTGGGACTTTTCCAGCTTCCTCAACCTTAGGTGAGGGTTAAGGGGGGCAATAATGGATGTGTGAGACTGACTCCCTGCCATATCAGACACAGGAGCCCCAACTTCCCTCCTCCCATAAAAAATATTTCCTTTAAATCCCTTCCCAATCTATTTTATCTGATCACTGTATCTATTCCCTACTACGTGCACTGGACATCTGTCCCAAGCTTATGTAACAAGCTGCAACATCACAGCCTATCCCCCTTACATTCTTTGCCTCCACCCCTCAAGCTCCCAAGCCTCACCCTGGCCAATCAGGCAGTGGTGAAGAAAAAATTCCTACCCAGATTTCCAAGAAAAGAGTGACGAGCAAAATGTCCAAAGCAGAGCATAACAAAAACCTGGTGTTTTCAACTACCACTATGTGTGGTAGGGGATAGCTGCTCAGCCTGCTGAGGTAAAAAAAGTGCTTTTACTATCCAGATGTGTGCATAAATAGTCCCCCTCCCTTTTGACAACCTAAGGGACAGATCAACATCCGCATGCTAACCTGGGATGCGGCTGCCTACTTGTTGCAAGTAATTCATTGACTCTCTGGCTGCCCTTAAAGGAGCACCACACCTTCTCCAACAAACACAATGGTCCTCATCACTTAATATGGGGTGAGGTCATTCCGCCAAACCAAAAGGAGATATATTTAATAAAAATACTTTTAGGAAACTTTAGTTTAAGAAATAAAATCATTTAAAGAAACTCTAGGTTATAAATAATGTTTTACTGAATCCACACTTCTATGTGTAGATGAATAATAAAATATGAATTATTACACCATAACTCAATTGCTGATGTGTCACCACTTAATTACAAAATATGGGCGATGAAATCATTTTCACTTGTATAGAATGACTATGAAGGACTGGCCTGGGGCTCTGCCAATCTGAAATCATGGCACTGTTTCTAATTCTTGATCCTACATTATTTAACCTGCTCTCCAGCTGTGAAATCCTGATCACGCTAAGGTCAATGCACCTATTATTTTAATAGGTCCAATATTTCACTCCAGGATTTATTTTCTACTTACTTTACATCCTTGAAAAGAATAAACTAGTGGGTGTCATCAACCCACGTTTATATAGCATAACAATAAACTATTTCAATGGTCCTATCCTGCAACTGATTGCCTGTTGGTACACCCCTGTCCTGAATTCAATATACATGAAGAATTGGGGCTTAAGGGAAACAGGATTTATACTTGTATTTTTTAAAGTCAATGCTCCACATCCAATTCCCCTACTGCTTTAAAAAAAATTAAAACGGAGATGTAGCTTAAAAATACATACACAATCCTTTATTGAATTTATCTTTATAAAATGGTTTTGAAGCAAGTGAAAAAGGTAATTTTTCTTTTGAGGTCTCGGAAAGTTGAAAATAGATTTCTTGTACTGAATGGCACAAAACCAAAGTGGCAATTTACAAAATAAATATATATTTTAATATCATTGACATTTTAACTGCTTGTTGCACTAATTTTGATGCATGTTAGAGTTTTAAGATAATGGGATGCTTTGAAACATTAAAGACAGACCCTGCTAAACATAGGTTGATCCTGGAGGTCTAGCACCCAATTTAATACAGACTGAACCAAGAAGGTAATAATTTGACAGAAATTTTTAATTTAAAATTTAAGAGAGTTTAAACTGCCTTTTAAAATTTATATTTTTTCTGGATTTTCATTTGGGAACTCAGTGAATGGTGTATAAGAATTTGTGTAAGTGATCCCTGATCACAAAAGAATTCCCATAGAAACACTTGTGGGAAAGTTAAAACAAAAACAGATGTTCTGCCAAGGGACTTTTTTGATCAAGGCATGATATCTGCAACATTGGACCTTTATGGAGAAGACAAAAGAAGGGAAAAAATTTCTAGAAGGCTGACTAAGTAGAAGGAGAAATAAATGCCTCATGTACTAAGCAGTAGTTTAGAAACCATTTACCACAATGCTTGTTTTTTAAATATTTGTTTATATTAAAAGCATATGTAAAGATAGCTCTCACCAATGGTGTTTATATACTGCACTTTATCACAAACATGTAACGAATGTATCAAGAAACTGACAGACTTCCCTGCCTTCAGTCCGTTAATCCATTTTCTCATAACTGCCATTTTAACTCAACCACTGTGATTTCCCTACATAACACACAGCATAACCAGGATTCTGATATTTTCCCTAAGAGTTATTTGAAAGAGATTCAGATTAAGTTAATGCCTTGGCATTCCAGATACAGTGAGGCCCTGAAAATGACTACTAACAGAATTTAAATCTTCTGGCATGCCAGATATTCCAGCTCTACAGATTCCTTTCCACCTCTTGGGGGAGGCGGGGGGGTAGATATCCAATTACAGTATCTCTATTGCAGTGGTTCCCTTTTTGGCTCAATGGCCACAAATATGATTTTTATACCCCTGAAGGGCCACCCCCCCACCGCTGCAACCAGTGGGAAGGAGTTCAGAAAGCAGGATCTCCCATCCCCTAGCTGCAGCAAGGAACTCTGTGTTCCACCTGGGTTCCTAGTCAGTAGCTGCCTTCTGCAGCCAGGGGAATGAGAGATCAGTGCTCTCCTCCCTCTGGCTCTAGCAGAGACCCAGTACTTCCCAGTGCCCTAGGGCAGGGCGAAGATAGGCAGCAGCCACCAGTGTCCCGCCTGGTCCCAGCTCCTAGCTTTGGAGGTGGGGTGGCAGCCTCCCATGCCCTGGCTGGGAGCCTAGTGGCAGATTCCCTGCTCTGCGAGCCGGACTTGAAACCAGGTAATAACCGCACGCAGCTTCCCATGTCCCAGGGTCACAGGCCAGTGACAGCCTCCTGTGCCCCGCGAACAGGGCTCACAACTGGATGGCAAATGCTTGCGCTCCAGCTCAAAACCAGGAGGCCTACTGCAGCTCATCTGGGAGCCAGGCGGCAGACTCCCAAGCTGTTGGCTGCAGCATGTCTCCTGTCTGTGCACCAAGACCAGGTGGAAGGCTGGTGGACCAGGTGGTGCAGCCCGCCTCCCTGCCAGCAGAAGGGGAGCGTGGGCCATTTTGAAAGGTCCTGCAGGCCACTTCTGGCCCATAGGCCAAGGGCTGGGAACTATTGCTATACTGTATTTCTCCCAGAACACAACAGTCACAATTCTTGAACTAGTTATGAACATTTTAGTTATGTAAACCAACATTGTACCATAAATGGGTTTCACATTAATGCAAAGACAGTTAGAAAATCTGTCATGGAGACTGTTGAAATAACCCCCATGTTAAACCATACAGTACCTCAGTCAGTAATTTAGTGTGCAACTGAATTTTAATTCTGATGTATACACTGTCAAGATTTGGAAGAAAAAGGCTAGAAAACCGAAAGAGAATTAAAACTATCTTCTATTCAGTGGAAAGGAAGTTTAGATTCTATCTTATAATCAGTTTTCATGAGGAACTCCCTCAATTAAGGAACATAGCTATAACTCCAAGTCAACAGCTAGTTTTATTCACTCAGAACTGAGGATTTTCACACCCAGCCTCATAGTGATGCTGCAGCCTGTCTTTTCTGTCAGTCAGGAACTTCTTTAGCTAGTAATAAACACATTTCAGAACAACAAACTGAGTCCTGTGGCACTTTTAAAGACTAACAGATTTATTTATCGCATGAGCTTTCATGGGAGAAAATCCCACTTTGTCAGACTACAGTTGAATACTGAATGACCTTTCTGAATGACAGAGCAATGTGGAGAAATCCAAATATATCAAGTTATTCTAGTCTTTCTTTTTTATTTTGGCTACATGCAACTGGAACACAGGCTACATCTAGCACAGTCCACAAATCCCAAATGCAACTACAATACTCAAAAACCTGGATTGAATTCCGCTGGATTACAATCTCCAAAATTCTGCATCTAACTGACACGACTGAAAAAACACTGATATTTGAAGGTGTGGACTCACTGCCAGGTGGCAGCCTCGCAAGAACTCTTACTGCACAGGAAATGATCTCATTGCTCTGGTGGAATATGCCTCGACTCCCAGGGAACTGAAGAGAACTGTGGCTATGAACACTTGGGGAAAAAAAAAAAAAAGTAACCAATATTACTGATTGAGAAATCCTTTGGTCTTGTTTGGCAACCCTACCAAGAATTTAGAGAGGGAAATTAAGGAGAGGGGTTCATAATGAGAAGGAAAATAGCCAGGTATAAACATGCATGCTAATTCCTAAAATAAAAATTGCATCAATGCATTTTAAATCCATTCCGACTAACAATGATCTCCAATCTACGTCTTGCAAATTCTTCCTCTTAACAAATGGTTGGCTTTCTTCCAATTTATGACATTCTTAAAGTACCATCTAAAAAGATCAAAGAATTCCTTTAAAAATAACTGCTCACCTTTCAAGCTACCATCACAATGTTCATGGGTCCTATTATTTTATATAATTTTGTGTGTACATTTTAAAGTACATTTCTGTGTGCCCCATACCAGCTATAAATCCAATATTTCAATAATCAGAAGCCTAGTTCAATCTCTCTGCAACACCTCTGTTATTCATCACTCAGGCTGAAAAACTGCTTTTCGTCCATGTGCTATTTTTCTCAAGCACTCTCTTACATTGACGACGACACTGGACGTATCTGCTGAGAGACTCTACTTAAGTGTTGGTATATGATGATATTGAGAAACTTGGGGAGGCTCCAACATATGCTGAAATGGAGTGACATAGAATTAATCTCTGCAAGATTCCATACGGGGGAGTCTTAGTTAAGAAAAGATGTTACTGAGCAAGGCATACTGGAATCTGTCCAAGAGAAAATGAATCTACTGCTACAGTGTCCACTCCCGATAAATCTTGAAGGTGAATCACCAGCAGCCGGTGACAGACTAGGGAGAAGACTGATGTCTGATATAATCAACAGCATAAGCATGGATGCTCATCTTCTGTCATAAGTGATGCACCACCAGTGTCACCAAAGCTACTGAGTGGCATATTCTAGACTGTTCAAAGACAACTGAAGTCTGACTTATCTGATAGTGAGCATTATAGGAAAGACCATAAAGTCATGGGCTTGAAAACTGATTTTATAACCTTGATCAAAAAAGAGTAAGGTCAAATAAGTCACAAGAGCCCAGAATTAAGTAGTGGTGTCGATTAATCCATGTAATTAACACAAAACAAATTAACAAGGTTTTTTAAAAATAGTCACAATCACACTGTTAAAAAAAAAAAAAAGAAAATAAAGAAAAAAAACAAGTATTTTTCAGTCCCTCCCAAAGAAGTCTACTCAGTCCTACTTCTTGTTCAGCCAATCACTAAGACAAAAAAGTATATTTGAATTTAGGGAAGCTAATGCTGCCTGCCTCTTATTTACTTGTAGGCACTAAATTTTACATGTCTTTGTTTTTGAGTATGTTAAGAAAATCTACATTTTTGCACTTTCACAATAGAGATTGCACTACAGTACTTACATGAAGTGAACTGAAATTTTTTGTTTTTTTTCCACAGTGCAAATATTTGCAATAAAAAATATAAACAGAACACTGTACTTTGTATTCTGTGTTGTAACTGAAATCAATAGATTTGAAAATGTAGAAAACACCCAAAAAATTTATAATACATTTAAATTGGTATTCTATTGCTGTTTAACAGTACAATCAAAACTGGGATTAACCATGACTATTAAAATCTCACAGTTGTGATTTTTTTAAAATCATTTGACAACCCTAGAATTAAGTGATTTTTGTTTTTTGAGGGGCAGGCAGAATAATTACATAAAAAGTCATGTTAGGTCAGAACAACCGTCTATTTAGCCCACTATCCTGTCTTCTGACAGTGACCAGTTCCAGGAATGAATAGAACAAGGTAATTGTGAAAGATCCATGTCCTGAGAACAAGTCCCGTTTCTGGCAGTCAGAGGTTAAGGGACACTTGGAGCACGGATTGTCCACTTGATCATTTTGGCTAATAGTCATGGATGGACCTATCCTCCATAAACTTAATTCATTTTTTGAACCTACTTATACTTTTGGCCTTCACAACATCCTCTGGCAATGAGTTCCGCAGGATAACAGTGAAGAAGTACTTCCTTATGTTTTTTAAAGCCTGCTATCTATTAATTTCATCAATAGATGCTGGGTCTTGTGTTATGTGAAGGGGTAAATAAAACAATTCCTTATTCATTTTCTTCATACCAATCATGATGTTATAGACCTCTATCGTTATTTCTCCATAGACATCTCTTTTCTAAGCTAAACAGTCCCAGTCTTTTTAATCACTCTTTATATGGAAGCTGTTCCATACCCCCAATCAGTTTTATTGCCTTCTCTGTACCTTCTCAATTCTAATATATCTTTTTTGAGACTGGGCAACCAGAATTGTACACAGAATATTCAAAGTGTGGGTGTACCATGGATTTATATAGTGGCATGATGATTTTTTTTATTATTATCTATCCCTTTCCTAAAAAGTTCCTGGTCTTCTGTTAGCTTTTTTGACTGTCGCTGCACAGAGAGATTTTTCAGAGAACCATCAACAATGACTGCAAGATCTCTTTCTTGAACGGTAATGGCTAATTTAGACTCCCATCATTCATTATATATAGCTGGGATTATTTTTTCCAATATGCATTACTTTGCAGTTAACCCTGAATTTTACCTACCATTTTGTTGCCCAGTCACCCAGTTTATAACAATCCCTTTGTAAGTCTTTGAACATAACTATCTTGAGTTATTTTGTATCATATGCAAATTTTGCTCCCTAACTGCTCATCTCCTTTTCCAGATCATTTATGAATATGCTGAATAGCACAAGTCCTAGTACAGATCCTTGAGGGACCTCGCTGTTTACCTGTCTGCATCAGTGAATGAGACAGGAACCTCTTGTCAAAATATTAACAGACAGACAGAAATACATTTCAGGATGCAAACTCATCGACAATACAGCTTCCATTTAATCTTGTGAATCAAACCGCTCCTCAAACGGAATGAAGCAGTGAAAGGTGTTAACTAAATCTAAATTAGTGATCTAAGAACCACCTCTGCCTTCATACCTAACTGATGTTAACTGGTAAACAAGACACAAGCAGCATAAATCAACTCTGAAACTAGATTAAGGTAATCATATCTACTCCTGGACAGTATTTAATGCATGTTAGTGATAAAATATTTTAATTGAAATGTTTTTATTTATTTTTTTTGGATGAAATATTTAAGTGGAACATCTGGTTTCCAAAGTCAAAACAAGACAAGAGAGCAATATCCATTCTTGGGTAAATATCTGATATACAACAACAATAACCAGGGTCAGTTGTTGTTGTCGTAAGTTTGAAAATTTACTTTCTATAGCCTAGGCTGACACAATATTAGTTTCAAGATCTGATCCTTGTAGTTCTCCATATGTTTTTCACAGTTCCAACCAACACATGACAAATCATTTTGTGGGTAAGTGGCCATTTCAATAGTAGCTTTAACATCTTAGTCATCAAATGAACTTTTACATTTTCAAATTCTGCTTCTGATCATAAAACAGATTGAAAACAAAGCCTTTATAAGGAATGTTTTGTTATGAGACACAGCAATTGCTAATAGATAAAGACAGAAACAGAGAGAAGACAATCTCCAGGAGTTTTGAATAATTTAAGTTCCTGTTACACATTTCTATTTTTCTTGCTAAAGGTGCAATTGGAAGCATTATTTTTCACAGTTGTTAATTAAGAGTTTGACCAGTGGAGAGTTATCTTATCCAGTCAGTATTTTACTAGCTCTAGCCAGACAAAGAATAACTAAAAGCCTATAATTTTACCATTTGAAAAGCTGGAATCAAGAGTAATCTTTATAACAAGTTTGGAATTCGAAACTTGGGTCAGGATTCAGAGTTATGTTTAAACTGACGTGCTCACAAAGAAAAGGGACAGGCCCTTTTCCTTCCCAGTGTAATTGACTTCTGCTTTTTACTAGTAGAAATGAACTATAGAAATAATGTAGTGTGTCACTAGTGGTTTTTCTTCAAGACAGACTCATATTTAACATAGGCACAAGACAATAGCCAAAAATGCGTTCACTGCAAAAGTATACCAAGTCATTGCCTGCCATTCCTTGCGTTTTTCTTGACACAGACATAACTAAAGTAGTATTGCACTGTAGAAAAAAGGGGAAAGAACTTAACCAAACAGAGCAAGAACTACACAATTTTTACTTTAATCTTCATTGGGGATGGTCCACTGGTGTTATTTCTCTGAACAGCCTCAAACAGACTAAAAATAAATCTAAGCGGAGAAGAAACCGTCAAAGAAAGTGATTTTGCCCTACAATATGAGAAATATGAAATCCTCCATACACTAGCACACTACGCTAAGTGACGCAGAGGAGATGACTACCATCTATTCTCAAACTTGTGGTTTTCCTTTTTGTTATATAAAGAAACACTAGTTTTTTCTCCTTTCATTTTGTACATGTCGCTTATTAGCTTTCATTTACGGGTTCCTTTCAAATTTATTCCTGAAACCACTACTTTTAAAAAACAGACCACATAGTCTCTTCCCTGAAATAATTATCCTATGTCACCTTTAATTTAAAATAGTAGGGCTACTTTTCCATATTTTTAATTTTCTACCGTTTAGAGAAGGAGGAAATCATCTAAGATATCTTGTGTTCCGTCCTCCCTTACTTAAAACCTTAATAAACAGCTATAGTTATAAATGCAGCACATCATGGACACTCTGTTTTGTATAATGCTAAGAACACTACCAGCACTAAAGAAATAATAATAAGCAATCATCAAAAGGAACCGTAGTTCCTGTCATACTCAAGGCAAATATCAGATAAAACGATAAACACATATTTTAGATTACTTATGGGGCTTGAACTACATGTTGAGGGGACTTTCCTTCTTATTCCTGAGGCGGCTAGCACATCATTTGGTCCCTGGCATATGTCACATGAACTTTAATACTGCTCTATCTTGCAGCCAGCTCCAGTTGCCCCAAAGGAGGGACCCTGGCAGTGAAGGAATCACCAAAGAGCAACTTACTCTAGAACAAATCTTGCACCAGGTGCATATCCCCTCTGCCACAAGTACCAGGAGAAGGTGGTGTTGAGATACATATGCCAGCTTTATGCCAACTGGGGATTCCCTAAGAAGCCAGTTACGCCATTTCACATACTACCACAAAGGGATTAGAGTGGGAGCCAGGATCTGGCCTACAGCCTCCAAAAATCAGTGACTGACACATGAAAATATAAATCTTACCTACTTTCAAAATAAAACATGATTAGCATATTCATGAGTAATATTTTATCAAAACCCAAATTCTACCACTCTGATACACATTACGCCATATCTTTCTTCTCAGACTATTCTTAAATAAGGCACTAGTCACCATGAATAAGAATGCCAGAATCTGGCCCAAATTACACAGGCATAAAATATAAAAATATTATGGGCTGAATCATGTTTACTGTATACAAATTAAGCATTTTTCTAACTAAACATACCACTTTAATTGTGCCTCTTACAAGTGGTGTTTTATGCTGCATAATATTAACTATCATCAACAAAACTCATTTTAGACCTATGTTTCTCTGTGATTGTAAAATACTTCCTTTAAAAAAAAAAAAAAAAAAAAAAAAACAGGTGAATCCAAAGACAACCAGTCTGCTCACTGTCCTATTAAGTTAAGGAAAAACAATACTTTAAAAATAAATAAAATGGCATTCAATGTAAGTGGCATGATTCTACATGAGGCAAATTTGAAAAGATTCCTTGAATTTCTAGATATTTTCCTGTAAGAGAGGCCTTTCTGATGCATACAAAAGTGATGAATTAAGAGTTGTAGATGTGATTTTTTTAATTCTGCTGCAAACAGACCTAATAATTGACAAGGGGTTTTTTTTGGTTATACTTCAATAAAGGCAAATAAATCACACTTGTGTTTTTAGAAATCCATGTTATCTTAAGAATAAACATGAAAATTATAGGAAAAGTAAAGGTGGAAGCTTGTGTGCATCCATCAGACAAACAAACTGCCCAGTGTAAAAGGCAGTAATCTTTAATACAGTAGTTTTACACACACTTGTAACTTCTGCTTCACAAAGTTGACTTATGAAAAATTGTATAAATAAATAGGATTTGTTTAAACTGTAGTTTTTATTGTTATCCCCAGCAGAAGAACAAAACTAAGCAGTAAAAGATCAATCTATTATTGAAAAAATGGTTAAAATATAAACACTACACCATGAAGAAAAATCAGATTGCTTTCTATCATTAAAACTAGGTTTAATCAGAAATGACAGCAGTGAAAAATCATGTAGAATCTAACTCTAGCCAGGTTTATACATACTGATTTTCATACAAACCTACTCAGCTCTCCTATTACAACTGAGTATTTCAAGCACAGGGGGACAAAAATGGATTAAATCTTGCATAACTGATCATTTAATGTAAATGCCCTGAGTTTCATAATATTTTAAGTCACTTGCTGTAAAACATTCCTGATACAGTCCCCTTCTGCCAAAAATGCCTGTGTATTTTTTAAAAAGCTAGAAACACAAGTATAGTAGTATTTCACCAAATTCACATAATCAAGACAAACACTGTTGACATTGTAAACACATACTCCCGCAATGCAATGAATTTATTCTTTCAACAAGAACACCTCTGTATAAAAGGATAATTTCTGCATGTGTGCGGTAAACAAACACACTGCAATCTCAGTAATGCTACATATCAGTTGTATTCATTGAGGAAGCTAAATCAAAAATGGGTTTGGGTTTAAAAAATGAGGTGGAGGAAGGGTAATCTTTACTGTCCATAAAGAATTAACTAAGGGAACCTCACAAGCAGGAATGTCATCCAAGTCATTAAACTGTTTAATGTCTCTCTCTCTCTCTCACTCACTCACGCACACAGTTTTACAATCCACAGAAGTTTCTGTCCAACAACCTACTTTCATTTCTGATTCAAACATCCCAGAATCCATAAGACTACTAACATCAATATCATCACAAATTATCACTGACACAATGGTATCTGCCTATGCGAATATGATGAGTTGAGCTTAGATCCTGTGGTGGGTCACATTTTCCTGTATCAAGCGTTATCACTGTAAGTGCTCTGATTCTGGTACACTACAGGCCACACAAATAGAATGTTAAAAACCCAGTGAGTTGCTAAGTACTCAGTTAAAGTTGTTTTTAGTTCTCTCTTTAGCACTAATTACTCTAAAAGCCCGTCACATATTGTGAGATTGAATTTCCCAAAACAATTAGCTTTGAAGAGTCAGGCAGCTAGCGGCAGAACCTAGGCATCAAAAAGACAGACACCAGTTGATGGTAAGTGGGGCAGGCAGAGAGAAAGTTTGTTTCAGAAGACTCGCTAGAGATCAACATGAGACCAGCTTACTCTTATTTTATTTTATTTAAATAAAAAGTTAGACCCTAGTTTCGTTTCTTTTCTTTGAGTCAGATGATTCAGCACTCTCCCACTTTTTCCGTTCTCTTATCAATAACTACATATTTTTGTTTGTGTGGGGACTTTTGAGGGGACTGGGGGGATGGGCCAGGGGAAGGGAATGCAATACTTCTTGACTGCAACTGACCAGAGAGGCTGTTCCTAATGGGAGTTATATTTCCATTCCTCCCTTCCCCCCCCCCCCTTCTTCCTTTATGGTCTTTGGCCTCTTCTCTCCTTCTTTACCCTTCCCATTACTCTTTATCCCCTTCCCTAAAGTCTTCTAGCATATTAGGAGACCCATGGCATAACAATAGAAGCACTACCAATGTTAGAACTATTACATTAAAACTGCCAGCAAGACTTGAGAACAATATACAGTTTTCCAGCTCCAGATCTTCCAGACATGCTGAAACACATTGTGCTATGGTGTTCTCTACTCCTACTAAGCTATACTTTGTCCCACAGAGCCAAGTCTCCTGCATCTGAGAGGAATAAAACAGCTGTGTAGTGGATTTAATAGTAATACTGTCAAAGTAATGGTTTCGGGAGTTTAACTTCTTATCAGAGCAGGATGAACTATACAAAGTATTTACTGGCAGCTTCACTGGTATAGGGCATATATTTGAGCCAATCACAAAAATACCTCAAATAAATTCAATGAAGTTCACTGAAAAATATATTTACTGAATACATCCACCCTACCATGTTTGTTATTTTTTCTCTGATTCCATATCACTTTAAGATATCAAGGTGTATCTTCTCAATTGCCTATACCCATTTCCTCTTTTTCCCCTCAACTGATTCCTCTCCTTCAGCTTGACTTCCGACTCCTCCTGCCCAGCTAATAGCTATAGCTCATCTGTTCAGAATTTTCACAAGCAGCATCCGAGTGAAAGTGACATGACTCTTGTCAGTTTTCCTGCTGTCCACAAGCCTTCTGAACATCAATAGCTGAAAAGTGCTGTACCACAATCTGAAAAGCTTAAGGAACAGCAGGAGCAAAGGAGCAGAATGTCTGCAGACGTAGGAATACAGTACCACATCTGTTGCCCCAGTTTACATTTGGAAGCTTATTTTCCAAAGGACTATTTAACCATTAGGGCTAGAATTTCCTTAAATTAAAGTTCAGATTCTGCAGAAAAGTGAAAGCATTTACCTTAGAAAGTTTTGTACTCTGTGGGCAAATGAACTTTTCCAAGTTCCTATTATCATTGATGATCATGGCCTGTAAGACAGTATGCCATGCTATCCTAAAAGGTTGAAATATTTTAAAAATCACATGATACCAATTCAAGACAGTAAGCCTAGGGACCAAGTCAGCAGTAGATGTTTTCATTAAACAACATGATCACATACCCTCTGATCAGAAGAGGATCTTACCTCTCCTTCCCATATATGTTTGATCAGTAGTTAACAGATTATCAGTGCTAAGAACAAAGATGATGTGTCTACACAAGACCCTACCCAGCATAACCCTCTCAGGCAGATATAGCATACAGCAAAAGAAGTTTGTCTGCTGTGTAGGAACACCACCACTTCAAATAAGCTATTAGCTATGCCAACAGAATCATTCCTCTGTCAGCATAGCTCCAGCTGCATTGAGAGTTTTGTCTGAACAGCCACATGACTAGGGCTGTGTGGTCTTTTCACACCCCTAAGAAAGCTATGACAATATAAGTTTAGAGTGTAGACCAAGCCGTAGACTAAAACACTGATAAAGCATTTTTGTTAGAAACATAAGCAATTCTCCTCCTCCACTCCATCAACACAATACAGTCAGAGATACCAGATTAGACCTAATTCTAAAGGAATCAATTTCTCTAGAAGTAAGGAGAGTAAGTGCTTTTCAGAAACCGTTTCTTTACTTCTGTGACAGGTGACCACCACACTAAATGTACGTTTTGTTTTTCTACCTTTGACAAGTACCCATTTTAAAACCAGTGAAAGCTAGAACTATACACATCTGTCAACACTTAAATACGATTTCTCTTCTTTTAACAGTAGTGCACTTAAAACATTAGAAAATTAAGGACAGTTTTAAAAAATAGTGAAAGTTATTTTCAATTGAAAAAACATACAAAAACCATATTTCTGAAATTGGAGTCACAATTTTAGAGGTCTATTTAAAATCAGAGTTGGAAAGCATTCTATTTATTTTCACCTTCCCCACAAACTCCATTTGGAGGTTTGAGGCTTACTGACCAAAATCCAGCTACAGATTTTAAAAATTCCTTTTCCTTTTTGTCTTGAATTTCCCGCCTACTGGAATTAATTATCATCTTGAAGAATGCAGAAAGAAAGAGTTAATGACAGGTAGTGAAGTTTTGTGTGAGGTGGGAATGCTAATACTTTTAAATAAATCTTTGTCATTTGACAATGATGGATTACCAGTTTTGGTCTGAAGAGGTCATTGGTCAAGGCTAATGTTTGGCTACAACCCCATAGCTTTCTATCTGGGAGGGTGGATTAAAAAAAGAAAATCAGTAATTTGAAAAAAAATCAAATTTGATTTCTTATTAGGTTAAATACAGGTTAACTTAACTATTTAAAATTAAATTTGAAAGTGACAAACTATACTAAGGACTAAATCTATTAAAATTAAGTAAAAAAATATTAAGGAGAAGATCTGCTGACAAATTTTAAAGAAAGTCAGACCACTGAGATGGAACCAGAGTTTTGCTGAAGTGGTAAACCTACTTTTGACAGCAGTGGCCTCTTCTGCAGATCCAGACAGAATATTCATTTAGTTCAACGCAATGAGTAGTTCACTGAAAGTTAAGAAATCGACTCGTTGAAATATAAAAAAAAAGTTTGTTTTCCTCTTCCAAACTGTGAGTAAAAATTAGGTGTGAGATGATGAGATCTACTAGTTCTGAAATCTTGAAAAACATGGCGATCAGAAACAACCAGTTCAGGTCACTAACTACAGACTATACTTTGTTTAATAAACCAGTTTATTTTAAATGTAAAACATGTTTTTATGTGTGTGAGCACTTTTAAGGCAGTTTTATTTAATAAAAAAATTTCATTTTTAATTGAATTTGAATTTTGACCCAAATAGAGTTAAATACAAATCACAAAAAAATAAAAATAAAAATTAGTAACTAAGAGGTGCATCATTCACCATTTTCTAACATAACAGAAAACCATCAAAATTATTAATCTGAATAAATTTAAGTTAACTATAGAACCGCCTAAATAAATGCATATAGCGCTGTGATAAACGTGCATCCTCCTGGTTAGCAAAAAGCTATTGTAAAATTTGTTTTAAAGGCTACAGTTAGCTGCACATAACATGTTTTAATGGTTAACACTAATGATAACCAATCTGTCTTTAGGCAAAGAACTGGAAAATACAAATGCATAAAACGATCAAAATCGATTATTTAACTCATGATTAAAATCAGTGACTTAAATCACTTTGATTTAGATCAGTCCACCCCTGCCTTCTGTTATGGGTCCCATTCTTCATGGTGCTCTATTGGGCCCTTGTATGGAGTTTGATTAATGAAATACAGTACTTTCCAATAAAAAATTTTAAACACATTGCTCAAGCCTGCCTTTCAGCAGCAGCAGCAACAAATACATTTTTAGTTTGTACTAGACACATTTTACACACAACTTATTAGAAAATAACACTACAGCTCCTAACCTAGTGACAAAAATATAATGGATAAAAATGGTGGTTATACGAAATAAATACATCCAACCAATGTATTGCTCAAACATTATTTAAATGTGAAATATAACAACCAAACTGCAGTCAGTTTTAAATAAATCACCTTGTAATATAAAAGTGGGGAAAAAAATCCACTAATGATGCAGGAAATAATAATAATCTTGGTCTTACAATTACATACAGAATTAATTTATGGATTATTTCCATAAGGATCTTTACAGCAGGGTTTTTCTGTGCTTATTTTCTGAAGTTAAAATCCTAAAATGTGAACATTTTCTTTTTCTCATTAGATTACATATAGGTTTTACAATAGTCACCAGGAAATGCAACTTATGATTATTTTTAAAGTGCAAGGACATTAGAACAGATGTCTCAAGGGCTACTACCACAAAATATTTTTAGCTAATTTATCAAAACAAATAATACAAGGACACTAAATATTCAAAGAGAAGTGTTTTCATTCTAGTAGTTTTCTCTGAACGTTCTTGCACTACACACTGCTGTAAAACTTTTACAGGGCAAAAGACATTTATTATCATAAAATTCCAATACTGTCACAGAATTCCAGGCATATAGTACAAGGGTCACTTACTGAAGCTTCCACTACACATAACTGAAAAACCCCAGAAACTTTACTGTAAGCAAATTATAATATGTCATTTCAATGTGACTGAAAAAGGTGTAGCCTTGAAAGCTGTATCTGATATGCCAGGAAGACCCCGATCATTAATTTGTAACTAGCAGAAAACTAATACAATATTAAAGTCAAAGATTCCAACAAAAATCAGAAATATGGCATTCTTCATTAAGTGTTTATGCGTAAAATCAATATTTGCAGATTTCTAAAACAGACAAAACAAAAACTCAGTGAAAGCCAATAATTCATTGAGACAGCTTAAATGTTCCTATGAATACATACTGTATAAGAAATGAAATACTGTTGATGTATGAACAGGTGTCCCTATTAAGGTTAGGTCAAGCACCTGTGGTGCAAATGAGGGAGGAAAAAAAGGATGATTGCTCATTGAAAAAGTTTGAGAAAAAAAGATAGCACTAGCCTATGTGCAGGAGTGGAAAATGTCATTTCTCAGCATTAGAGACCTTAATTCAAGAATACAAATAGTTTAAAAAAAAACAAATGATTAAGCAGGCCATCCCAACATAGCTTTTGCAACTTTAGTATCGATAGTAAAAAAATAATTATTTTTATTTGTGAAAAATCAAAATGTTCCTCTGATATTAAGATCCACAGTTAAATTTTGCAAACCTGGATTGTCAGATGCGGCTGAATCTTACTGCAAATACTCTTATCTGTAAAATGGTTACTATTGAACAAATAACTATTACAGATTTCATACTTGGAATTTTGTTGTCCTGTGTATTGTACTGTAAATACAATGCCAAGATAAAGCTAGTTCAGCGTAAAATCTAACTCTACAAACTTTTCCAGCAAGCAAATTATTTTTGTGCTGAACATTCAGAGTAACACTGAAAAGAAAAAGAGGATATAATTATAAAAACCCTAATTTTTTTTTAAAGTAAAATGTCATTCGCATATGCTTACAAATTGGTCTGAATCATTTTGTGCAGGCGATCTCTGTTGACTCTTCATATTTTCTTCCCCTTAAGACTTCTATCTTACAACATGCTTCCTAAACAGGATACCAGTTATTTTCTTACACCCATAGTTGAACAAATAAAATCACTTTTCTTCTGTACTGTGTACGTAAAATGAAGTCTGCCATGAAAACCACAGATTACAAATGAGAGAAAGATAACCAACTTTACAGAAAAATCAGCATATATTAATTACAAGGCTGAACAGCTATATTTCTAATATTTTAATAAAGTTGGAAATAAAACTACTCTTACCTCAAATAGCCATTAGAGAAAACAGGTCTGCCAGAAAAGTTCAGGGTTCCCAAAGGAGTCATACTGTCATCCCCAGATCCCTGGCACCTATTCCAATTTTCTGAACCAATAGGAAGAGATGGAATGACATTAAAAACTGGTTTCTGATCTTGCTGCTGAGAGAGAGATGTGGTATTCAAGTCATAATGATATAACTGTCCTCCAGAAGTACTGACACCATGAATAGAAATCGCAGATATTTTATTACCCATTAGGTTAGACCCAGAAACATTAGCTTGACAATAAACTGGGCCCATTTTCTCTTGTTTTACTACCCCAGGGGTGCAGAGTTCAATGAAGTCTTCCTTTTCTGTCTTCACTTGAGGCATCTGCATTTTGGGGTTAGATAAAAGATCTCCACGCTCATTAATTTTAGGCTTAGTGTCTGGCAAGATGGGAGGCTTGCAATCTTCACTTGCATTTCCTTCCAGGAGAAATGCCTCATCTGCAGCCATAGGAGACAACAAGTCCCCTTCATCTAGCAATGGATCCAGTTTCCATGGGCTCCCATTTGGTTCCTTGCCTGGTGACAATTCTAAATCCTGCAGAATATCAAAGGTGCTTTGGTCTTCAGAGAACAACTTCAGGTTGCCACCATTAGTGCCAGCCTGGACAAATGGGAGATTGCTGTTAGCCATAATTTGAAAATCCTGGTCAAGGGGCACCCCTACTGTCCCCTTTGAACCCTCTGCCAGAGTGGAGGACTTGTTCAAGCTTGCAATGCTTTCTTCTAGGAGCCTCAAGTCTGTTTCCCCAGAAGAGATGCCAGTTTGGCCCTGCTGTGGAAATCCAAGTTCGTTTCCCATCACTTTCGTTTCTGTCTCCCCCATATAGAGTCCCATTGAGAGCAACACTGCCTTAGAAAGATCCGGCTGGGGTGCATTGCTTACTAGTCCTTTTGAAAATTCACCCAAAACAGGCTGCTGTTTAGAGTCCGACTGAGAAGACGCAGGCAGGGGAGGTGTAGATGCAGGAGCCCTGGCAGTAGCTCCACCCCTGAAGCTTGGCTGGAAGTCCATCACTGTCCTTCCTTTGTCACTGAAGCGCACATTTTTCCCTGCTTCCCCCCCATCCAAGGGGTTTAGTGATTCTTTGCGGTCCATTATTTTAACACTAGCTGTTAAAAGAAGAAAGACATTTGTGCCATTAACACAACAGCAAATGTTTGCACCACACAAAAAGCCCAGATCAGTAGCACAGCACATGGATTTTAAGACAGACACAACCCTAACATTTCCTGCCGTCACTAAACAAATCTAATTGCTTGCAACTATAATGGTGACTATATTTAAAAGCTTTTATGAACTTTGGTTATGCGGCAACACCAGACAAAATGACTCCCCCCCCCCCATCTCCCTCTCAAGATTAGTTTTTCACAATTCCACCTAGCTGAACTATTCATCTGCCCAACTGAAGAAATAAGATTAATAATGTCTTCAATTAACTACATTACAATTGCTTGTGTGTGTTTTTGAAAACCTTACTTGGATTTCAAATTCACTTCCCCCCCCCTTTTTTTAAGCGTACAATATATTATTGCAAAATCCCTTTCCAAATCAATCTCCCCTTTTTCTGCAGAGTTCAGATGCATCAGCTGACATGGGTAAATGCAATGTTAAAATTCTCCAACTACTTCCTCACAAATTCCCCACTGTCCGATAACACACACAGCTCAAACGTTTTAATACTGCCCACTGACCTACTACTGAAACCCTTCCACCGTAAAAAACCCCAGATAACTAAGATGGAAAGTTTAATAACTTCTGCTCGCATGATCACTATTCCCAAAGAACTCTCAAAGGTAATTTACATGCCCTGAAATATAAGCACAAAATGGGCGCTTAAAAAAAAACCCACCCCTCATTTACTGAACTTCCAATAAACATCTAAATGAAAAATAAAGTCCTATTCGAATTATGTACAACACTATTAGGTAAAATTCAACCACGCATGTTAACTACCCTTCCATAAAATTTGTGCTTATGATCAGTTTCATTGCCTTTTATTTAGGTGGTATGGCCTCTTACAGCGTCCACATGGATAAATTTATAGCCATCATTTTAAACTTTCCTCATTTTGCAACTCATTACTGATCAGGAAAATAAGCCATCCTGCTACTGCTGCTATGGCTGAACAAAGCAGCTCATGCTTTCTGTGCACCGAAGTTCAGACTGCAATCAATAACCGATGGAAGTTCCTATGTGCAAAATTATTTTCAAATGTCAATGTAAAGATTAAATAAAAGGTAATTGTGTGGATGAACCACCCCCCTTCTCAAGAAGTTTAAAGGTAAGAGTTCTCCTAGGTCCCACATAAAGTTCACCATAAAGTAAGGCTGCCTATGGCACAGAAGAATCTGCTAGCTTCCCCCTGCAGGGTGTTCAGGTGCGAACGTGTACCTGCAGATGCACACCAATGGTGCCTAGCGTATTTCACGCCGCTTTCCTGACAGCTGCCACCAAACCCGAAAGCAAAGCGAGCCCCTCAGAAACACCCCCCCTGAAAAGTTGCGGCGCCACGAAAAGATTATTCAGCCATTTACAGCAGACGCCACAACAGGCACCAAGACGAAGGAAAAAAGAACCAGGTTCCGGTGGCGACGAGGGGGGAGAAAGCGCTGGAGTTGGCACGGGACAAGTTCGCCTCTAGGCAGCATGCAAGGAGGAAAGCTGCGGGGGGGGGACCCGCCTAGATTTAGGCTCGAGCTCTGAAACAACCCCCCCTGGACGAAGCGCAGCTGCCCAAGGAGAAATGTGTCGAGACCTGTTGAGCTTCCCCCCGGCACGCCCACCTCGGCCAAACCCCAGCCCCCCTGCTCGCCCCCCGGCCCAGCCAGCTGCGGGGGGGAGGGGAAGCCGAATGGCCCCGATCCCGGGGCCCTATAAACAGCCCAACGGGGGGGCTCCCCACGCGGCCCTTCCGTCGGCGGCTCCAAGGAGCCGGGCACCATTTAAAGTCCGGCTGCCCGCAGGGGGCCTCCTGGCGCCGCGCCCGACAGCCTCGGCGGGGCCCCCCCAAAAGTTTCAGGGCCCCCCCGGCGGCGGCTCCCCGTACCTTGTCCGGGAGAAGGGGCGCGGGCCCCCTAGCCGCCAACTTCCATGGCTCCCGCGGCGGCGGGCAGGAATAAACAAGTCGGGAGGAGGCGCGGCGCAGGGGGGGAAGCGGCCGCCCTGCCCCCGACACCGCCTCCGTCACTCCGCGCGGGCGTTAACCGCCGCCCCCCGCTCCCGGCGGCGCCTCGCGCGCGCAACTGCCACTCCGGCGGCGCGCGGCCCCGCCACAAAATGGAGGACGGCGGCGGCCGCCTCCTCCTCCCGGGCGCGCGGCGGGGCGACCTGTTGGCTGAGCCGCTCCCGCTTCCGTCTCTCGCTCCTTCCGCGGCTGGGGCCGGGCCTGGCGGGAGGGCGACGCCAGGGGGCTGCGCCTCGGCTCCCGGCCCGGGCTAGGCAGCCGCCAGGGGGCCCATTTCCTTCCTGGCCTGAGGAAGGCGCCCGACCCCCGCCTGCCGCCCCTCCACAGCCCGGCGGGGAGGGAGAGCCCCCCCTACTTTTTGCGGGGGGCTCGTGGGACTTTCCCCCTTTTTTGGAGCAGGGGAGGCTGCCTGGGGAGCCCCGCTCCCCCGGGGAAGGTTTTAGACGCCGTCGGTCATTGCATTTCCAGCGCGCCTGTCACCGCGGTATCGGAGCCTCCTTGATCAGCTCCTTTGGGTCCAGCTGATCGCACTCCCCGCTCTTTTCCCCGGGCAGCCCGCCACGGTGGTATCTGCTTGGTGCTCTGCTCGCCTCCCCGCTACACCCACTCTTCCACCAGCGATGCCAGCCCTTGTCCTCCCTGTCCCGGGCCCTCGGGGCTCTCTCTTCTCACACCGCCGCCCTCCTTTTCTTCCTCTGGTCTTTCCCCGGGCACACCTCTCCATGCCTGTGCTTTCAGCTAGTGTCTCCATGCTAAGGAAATCCCAATCTCACTGTCTGTTTGACATCTGGTCCTGGAGGGTGCACTGTCATCAGACCTCTGTGTTTAAACAGAGTTTCTGCACAGTTAATTTTTGGGTCCTGACAGCTCCAACTTCTTCCTGTTGGAGCTACCAGTCAAGCCTGTCCCCTGCTGTATATTAACAGATTTTGCCGGGACAGGGAAATCAAGGATAGATGGTGGACTGAGGCTGTCTGAGCCCTCTTTCTACCTTTAGGTAGCACTAAAGAGCAGTTCTCCAAGCTAGCAATACATAATGCTAACAAGGAGCCGTGTGGCTCTTCTAAAGACTAACAAATTAATTTACTGCATGAGCTTTCGGGGGAGAAGATCCCGCTTCGCCAGACGCCATCGCCCACGGAAACTCGTTTGATAAATAAATGTTAGTTTTAAAAGTGCCACAGGACTCTTCTTTCTTTTGCTGAACTAGACTAACACGGCTGCCCCTTTAGAACATGATCACATAATGCCCAATGCTCCTGGCAGCAAGGGGCAGCCTTGAAGAGAGACTCCTGCAAGTCTAGAACAGGCAGTGCAGCTGGAGTAAATTGTAGGGGAGCAGCAAGGCAATTCTGGGGTATAAAACTTGAGCTGAAGAGGATAAGAGTCAAAATCTTGGAAGGGGATGTACAGGGCATAACACCTGGAGGAGGAAGATTAAAAATGATGCAGGGAAGGTAAGATTAAAGGAAAGAAGAGTGTGGTGAAGAGACCAGAAGGATGGAGAGTGACAGGAGGCTGTGGGAGAGAGAGAGGACCTGCTCCCTCATAATCAATGGCAGTTGTGCTATTACAAGCAGGAATGGGTCAAAGTAAAGGTATCTAGAACGGTTTCTCCTTCTCTGCTGGTAAACCTAATTCATAGGTAAAGAAATGGAAAGGCAACTTGCAAAATAAAAAAAACAAAAACTAAACCCAATCCCACACCAGACTTGCATCCTTCTTGATTGTATATGAAGATGGACTGAGAAATGTGGTTTCTTTCTCCTTGAATTTTTTTATTGTTTGCCTTCCATCTTAGAACTTTTTAAAATACTGCTTTCCTATATCAGTATCGAACGGACATAGTTAAAGTGGAATAAACAAGGAGTCCTGTGGCACTTTTAAAGACTAACAACTAGCATTGGAGTCACTTCCATGTATGGGTCATACTGCTATAAAACAGTCTTGTACCAATGAAGGTGTTGAATTTTTTTTTTTTACCATAGCCTTCTGTTATTTGACTGTTAATCAACTACTGTCACGTAACACACACCCCTAAAATACCAAATATGTACAAAAAAAAAGGATGTGAAATTTGAAAATTAATTAGAAATGGCTTCCCATCACAATTACTCAACTATCATTTTCTTGATATGTTGCCATTTCACTAGTTTTTCAAGTTATAGTCTTTTCCAGGTTAGACAGAACATAAAATTTCTAATACAGAAAACAAACAGAGAAAGAGTAACAAATCCCCCAACCTTTCAAGCTTTTTTTAAGTGCATCAGAGAAGTAAGAGAGTGCAAACTAAAATGCATATTGTAAAATCATGGAGTGGACAAAAATTTAAATAGTGAAAGGTCAGGCGGAGAAGGACTCACAGGTGAGTCTCACACCAAACATTTTCTTCCATCAGCACAGTCCTTTTCCGTATCAGTCATCTCAGTTGACTGTTTTTTCTAGTAACTTAGTTCCAATATACTTTGTAAGTCATCATTGATGAATCCACATTTGTCTTTTTTTCCTTTCTAAAGTACTGGATTAGTTCTTGCACTCCACCAGCCTCTCTGTTTCACTTCTATATTCTGAAAAGTTTTATTTTGAATCTTCTTAGGTGGCTCTGTGAAAAAACTAATTTTGTGCTAGAGTATCCCCATCATAGGATATCGCTCCTTGTACCCTTCGTACTAGAAATGGCCCCACCTTTTACAGAATCATTCTCTCCCTTCTCTAGGATCCTACAGATGTCTCTTTGGGTTGGAGTTCTGAAGCATTTTGGGCAGCAGGGCTGAAATGAAGTACAGTACAGTCCTCTTTTACTGTAGCATTGTCTTCTGTAGGATGGCCACATTTCTGCATTGAAATCCTAGCTGGGAGTTTATATTGTTCAGATGGGAGTTGCATTAAGTTCCTATCTGAGGCTGCAGATGAACAACTGCAGGAAGGCTTAGCAAATGGCAATAGGAGGGACAATGATGAAGCATAAAGACAGCAGTTGTTGCTTTTCTTCACTGGTCCCCTGTGCATGCCTTGGGTGTGTATGTTTGGGAGGCCTTGCATCTCCAAACTCCACTGGGCTATGAACACCATTGCCTTCACAGAACATATAGTGGGAATCTCTAAGGGAGGAAGCTCTGATTTAGGTAGATTTTTCCATAGAAATATATGGTCTGAACACTATTTTAACTGAAGCAGCTATAACAAACTCTGAACACATGAACTAAGATACTGAAGGGTAAAATAGCAAAGGAATACTGCTCAGAGAATAAAAAACAAAAAACATACTGGGACATGTCCTTCAAATTAGCAGCTAAAGTGTATTCAATTTATGCAGATCACAGAAGTTAGCCTAGCTAGACCATCAAGTTCCTCCCACTGCAAAGGCAGAACACAGACTGGTAAGAAACTGCAACCTCCTCTCCCCCCAAGACTTAAAAGAACAAACAAAATAAACCACTGATGCTAAACAATATTCCCCAAGTATACTGGCTCCTGAGATGGTACAGTAGGAGTTGCCACTTTGGATATGGAATGCAGGTGATCCTTTTTTTCTGGTGGACTTTTTAAAATTCCTGGGGATGACTGATACATTTGTGCCTCTGAAAAAGCAGCAGTTATCCAGCTATGACTATGACAAACTAACAGTGTCACAATGGCCACGGTCTCAAAACATGGCTAAAAAGGACTATGCACCCTTTGAATATTGCACTTCTTTAAATTTTTTAAAGAAACAAAACCAAATCAGTAGTCATCTTGAAAATTTTGGCAATCCTTCTTTCTCTACCTAGTGCCTTACAGGTACCTGAGCATCTATAATTTCTATTATACTAATTTCAGTATCTCTTCCTTGTTCCTAAGATTGTGCATGTTAAATAAAAAGGAATGTTTATTATAGTATATTGAGAAGGACTACCATTAAAAATAACTTAATTAAAACATGCTGTTCTCATGCCTCCACAGAGGATAACAGAGAAGTAGGAATATTTGTGTGTACTGTAAATCAAAAAGCAATCTTAATCTAGTGTAATTTCTCTAGAAAAGCAATGGTTAAGTCTGTGGGCCTGGGTTACTAATGGATTTTCTTTTAGCAGGGAAAAAAAAATAGCGGACATGCTGAAATGATGCTTGGATTTGAGTCATATTGTTCACAAGCAAGATGTGTCAGACCTTGTAAGCACTAGATATAGTAATATTTGGATTAAAGTTGTTTAACATACATGGCTACGTAGCTAAGAAATATTTATATCCCCTATGCTTTTAGATATTGGGATGTGGGGAGGGGCCTTAGCAAAAAAAAAAAAAAAAAAAAAAAAAAGAGACAAAACAGCTAAAGGCTTAGAACTCTGAAAAACATTTGAGATAAAAATCTTGAAATGTCATTTTCAGAGGGTGATATATATATATGCAAAGAAAATGCATACAGTAAATCTTGATTTCACAATTTACATCTCACGTATTGGACAAAGACACTAACATCTAGAGACATTTCTTTATAATCTTTTACTTTACCCTAAAAGTTGGTTTGGACTGGCATAGATGAAATGACATTGTAGTACCGGCCTTTTTCGCTTTTTGGAAATGATGCAGTGGATTTGTAACAAATTAAAACACAGGCCCCATGCTTCTGTCCAGCAAAAAGCTGATGGGGATAAAAGAACAAAATTAGAATATTGCAGAAATCTTAGGGATAATGTGTTACCAGGTGTTCAGGGGTCACTAAGCACTCTGATATTATGATGAATGTCTATAGAACTTAGCATCTTCTGTGATTTATCTATCTGGAGCACCAGACTCTTGGGGGAAATCAGGGGTCATCTCCATGAAACCTGTGGGTCTTTACATAAAAGACATACTTCATTTTGATGATCTGTTTATACCATCCTGTTGGAGCTGTACTGCCTTATCTTACACACAGATCCATCTCTGAAAAGCCAGAATCCAAACACACAGAGTAGATGTAGATGAGTATCTGCTGGCTTGAGGGAACTGGAACAACATGGGTTGAGGGTAATTTGTGCCCCAGTTCCTGCTTCTTTCCACCTCCCTAAGCTATCCAGCAAAGGACACATGTTTCAAAACATCATATTAAAATGCTCTCTTTCAGCTGGTTTTTCACTGTAATATGTTGGACATTCCTTCTAAAACAAACAATAATAGTGAAATATTAGTATTATTTATCCAGAAGAAACAAACTTTAAACTTGCTTTATAGAAAATATAGCATCACTCAGCAATATTACACAGAAATGTAGGACAGTGACCAAAGAATATCTAGTCAAGTTCCAAAGGGGTAGCTGTGTTAGTCTATTGCAGAAAAACAAACAGTCCTGTGGTACTTTTAAAGACTAAACAGATTTATTTATCTCATGAGCTTTTGCGGGAGAAAAATCCCACTTTGTCAGACGCTTTAAAAAAACAAAGATGAAGCTGGATTTTCTCTCACAAAAGCTCATGCAATAAATAAATCTGTTAGTCTTTAAAAGTGCCACAGGACTCTGTTTTTCAAAAAATATCTTACTCATTTTAAAATGAAAAGGACATTCTGGTAGACCTGCATGTAATTTCCTGATCAGCATAGCAAGGCATTACTTAGCAAAGTGGTGCAATGATTTGCTTATTACCTTTTAAACATCCAAGTATTTGTTATTAGGGTCACTGTTCCTAAAGCTCACAATTTGCAAGAAAGTGGCAAATCAGCAGCAAAAGCAGAAACTCATGTTTGTTTAAGATAACATAGGAAGTTCATCGAAACAAACAAGGAGTCCTGTGGCACTTTTAAAGACTGCTCATCACTGTCCTGGAGTCACTGCAGTGCACATGCATTCAGGTTTTAAAATGAGTTCATTTTTAACCGATTTGTATTCAACAGAGCAGATGAAAAATTCATTTAATCTCCACTTGGATATCTTTGCTTCTGCTTCCAGTGTATAATGCTGCCAGGAAAAATTATTACTGATTCACAGTTGTGTTAACTATAACTGCTACCGAGACTGAGCAGAGCCCATAGCTGTGTGCACAGGAGGCCTTCCAAAATGGTGGAAATATAAAGCTATCATACTTTAACATCTTGCTCCCCTGGGCTCTTGCTGTACTCACATGAGGGATCCAATATGATTGAGCAAAATTATGCATGATTTGTCCCTTTGTTCTCCTTCAAAGATCAGCACAGAAGTTTCTTAGGCTATGTCTAAATTAGAAAAATGCATTAGCTAATGCATTTCGACTAACACTTCAAAAACAAACAAACAAAACCCTAGTATAGATTGAGTGCTCATGGTCAACCCTAGGTTAAACCTTGTCTTCACTAATGTATAAGAATATAATAGATTAGACTGGCTGTCTTTCTAAAAGCTATGCTGTAGCTCAGTGAGAAGTTAGAAGTTGATGGAGGAACCACTGGATGACATCTAAGGCCTCATTTATGCCAGTAGCCGGATTAAATGACCAAAATGGTCTCCTCTGGCCTTAAAATCTGTTAAACTCATTTTCTAACACTTCCTATTGTGTAGTTCAGTGGCTCTCAAACATCACTTGCATCAGGACATCCTTCTAACAATTAAAGATTATTACATGACCCTAGGAAGGGGGACCCAAGCCCAAGTCCCTCTACTCCCACTGGACCCAACAGTTTCAATCTCAGGTGGGGAGGCTTTGGCTTCAGCCCCAGGTCCCAGCAAGTGTAATGCCAGCCCTGGCGACCCCATTAAAACAGAGCTGCAACCAACTTTGGGATCCCAACCCACAGTTTGAGAACTGCTGGTCTAGTCGAAATACAGTTCTAATGAAGTGCGACAGCATAGAGTGCATCTGTGTAGCGTATGTGAAGAGTGACTATAGCAGATCCAGATTTGCTGGTAATGAAGAAAGACTCGGGCTCTTGAATTGTAAACCACCCACAAGTGATTCTCATTGCTAAAGACAATACTTTATTTTTTGTACTAGACTACACTCAAAGTGAAAATATATGTAAATGTCTTTTGGTCAGATTAGTAACAATGTTACTCCTAAAATGTGAGGATATGTAGCACTCGGACCAATCCTATCGCTGAAATCCTGCACTGAACCACTTTCCAACGCGGCTCTATCAACATACCTCAAACCTGACCCAGCAGACTGCCTACGCTCGCATTACCAGTACTGACGCTGCACTGATGGCAATGTCCTGGTGGGAAAGTTCAGGTAAATTTTAGTGTAGACATGACCAGAACAAATATGCAGTTATATCCATGTAGCAGTTCAGTCCTTGGCTTCTCTGTCCAGTTGAGATTGCCCATTGGTGTACCAATGCATTTTAATCCTTGATACTGTTTTTTCCTGATGTGGATGATGATCATCTAGCAGTTGTATTAAGACCACTAACTCATTTTACAGAGGCCAGAGAAAAGCAGTCATATTTTGGTTATTTACTCTGAGCCTAAGCACAATGTGGACTGGTGATATTTGTTCATTTGATTTTAAATCCAGAGGTGGAATTCATGGTGCACATATATCCTAAGTCTTCCGATTGCTCAATGAATCAGATTTATACCACTCACTTCATACAAATGTCTTGTGTTATTTTACAAAAGAATGACACAAAGGTAATTTACAGGGGTAAACTAAAGGAGTGTCTTCGTTCAGCTTATAACTTTTTCAACAACTAGTGGATAAGGAGTAAAATAATTGCAGAATAAGTGGGAAAACCTCTTCCCACAAGGTTAGACCATTGACAATATAGGTGCGATAAATGGATTTTAAAAACTTTGCATTTAAAACATTCCAGAATAACCATCAGAAAGGCCTTCCTGCTAGCACTGAAAGACTTTATTGCATGCCACCAGGAACAAAAATAGTGCAAACCTGCTTTTCTGGGCTCTATAGAAAACCCTATTTTTAAATTTCAAAACTGCGTATGTTATGATCTATCACAGGTCATAATACACATAATTTTGGTGTTTAAACATGCGTAATGCCATCCACTAGAAGCATAGAGGTAGGTAAGAGGGATTTGAGATATACTGGAAAAATAATGTAACACCCACATTAGAAGCTTGGAAAACCAATAGTAGTAAAACACTGCTATATAAATGAGTTTAAATTCTGAAAGAAAATTCCTTAGTTACAGGCTGCTGACAGGGAGTAATAAGAGTAAAACTGACATGTGGGTCACAGATATGTAGGCCACTGAAGACCAGAACTAAACAATTCTTAGTGCTAGAAGTAGGATAGAGAAAGCTGATTGAAGTTTTTCATATAAATAATTTGCTGAGATGCTCATGAAACAGAATAGCAATTATCTTCTCCAAAAATCTTCATGAAATCAGGGGGTGGACTAGTAGCTCATAATTAGTGGGGAGAGAGGGTCAAGTTTCAGCTGATTGGATCTAGTTTGTTCAAATTTCTTAGGTAGAAGATTAATATAACAGTATTTCAAATTAAAGCATTCAGACAGGCCATAGATAACATTCCTGACTTCTGCAGCAATTTAATAAAGGTAATGTGAATGAAAAATTAGATGCTGAATCATAAGAACTATATGCCAACATAAAAGGAATAGTGAATGAATATATGGTGATTGAATTTACATAGTGGTCATTTTGTCAAAACAATAAAAGGTAGTGCAAAACAGAAAACAAATTTACTAATTAAATATTGGAAATATCAGGAATTATCTAACTGCTACTCAGAATTTTAGAAAATTAGGGGTTTGAACTTTGAAGCAGGTTAATAGTTGTATTAGATTGTATCTGAAAATAAAAAAATAAATAAATAAAAAAATCACATTTTCCTTAGAATATTTGGATAATACTTCCCAAAAGAATAAGGAAGGTAATAGAAGTTGCTCTCCATTAATGCCCTGAGCAGCCCAGCAGCTTCTTTAAAAAACAAACCAAACGATACTCAATTGAATGTAAAGGTTGTTTAAGGATTGACAGCAGTAGAGCTATGGCTTTGCAAGAAGGGTAGTACGAGAAAGCAGGGTGAAAGTTAAAATTATGCATCTGAGATTTATGCAAATTTACTGCCTTTCCATGAAAGGCATTGAACTGCACAATTTCCAACGCTTTACACAAGCAATAATCTTCAAGGTTGTCTTAGAAAGTGGTCCCTGTCAGCCTGTAAGTGCCTTATGTTAAAGCCGTGAGTGGGACTAGTTTTTTTAAATCCTGCTCCAGTTCCGCCCTCAATACCCACTTCCATTCTCAACTGCGCCTGCACTGTTTCTTGCATTTTTATCCTGCTCTCACCCCAAAAACCTTAAATTATACAAAAGAGATAGATTCCCTCATGCTACTTAAACAAAACCAAACCTCCAGTCATTTAATATGTATCAGAATTCAGACACAATTTTATTAAAAAAAAAAAAAAAAAAAATCTTGCTTAAGCCACATAAAAAGGACTTTAATTCCTGCTATAAAATCTTTTCCATCCCTCACTTTAATTTTAGTCTAGAAGTTTTAAGGTGTTTCCCTGCAAATTACTGCAGTCTTCTTTTGCCCACCCCAAACCAAGTCTATTTGTCCTCTTTCTGCTATTATGGCAGCTGATTCTGCAGGGCCTACAAGATCCCAGTCCTGCTGCAGGGCTCTGCCTTATCTCAGTTCTCAGATAAACATCCATGTCTTTCAGTCAGCCATTGTTGTGCATCAGTAACTTTCCAGGTAAGTCAGAAGGCATAAAGTTCCAGAGGGGTAGCCCTGGTAGTCTCTATACAGCAAAAACAATGAGAGTCCTGTGGCACCTTATAGACTAACAGATTTTCTTTGGGCATAAGCTTTCGTGGGCTGCAACCCACTTTGTCAGATGCATGAAATGGAGACGACAATTAGTAGAATGGTATGGGAAAAGAATGTTTCCCATCAGCTGTTTTCACAGGCACAGTAGCAAGTATCCTTAAGAATCTCCAGTCCTCCAAGCTCATTTACAAGGACAGACTTCCAGAATCCCATTAGCTTCAATGGGGTGGAGGTTCAAAGGAGTGAAGAATATGTATGTGTGTGCAAGATGGCTGTACTGGTGTAAAGGATGCAATCGTGTGAGGAGCTGAACCCTTTTCAACAGCAGAATCAGGTACAAATAGAAGAGTGAGATCACAGGAAAAGAAAATTACTCATCAAAGACTGAAAAATGGGCACAATGCAACTTAAAATGTCATGATGTCACCAGATGTAAAATGCAAGTAACACAAAGAGTCTGAATATGATGAGCCTGTTCACCAAATTCATAACCATATGGAGAATAAAATACAAGTTCATGCCTGGTAATGAAACAAAACATAGGGCTGGTATAACCTCACATTGACTAATGCAGCTGTGCTTACTTACACCAGCAGAGAACTTGGCCCATATTGTTTACTGGAGCAACAAGAACAATGTTGAATCTAGCTGTTACCAGGATTTGGATTGTCAAAACATGAAAGTGTTTTTATTTGTTTGCTCTTCTTTTGTAGAAAATATAAGAGACACCTCAACTTGCTGGAGATTAGCCTGTAAAGGGTCTAAGTTTTACTGATGAGGCTTTCTGAAGAGATGCACGTAGTACAATAACAAAGAGTTGAAATGCTGTGACAAATGAGACAATAGAAATGCTTTATAAAGAAATTGGAGGAGAATTAACTGGTTTAATTGAGGAGGAGGAGGAGCAGCATTTTAAAAAAGTCACTAGGGATGAAGTCATATACGCCAGTGCACACAAATAACTTTGTTGTTTTTAAGTTTTGTGGAAACATCTGGCAACAACATGCAGCAAAGAGGAAACTTTTCTGTTTTGTGCATCAAGATCTTGCTGTGAAGAAAAGAAAACTTTGGCTAATTACAGGATGCCTGCACAAGAACAGCTACCTTTATTTCACAATTAATTTTTCCTGTTATTCATTGTCTAATATAAAATTAGTGAAGTGTATTGTGGGGAAAGTGTTGGATAGAATACGGTTCAAGAGAAAAGAAACTCGGTCATTGGCAAAGGAGATGCACAAGGATCTTTGTGCTGCGCAACACCCCCCTCATCCCCACAATACTGTATATGGCAGGGAGAGGAATTAATTGGCTATGCGTGGAGGCTTTCACCCCTCCTCCATCCTCATGCTCTGTTCCAGCTCTGAATACATTAGCATTGAGGGTCCAGTGCTGAGGGAGCAGCCAGTGATCCATATGCCAATACTATCTGCATGTAAGGGATACATGTATAAGCCATATGTTACAAGTAATAAAAATAGCGTTTGAATATTTTTATATGCTTCCGTGGAAGAGTCTGGAATGATTTAGCAAAAACAGTGCTGTAACAGGAAAAATAAAACAGAATTAAAAAACAGTTAATACAGTGGACATTTGAATTCATATAGATTCTATGCTGGAAGGGACCACTATGATTATCTAGTCTGACTTCCTTCCTGTATATGTTCCCAAAAATAATACATAGAGTATATCTATTGGAAAAACATTTGATCTTGATTTAAGAATTGTTAGTGATAGAGAATCTACCACAGCCCTTAGTAAGTTTTTTCCAATGGTTAAGTACACTCACTGTCAAAAATGTATGCCTTATTGACAGTCAATTTGTCTAGCTTCACCTTCCAGACACTGGATCATGTCATATCTTCCTCTGCTAAATTGAAAAGCCCATTATGAAATATTTGTTTCACATATACATACTTATAGACCATAATCAAGTCACCTGCTAACCTTCTCTTTATTATCAATACACATTTGTGTATTGCAGTGTAATCCTCATGTGACTGATACATTTCAGGAATGGGGAACTCAATAGATGTTTACTTGTTTTATTTTAAAATGTTTTCTACTTTCTGAATTAGTAATTTCAGGAAAAGCTTCATAAATTTGGAATCTGTCACATTAAAGTAGAATTCTAAGTGAGTTACTTGCTAATGAAAAGGAATTCAGAAACCAACATTATGCAATTTTAAAACTCAGTTTCATATGCAAAATATGTAGAAGAGGAAGAAGAAAGTGAAAGAAAATATTGTGATCATTGTGTGTTTTCTGAACTGCACATAACTTTTAAAAACCATCTTTATCTACTCCAAATAGGAAAGAGATAAGAAATATCTTTGTGAATATATATGAATAAACAAACATCTCTGTGTTTGTGTCTATATCTATATATGAATAAATAAAAATCCACATTTAAGATGTGCTTCAGGAAACTGGTAAAGATTTTGGGCCTGAGCCAACCACCAGTGGAGTCACCGGAAAGACATCTATTAACTTAAATGCATCCTGGATCAGGCCCTTAATATGGAGAGAACACTTTATTTTTTTTTAAAAACCTCAGTCACAAACAATACAATTCTCTACTACAAGGAGTAATGTAAACAAACAGATGGGAGCTGAAACTTAAATCAAAATTTTCCTATAAACAATAAGAAAGCACAGTATACTATAAGTCTATAAATCTCTCATCTACTGGATTTTTATATAAAACTTTGGGGAAGAAAATCCTGTTTATAGAGGGACTTCCTTTTATATCCGGGTTTCTGTGTTACTCCTCCACTGGGTTTTGTTATTTGACATTTACAGGACCATAGCTTCAATGGACCGTCAGTTTTAAAATGTGTAGCTGGTGATTTTAGTGGGGAGCACTGCTTAAAAGTCAGCGGCTTGACAGGGTCCTTGATTTTAATCTTACACCTGTTCCTTTTGTTTGTCATCAGATGTCAGAGGCTGATATCAAAGCTGGTTAGTAGAGAAATTATGATAGAAAGATTTAACTTTAGCTGGCAGGTAAATAGTAGCAGAAATTAAACAAAATAATTATGTCTATCTTATTTAAAATAAAAGGAATTAAAAGTAGATCTAAATAATAAGACTCTGCTAAGCTCTTTGTGGCAGGGACCATTTTCCCCCCTGTGTTTCCAAGGCACCTAGCACAATGGGTCTTTGTCCACAACAGGGACTCCTAGGAACTACCTAGTTAATACCAATAATCAATAAATAACAATCACACCATTGTCAGAACCTGTTTCTAAATCACTGTTTTAAAAAAAAAAAAAAAAGTGCTACAGTCACCAGCATCTTTCATCTACAAACTCAAAGGAAAATATGATTCTGCATCCCTTAGGACGCCCCAGATTTCCCACTGACTTCAATAGCAATGTGAAGTGCCATAAAAAGGCAGAAGACATGCCGCTGCATGAATACTTTGGACTCCTATTAACTTGAATGGGAGCTGAGGAAGACAGCATCTTGCAGCATCAGGATCTCAGTACATAAATTATTTACAGTGGGGCTGGATCAGTGTTTTCTCTTTTTTTTAAATTGGCTTTCTCTTATCCCAACAGCCTAATTTACCCATTGGTAATTTATATCATAACAGTGGCATTAAATTATTCCCCAAGTGCCAACTGAAATATAGTCCATTCGATAGCTTGCTATAATCATATATATACACAACTGGAATACTTTTTAAAATCTAGAGTACAGGAATAAAGATTCCCTCTGTCCTTAAACTCAGTCATTCCACTTTTCCATCTCAGATGCTCAAGCTACTACTATTTTGTAAACATCTCATGATACAGAATTATGGTAAAGATTGCTTAGAAAGAATCAAGGAAGTTAAATTAGAGCCTTTTATTCAATGGCCAAACATCTAATAAGATGCACAAAGTTCATTCGTGGATACCTGTGTGATAGTTATTCAGCTTGAAATTTTTTATAAAAATCTAACTGCTTCCAATAAGTGCTGGCAGCACACACAGCAAAGAGACACATTAATCCATATATCTGGCACTGCCGGAAAATGCTCCTCCTACTCTGGTAAGGGGGCTCTGTTAGACTCAACCTACTTCTGAACTTATACCCCCAAGAACACATGGGCTATGTCTACACTTACAAAGTTGTTGACTTTATTAAGTCAACTTAAAGTCCACTTTAAGTCGACTGAAAGTCGACCTTAAGTCGACTTAAATTGATTACACTTTAAGTCGACTTTACAGCAAAGAGCCGTTATAGTGGCTTTAAGTCAACTTAATAAAGTCGACTTAGCATTAATCCCCGTCTACACTGGCCTTAAGTCGATTTAAGGCTTAAGTTGACCTAAAAGGAGGTGTTATTAAGTTGACTTAAGCTTTCCTTAAGTCGATTTAAGAAAATACTTAAGTCGACTTAAGAAAAGCCCTGTGTGGACGCGGCTTTGTTTAGGTCGACTTAAGCGTCCTTAAGTCGACCTAACTTGCTAGCATAGATCATAGAATCATAGGGCTGGAAGGGACTTCATAGGTCATCTAGTCCAACCCCCTGCTAAAAAACAGGACCACTCCCATTAAATCATCCCAGTCAGGGATGCAGCCAGATGCACCCATAGTGCTTAACAATATATTCTTCTACTAAATTTGAAGAGCTGGGCCATGCTAGGAAATTCTGGCTTTTAAGGCCACCTACAGTCTTCCTCACGAGACTGGTATCTTGACGTAAAATTTTTCAAATTCAATGCTAAGAATAGACTAGAGACCCTGATTTATATGAAATGCATCTAACCTTTATCATCAGTATTGCAGCAGGGTCTAGGAGTTGCAGCCATGAACCAAGACCACATTGTACTAGGCACTGAAGTTCAGAAAGGGTTTTTCAACAAAACTGCTATTTTCAAGCAAGCCAAAATTTGTCAGAAAACAGTTATTTCAGGCTGAAAATTTATATTCTTGGCCTCAGTGAATCAGTGTAATTTTGAGGGAGAGGGGACAAGATTTGCATTTAAGATTATGGCGGGAGGAGGCGGGAGGCGCTCAGAAAACTCAAAAATAATTTCATTTAAAACCCTGAACCTTGGTGTGTCAGTCTCCAGAAAGAACTAATTGATTCTCTTCTTTCACCCTTTCTTCCCTGCCTCCCCCCCCCTTTTATTTTTCAGTGGGGTAGAGAAGAGGGAGTGGAACTATTGAAATTGGCAGTTATTCATCAGTATAAATGATGTATGTAATATGTTCATTATGGGGCGAGTTCTGTGCAAGGGAACTACTCAGGGGAAAACACTGTCTGCAGGAGACACATACCCCTCTGCTTTGTTCTTTAATACAACATGCGTATACTTGTCCAAATAAAAATGCACAGACTGGAATGTGTATTAGAAGGATAACAGAGGCAAAACAGAGAATCAAGGTCAAATTCTGTCCTGACTTATGAGCCTTGCTGAATAAAGGCCTAAAAGCAGGTGGCCAACTTTAAGTGTGTTAGAGTCAGGGCTTCAGTGGGAATACTCGGGTGCTTCAATTAGACATAATCCTGAATAAGGGCCTTAGATCTGGAAGAAGGGCAAGATATTGCAGAGATAGCTTTACACTCTATAGCAACCTGCTTCCAAATCACAAATGGACAATAAAATGACAGATGGACATGCTTGGGGAGGGGAGTTGGCAGAAATAAAACTCCAAAGGCCTCATTGTGAATGGACTATGCCTACTTCTGAGAGATACTTGTGGGGGAGTAAGACCCTGGACTGAGACTTGGGAGTTCTGTCTTCAAGATAATTAATCTCTTTGCCTCCAATTCCCATCTATATAAGGGTGATAACGTTTGGCTTCCTCACCAACACGTTCTGAGGACACATTCACAAGTGATCATGTAGCACTCAGATGCTTTCGTGATGAGAATTATAGAAGGATACAGATGGGGGCATTTCTCCTACAGTTATTAATAGCTTGTCATGCCAATAAAGTGTTCTTTAACTGATCTATATTGTCAAGGCAGAATTTCTCCCAGATTGTCCATCAACACAAGTGATTGACATTTTTCACTAAAAAATGTTTGGATGAAAACTTGCAATTTTTCCATTAATATTTTTGCTCTAGTAAAAAGGCATTTTTTTTAAAAATGTGATTTTGATAATATTTCTATTTTTCAGATTCATTTACTTATTTTTCATGGGAAGGACTGATTTCCCCCCCTCCTTTCTTTTGAAATCTTTCCTCCCCTGCTCGTCTACTTTTCTGTTTTGCCACTGAAATAGGTATTGGAGAAGGATTTAAAAGAAAAAAAAAAAGAAAGGAGGGTTCCCCCCTAAAAAAAATAAATTTAAAAAATGTTTAATGAAGACATTTGAAGAAATTCAACACTTTTTCAAACTTTTTCCCCCATGAAATATACTTAGTCATTTTCCAGCCAGGTCTATTCATGATACAAAAAATAGGGGAGGTCAACGGTGAGAATTTGAAAAGAAACAGCAACATACATTTTGATGGAACAGCACAAAAACAGGAAAAATGTGAATAAGAATGAAAGCGTCATGCTTAAAATGTTATATACACAGTTCTCTCTACCACTCACGATTTTGAACTTTGTATCACAATCATACCATGACGCACAGGTAAAAGGCAATTCGTTTTCTCAGTTAAGGCAAACATTTGTTGGTTATGAATAAGACTTTGAAGCACCAATTTAAAAAAAAAAAAAAAAAAAAGGAGCAGACAATTTAATTGCCAGCCCTTGAACTCATCCATTTTCAGGAGCAACCACAGAAAGTCTTACGAAGTAGTGACAAGAAAGTGATTATTTAATAAATGTACTGAGTGCAGGGATGGGGTGGGGTGAGGAAACAGCAGACTTCAAATTATGGTTGCATGACAGACAACAAGAAGGAAACCTGTGAATTCAAGGTCTCCGTATCTGTTATTTTTCTTTGCTAATATTTCCACCAAGAAAACAGTGCAAAAGTCAACTAGCGCCTAGCAAAGATCTCTCTACTTGGAGAGAAGTGTGGGAGGAGAACTGTGGGAAAGATGAGAAGAACCCCACCACTGAAATGAAATGAAACAAGAATCCTTTCACATCATCGCATCCTCGGGTGCGCATCTCAAGGAGATCATTTATATAATTACAAGAGATCACATTGCCTACTACAATCTTCAATCAGTGGCAAACGTTAGCAAATAAAGCATGCACAACTCAGTGGGGGGAAAGCCATTCATATTTTATTGTATGGGAAAAGTTGCTTTATTGCGTTCTTTGTAAGGGACGTAATCCAATAGAATTGAACAACCGCATAGAAGACTAATGTGATGGTGCATGGCAGTGCTGTGCCCCCTATAAGGAAGGAATTAATTCCAGTTTTCCTTACCTTTCTCCCCGCCTCCACTGACACAGGTAGGTAATCAGGGCATGCATATGGGATAGACTTCACTTTGCGCCCTTATTGGAGGTTTGGCTGAATCCGAATCATCGGAGGATGATTTTTCTGGCTGCTTATTTTTGCTTGTTGTAATTTGTATTAACGCACAGTTATAAAGATTTTCCTCTTCTGAAGTATCCTTGCTGATTACCACTGTCGACTTCTTCCTTCTCTTCCAGTGGAACCGTTCTCTCTCCATGTTGTACCATCGTGTAACAGGGCAAAGCCACTCGTGTTGCCTCCTGTGAGAAGAGGTTGGTAGCAGAAGAGGTCTCTGTGAAGGACCTACAGCTTCGCAATTCACTTTCCCCTCATTGGTCTGAAATAGACTGAAACCAGGGACTTTCAGGGAACTCTGCAAAGATATTTTTCTCTAGGCATTTGAAAATGAAGGTGACAGATGGTATAATTCGAGCTTTTGAGTCTCCTGGTTTGCAGGCAGAGGCGGCTTTTGGGGTAGGCGAAACAGGCACATACCTAGGGCCCAAGCTGTTAGGGGCCCCCTCACTGGCAGCAGCAGGAGGAGCTGGCTGCTGGGTCCAGGGCTGGCGCTGAGAGCTGGGGCCAGTGGTGGGGGTGGGGAGAGGGCTGGCAGCAGTGAGCTGGGGTTGGGGGGCAGGGCACGGCCAGGGCCAGTAGTGGGGAGTTGGGGCTGGCAGCAGGGGGCCCCCATGGGTCTATAGGGGGCCCCACGGGCCTACAGGGGGCCCCCACAGTGGCCTTCACCTAGGGCTTCCAATAGCCAAAGGCTGATTCCGTTTGCAGGTTATATTGAAATATACTGCTGCATTTCAGTTAGATTTGGGAATTTATTTTTCTGGTACCTGCACTTTTAAGTTATATCATGGGTGCCAAGAGCATATAGATACATGCTGGTGGCTGGTTCTCTCTCTCTCTCTCTCTCTCTCTCTCTCTCTCTCTCTCTCTCTCTCTCTCTCTCTGTGAGTACTTATCTAAATAAATACATTATAGCCAAATATCCAGCACCAAATACTCAGATGGCATAAATCCACCCAACCCCACTGAAGCCAGCATAGCCAGATGAATTTATGTAAGCGGAAGATCTGGCCATACATATCTAACAGCATCAAACTGACCAGTCTGACAGCTACACTGTAGTCAAGTGGAAAAATGTGGAATGGAGAAATAAATCTGATTTTTTTAAAAAGGAGTAAGTTGAATGTGCACGTAGGGACACAGTAAATTAGTTAGTCTTTAAAAGTGCCACAGGCTCCGTGTTAGTCTGCTCTCAGTTATACACGTGTGACTCCAGAGTAACTGCATGGACTTTGCTGGACTTACTCTGGATTCACACTGGGTCAAAGGAGAGAAGAATTTGGCCCTCCATGCAGGTGTAACGGATTCTGAACTCCTTACCTATTGACACTACGATTCTATGACACCAATGGGAGTTTTATCTGACTGAAGTAGCAGGACTGAGGGCCTGAACCTGCCACTTCCTATTTAAGCTAATGGTCCGATTGAAGTCAGTTGCATAATTCTCCTGAGGAAAGGTTTGGAGCAGCTGGCTCTTGATATTAGTGTTAAACTTTTCCAAAAAGATTTTTCTTCTATTAAAGAAAACATTGCTCCATTGTTTTCCATGCATTATGTGAACCATATGGAAGAATTTGCATGTAATAGAAGGTTGCACCCATTCTGTCACAATACAAGAGGTCATGTAAGGCAAAAATGCTGCAAAGGAAGTGATTTATAAGCAGTATATGGAGTAGCAGCAGCAAAGTGCAGAATTATTATTTGCACTGAATTATTGGTTAAATTTCCTGTATAAAGATCTCTGGGCTGTAAACGCTACACAAATTTATACAACTCACTTTGCTACATATTATTGTGTCCTTTCCTTCAGAAGAGGATATCAAAGCTCATGCCTCTCTTAATCTGCAGACTGCCAGATCACCCAGTACTAATAGGAGATTATTAAATACAAACCGAAGTATTTAAATCTCTTGTTTCCTCAGCATTGCTTTCTTATGAGCATATTGGTTGGTATCAATTTTCCATCACCTGGATCTACTGACCTGGTCAACTTCAAATTATTCAGTGAGTGCTCTAAACCAGCACTTGCTTTTCCTGGAAAAGCAAAGGGAAATATTGACCGCTGCCTGGTTTTGCTCCAGATTGTTTGGGAATTAACAAGTTTGTGGAGTGCAAAGTGAAATAAAGCAAAGAGAAAATTATATGAAAAACTGACAGAACCGAGGATATTTTTAAATGATTGGTCTCTAAGAGATATGCTCTGCTCTGTCCAGAAGATATAGAATCACATCAAGTGTTTCCTCAAACTTAAGAATACTTAGCATTTATAGAGCATTTTCCATGTTCAATGTACTGTACAAATAGTAGCTCCTTGTAGCAAAGGGAAACATCTACTGACCTCAGAGGGAGCAGAAGCAGACCCTTAATCCTCTCAGCAGCACCTTGAAGTATATTCCCTGTTTTGCAAGTGGAGAAGCTGAGATTCAGAGACCTGAGTTTTCAGCTGCAGCCACACCTGCAGGGAGACAAGAGAAGGCAAAGATATTTACCAACTTTATACAGCTGACTGTGGCTCCAGCTTGACACCTGGTGTAATTTAGAACAGATTCAATGCTCTATCCAAGGTGTGATAGTTTGTAATGACCCCAAGAGGATGTTCCAGCATGAGTGGAGATCATTAGCACTCGACTGCGCCTCTTCCCACAATTTTCCTGCACTGGGGGACTAGCCTCACACCAGAAGTGCCTACTCCTAACTTCAAACCACTAAACTGGATCCCTTTCAGACACTATTTGATCTAATATGGAGGGCGGTTTAATGGGCCTATAAATTCAGTTATTGCACATTTAAAACTCATACTTGGCCTGATTGTCCAGCACCTTACACCAAGTAGGTACAATACAGTGTGATGTGAAATATACCCCCATTCCAGTTTGGTACCATAGTGCATACACTTTAAATTCATTTTACATTGTCAGCAATGACTGCAGAAAGTGTAAGATGGTGGAGAACCGAGCCTAACAATATCCATGGGAGTTATGGGTATGCAAGTGTTGTAAGATCAGGCCCTGGACTGCCATATGAAACATTGTAAATGGGTGAATAAATTAATATAGCAAAAGGGAGAGGAGGGTGAAGAGAAAGCTTATCTTTGAAGAGAAGGCTCATCAGTTGACTCTGAAGCAATCTGTTTTCATTTTGGGAACGAAATGATAAAAAAGAGGAGAGGCGACTCCAGGCAGCATTCATGTTCTTAGCTTACCACAGCACAAGAGGAAGTTGAAGAAAGAATTTTATAAAAATGCAGGGAATTTGACTAGATAGCGGGAGTCAATAGACCTGGGGTGTCTCAGGAGCTTAAATCCCATTTCCAAAAATGTGATTTAAGCATTAAGTCTCCAACATTGCTCAAGTGTTTTAAAAAACGTAACCTTTCATTTCTCTATCTCTTCATTTTCCCTTTTATAACCCTTATTTACCACACAGGGATGAAACAAGACAATTCAATAATGTTTGTAAAGCGCTCTGAGAACTATATATGGAAAGGACAAGAGATGTATTATTAATTAATTATTATTACTACTACTACTACTACTAATCCATAGTACTTTTGAGACTTTTGTTGTTGTTCAGATGGAGGAAGGGTTTGCAACACACCGCATATTAATTCTGATTTCTATGCACAGTTCTGTAGAAACAACTAGATTTTCCAGATTTGAACATATTGCCATCAAGGCACTTTGATGCTTGTATGAAAGGGCAGGACATGCCCTCCCCCCTCCATATTACTACACAATGAGGCACAAGATTTGAAGTGATTGCAAAAGAAAAACAGTCATTAATTTCAAATCTCTTTATCAGAACAGTACTTGGTATGGGTCAGAGTAACATCTCTTGAAGAGCAGGGTTAAGAGACAAAGAGATGGCAAAAGCCTGCATATCTCTCTGATTAATCTGATTAGTAACTAACTATATAGATTGCAAGAACCTCCAATTGCCTATTAATGGTGCCAGCTCTTATGAGACAGGTATCAAATTAACCTCTCCTGAATGTTTAATATTAAATTGGTGAACATGGTGCTGCTAAGCAGCTGAAAGACACCTTTTAATACAATTTGTTTTAGTGAGACATATGTACATAGAATCATAGAATCATAGGGTTGGAAGGGACCTCACGAGGTCATCTAGTCCAACCCCCTGCTAAAAAGCAGGACCATTCTCCCTAAATCAAACTAATTTTGGGTGCCCGTCCAGCTGCTACATTTGAGAGTATAGAATGCAGATTTTCCTATTTACCCTGAAAGAAAGTGAAAGCAAGCAGTATTCATCCTTAGCCTAAAAGTAATGCAAGTTACTTTCTAAGCCTAAACACTGTCTAAGCCTAAACACTGTCTACATTCTCTCTATAGGCTGTTTAGGCTTAGAAAGACCATCTGAATCTTTAGAGAAAGTCTCGTGGAATAAAAACCTCTCAGCTCTAGGTTTCTATCTGGAATTTTGGGGTGCATCACTGAAGCGGACAGAAACACTGCTTAATACCTTTGTAACAGACCATTCAAACGATGGGGAAAACACAATGGCAAGTCACAGTGTTGTGAACTGGAACCTGATTAACTGGATGCATTTGCTGCTTTAAACATGTCACATACTTACTTTGGGAGTTCTCAGGCAACCAAAATTAGTGGAGGTGTGTATGGGAGGATCAGGTATGGTGCATTAAATCTTACCACTTTTCAATGACATCAGTGTTAGTGGTCAAAATGGGCTGTTAAAGCAAAATTGGGAGAAATTACCTTTCACATGACATGCCATATGGTAGGGGTGTCACACTCATTTGCTATGATGGGCCAAATTTGACTGAAATGTACTTCAAGTGAGCCATACATACCATAAATAGAAATACTTTGGCCCTCTCGCAGCATTGTGGAGCGTTGTGTGTGCAAAACTGTGCTCCACGATACCCCCTCTCTCTCTGTTAGGGAGAGAGTGTAGTCTTGTGGAGCGCAGTCTCGCATACCCAGCGCTTCGTGATGTCGCGAGATCTGACACTCTCACAGCTTTGTGAAGCACTGGGTATGCAAGACCACACATTCTCTCTCTCGCTGCTAGGGAGAGTGTGGTCTGATGGGCTATGTGTACACTTCTTCAAATAAGTTGACTTTGCTAAGTCGACTTTGTTAAGTCGACTTAGCATGTCTACACTGTAAATTTAGGTCAACTTAAAGTCGACCTTGCCAAATCAACTTAGAGTGTTCACACTGGACACCTAAGTCGACCTGTAGGGGCTAGGTGGACCTGGGAGTGGTGCATGGTGGGAAGGGGGGCACCTCTCGAGTGCCCCCCTTCCCTGGGCACCCCTCCAAAAGTGCCAGGGAGCTCAGCATCTTCCTCATTGCACCAGGGTACATGGGGGCTGAGCAGGACAGGGACAGGGGCAGGGTATAGGAGCGGGGTGGGCAGGGCCGTATTTTGCCCTGTGGGTGGGCACGCCAGGCTCTGGCTGTGCCAGGCACCCTGGAAGGGAGGTCAGTGGGGGAGCCTTGGGGGCCCTTAAAATCGAATTTAAGTCGACTTAGGGCTACTCTGCGTCTACACTGGCTTAAGTCAACTTAATAAAGTCGATTTAAGCAGTAAGTTGAAGTAAAAGCAGGTCTTAATAAGTCGATTTACTTTTTCCTTAAGTTGACTTCAGCAGCAGCTTAAGTCAACTTAAGGAAACTCTAGTGTAGATGCAGAGTAAATTAAGTTGACTTAAGCCTGCTTAAGTCGACTTAATTTACTAGTGTAGATGCACCCATGGAGAACAGTCATGGGCCGCATTTTGCCAAAGTTTGCCGGCCGCCTTTGGCACATGGGCCGCATGTTTGACACTCCTGCCATATGGTATAATCTTCAACTGTTATATTTCAAAATGATGCATTCTTCTCTAGCCTTTTATAAAGAGAGGACTTTGTTACCATTGAATCCTGGATGAAGTATACAACCTATCCAAGGCAAATTGCTTGGTCTAGAAAACAGGAATTATGGATTACATTTACTTGGAAAGCAAGTGTTTTCAAAGCACATTGTATACTGTTGCCATTATAGAACCACTTAATAATAACTGGCCAATAGTACAGAAACACATCAAAGTACAAATTTAATTAGGAAGGCAAAATAACAATATTATCTGAATTACTGAGTTAGCTCAATACATTCTAGCCGTGAGTTCAGAATTTGTTTGAATTAGAGGAGAAGCTATAATCAGATTTAAGGTAGGCTTCATAAACTTAACAGATATGAATGAAATAGATAATGATTTTCATTCCTGATTATGTGACCAAAGTTAGAAATGGAAGAAAGGTGGGTAATGAAAATAGTTTGGCCAATCCATTTGTAGCGTGTCTGATGAAGATTAACACCTTTTAAAAATTCTCTTTTCTGTAGTGACGTTGAGAAGGAGCGACTTCAAATGGATGTAAACAAAGATACAGAAACTGACAACCTCAAATCCACACTTCTTTCCATAATCAGTTACGGAGTTTTGTAACTTGCCTTTGTTAAAAGGTAATATACCTACCATGTAGAAGCAATGGTAAGGTAATTCCTGAATGTGAATGGATGCTAAACCAATAACCAGAATATATAGACCTGTTGGGTATTCATTCACACACATAATAACTTAGAAACTTAATTTAGAATGTTTGAATTGACACAGTGAATAATGCTGGGAGACTTTGGATGCAGAGAAGAGAAGTCTGTTCCAGTCCCCTTCCATCAAAAGAAATAAAAATGGATATTCCAAATGCAGTGGTTTAAGGCCAGTGTCACTCAGCCATTTTTATAGATTTACCCAAAGCATTTGATCTTTTAAATTATCGACTTGTATTTCAGGAATGCAGAACATTACACTGAATGATTTGTTAGATTAATTAACTGGACACTTAAATTGTAGCCCTCACCATTACTAATCAGCTATTTTAATCCTTTTAGTTCAGATTTGAAGGGAGTGACCAAAGTGACTTGTGTACAAGCAATGACTCCACATACTTTCACAACTGCAAAACAGGGCTACAGACCTAGATAATAAATAACACCGGAGGCAAAAATAGATTAAGAGGAAAAGGCAGGGGTGAAAAGATGTGACAGATCTTCAGACGGGGTAAATTAACATACCTTCATGGAATATATAGAGCTACATCAATCTGCACACGCTTGAGGATTTGACCTAATATTTTTAATCTGAGGTTCAAAATGAAATGGAGATTCAGTGAAGCACAGAGGTCCTGTGGAGCTGAAATAATCCTTCATTCTATTCTCCTGTCTTTACAATTGGAGCTGTGAATATTCAAAAACATTATTTACTGCGCTCATTCCTCGTTTATTTGGAGTGGGACACCCCTATAGACAGACACTACTGAAATCAGACTAGACACGTGTTGGAAGCTTTGTGAATGCATAGCTTTGAAATCAACTCCAGTGTTCAACTACACACACACACACTGACCCTGCTTCTGTAGTTTGATCTATACAGATGTACCCCTGTGCCGTGTGGGCCCCCGTTGACTTAATCAAGTTTCTGTTCTGCTACAAGGGTCTGTCTGTATGTGTCAAATGCAAGATTAGACAATGGACATATAATATATTGTAGTAATGCAGCCTTGTGTGTCAGTGGATAGGACTGAGGCCTGCATTTTTTAATTATGCTTTTACATAAAAAGAGTATTTTTCTATTATACATTATCAAATGTTTAATTTTTGAAGGGAATTCATAACTGCTGCAAAAATTAGATATGCTCTCTGCAATAAGTTATTTAGAGTTCTAAAATCATATATCACTCACCATTGCATTTTGTTTAAGATTTTGACTTGCTCTCATTCAGCCGTAGAAAAGAATTGTCATTGATATTTATTTTATAAACATGACTCTAGTAATAAGTTGAGGTGTGGGGGTTACTTTTTTTAAAACTCTAATTCTGCATTATGCTTTTTATTTTATTTAGTTAATTTATTTTAGAATACTTATGATTTGGGGTGAAAATGTAATGTACAGAAAGATGCTTTTTCAGCCCCAGATGGCTGAAATCAGTTTTCAGAGCCCCTGAAACTACCAGCACTGAACAGTTTCTGAATGTATTTGCTTATTTACTTGAAGGAACCTTGCGAGATCTTTTAAAATTACACACAAGAATTTTTTGGCATTCGTAACATTTTTAAAAAATAATGTTCTATGGTCATTGTATGGTTTGCATGTGACTATGCTATTTTCAAGATGCATGGTTAATGTAATTATTAATCACATCTATTGTTTTCTGAGTCCCTCCTTGCAAAAGTAAGTTGTTGCATTTGATGTTTATAATAGTTAGCAACTAAAAAAAAATGTCTGTATATGCACAGATTTTCTTAAATTTTTTTATTTTGACCAGAGGGAAAACTGCCCAAGAAAGTTGGTGGTAGAGTAATTCCCATCCCTTTCAAAGTAAGTTTTTCGGCTCTTGACTCATCAGTACTGAATGAAGGGTTTCAATTTCATTTCACTACCACTTCCATTTCCTCAAATCATGTCTATTTTGGATCAATAGACTAGAGGACCATGAGAAATGATAGAGTAATAGAGTGTGGGGAGACATCTCTCCATGCAAGCTTACTCTACTGACTTAATTCTCTTTACCTATGTCTACACTGGCAAGTTAGTTCAAATTAAGTAAGCTTAATTCGAACTAACTTAAGCCTTGGCTACACTAGGCTTTCATTAGTTTGAATTAAGGGCTTCCTTAATTTGAACTAATAAATTCGCTTATACTTTTTGAACTAAGGGTTAATTCAAACTAGTTAGTTCGAATTAACCCAATGTTGCCATGTTAGTTCGAACTAAGCGCTTCGTTTGAACTAACCAGCACATTGAGCTCAATGCAATTGACTAATTCGAACTAAGCAAGTGCCATTAGTTAAAATTAATTAACTAATTCAAACTAACTTTGGTAAGACAACAGAGTCCTGTGGCACTTTTAAAGACTAACAGATTTATTTATCACATGAGCTTTCGTGGGAGAAAATCCCACCCCTTTGGAATTTAACTTTGGTAAGTGTAGACATAGCCTTTGGCCCTCTTGCTCTCAAGATGCTGTGGAGTAAGTGTCAAGAACCGGTGGAATAATCACACCAGAAAGTCAAAGGAAATGCAACAAAACCACTGTGTAGGGCCCATTCAGCACGCTAGCCCCAACCTCTATTTTAGTTAACTTCCATGAAATTTGCTCACTTATATTGGGGAAGTAGATGCCTATTGGCTGACTTAGAGGCTTTAGCTATTTAAAATTTTTGCCCTACCTACACAGAACACAATCTTCAATGCTGCATTGTCCATTTCATGGATATTTACTTCCTTCCTGTGAATTTAATATCTCTTCAGATTGTTTTCCATGTAGTGACACTATGTTGATAGACATATCGTTTCAAGTCATGACAAATAAATGCAGATTTGTGATGCATTTTGCCACTGTCATTATGGAGCTTTCTCTAGTGAAACCCTGAACTTCATGAGCCCCAGAGCCTGATTTAAAACCTGATTCTTCGAGCATTTATAACTGGTACCGTGGGACGTAGTTCCACTGATCTTGAGAGATGCCATGCCTCTGTGACTCAAACAGACTTTAATGGAAACTGCAAGTGCATAGCACTCCTTAGCATTTGACCTAGAATTCTTTCTATCTCTTCTTTCCCCTGTGACACAGAGTGTGGGCATGGCTATACATTTGGTGAATCAAAAATAAAATATTGAAAAATATTCAGAAAAGAGAAGCTAGAGTCCTAGCCAACAAACATGTAGGCAGATAAGTACCTTTATATGTGAAAATATTCCCAATGAGTTCAACAGGGCTGCTTTCATGCATAAGTATTTGCAGCATCTGGAACTTAATTTAAGCCAAAAAGCAAATAAACTATAATTTCTAAGTTATTATTTGATGTCATTGTTTAAAACCAATGTCAAAACAAAACTCTATCAAGTAATATGCCTTTGCAAAACTTACTTGTTCAGTAATATGATCCGATAGTGATAACATTTACAAAGAACTTTAACCTATACACAGTCCGTGGATGTGCAATGGATTCTCTTTGCCAGAAGGTTTTCTTTCTCTTTTTTTTCCAAACAGAATTTAGCTTTTAATAACTTTGATTTTCACATGGCTAAAAATAACTGTTCTATATCTCTGTCTGTAAACAAAATGACTTGATTTTCCTGATGCCAAGCCCATATTATTCTGGAATTTTATGTCTCCTGAGCAGTCATTGACCTTATTAAGTTGACTTAACAAAACTTGACTTAACTTTTCAAGTATAGACATGACCCCTTTTCAATTTTATTAAGTCGACTTAATGTTTTAAATCGACTTAAAAAGGTCTACCTAGGCACTGCTCCGCATCTCCACTGGTTTAATTTGACTTAATAAAGTAGACTTAAGCGCTAGTTCAAAGTAAAACGAGGTGTTATTAATTCAAACTAACTTTTCCTTAATTCGACTTAAGGAGCAGCTTAAGTCGAACTAAGGAAAGTCCAGTGTAGACGCGGAGTAAATTAAGTCAACTTAAGCATCCTTAAGTCGACTTAATTTGTAAGTGTAGATGCACCCCTAGTCCAGTTTTAAAGTTTTCTGGGATCTTCCAGGATGAAAAGGCAATATAATATTCATTAATAATAATGTACACACCCTTTTGTTAAGGAGCCAGTTTCAAGTTCTATTTACCTGGCTTTTTGGAAAATTTGATCTTCCCATTTTCTCTTCTGTCTTGACTTACTATGGTTCTGAGAAAAACTGAGTCTGACCATGTTGGTTTCACTAATGCAATTTCTAGAGGATTATACAGCCTTCTCCCTTATCTCTGCCCAACACTTATTTCCATAAATAAAGCGTAAAGTGTCACAAGATATAGACTTTATCCTGTGACCAGAAGCCACACTAATGCAGACTGATGTACACAATACTGCTTATAAAACCGTTAGTCTTTAAAATTGCCACAGGACTCCTTGTTTGTTTTGGTGAAGGAGACTAACACGGCCACCCCCCTGGAACCTGTCACTAGAGTGCTTAGATATCATGATGCAAATGCCCAAATAAATGTTAGAAATAGCTGATATTTCAAAGTATTTTCAGTGGCACTGAGCGGGTAACAAGCAACATTAATCTTTGTATACAGCTGGGCAGAGCAACTTGCTCTCAGACTCCTGGGTGAAGGTAAGCAGGACTTGTGGAGAAGTCTGGGAGCTATGAACTGAAGCCAAGGGTCAGAGCTGGTTTTAGAGTCAAGCTGAGGTCAGACACCAAATCTGAATCAGGAATTGAGTTGAGGGTCAATCTCTGGTACCAAGGTCAGTGCTGAGGTTCCAGGGGTTGATCAGTAGTCAGGATTCAGATCAGAGTTGAGGTCAGTACTTGAAATTCAGAGAAGCAGGGCAGTCATTGCAGCTCACTAGGGGCCTAGATCGTTGCCTGGATGTTTCCAGGTATGCTCCATGGGCTCATATAGGATCAAAGAAGCATGCAGGGGTGGCTACCACTGTCAGTCAGGTCACTCGAGATGGAATCTCCCATGGCATCCAACCTCTTAGCATTCTGGGTCACCGGGAGCTACCCAGTTAAGGCCACTATTGGGTGGCAGTGTGAGGCTGCTGGTTGCTTGCTGGGTTCAAGTCCTGCCACTCTTTGCATTGCTGTATCAGAACTTAAATTTCCCCAGTTCCCCTCCATGACAACTTATAATCATCTCTGACCTAGGAGAGCTGCTCAGCACACAATCAATTTCAGGTTAACAAGAGCTTGCTTTTCCTCTTGTTGAAGAGAAAAGCTGTAACATTCTTAACGGTGATAGCTACATTATAGCTGAGAGAGCTGCCACAAGGACTCATCTTTGGGCTGAAATGAAGCTGAAATGTGTTTAATGGTAAAGAAAATAAATTCTATTATGTATCTGGCTAAAGCAACTCTGTTTTCCAAATGGAAAACATTGCAGTCATTTCAATCAGCCACTTACCTTAACCAATGCCATTTGACAAGCACAAATGGAACAGAACTACTACACACAGTATATTAGTTCTAAAAGAGGCAATTTTTTCTTCTTTAGGACTGAATGCTCTTCCTCACTGTACGGTGTGGAAAGAAGTAAAAGCAAGGTAAAAAGGAGCAGATGGAAGTGAAAGGTGACTGCTAGCCACAAAGAGCAAACATATCTTTTTCAATATACATTTAGTTTATTTAGGCTGGGATTTTCAAAAGAGCCTTTTGAAAGTCCATGAGAGTAGGGCACTTAACTCACTTCATCCATTTTGAAAATTCCAGTCTGAATTTATGGTTTTTAAAAAAAACCCTAGATGCTGCTGTGATTGTGCCTTAGAAAAGTCTCTTAGCATGCCACACATGAATACCCTTACCAGGAAAGTAGGAAAACTGATGACTTATTGCATATTAAGGAAATGAACAAATATAGTCATCATAAGACATGCTAACACTGAGCAGCAAATCAAAGTAGCAGCTGTCCTTGCAGACAGGCAGATGCCTTAGAAATGTAACAGTGCAGGGAAGAGAAAACAAAGTCATAATTGCATAGCTACATATGTTACAATGGCATGTGCCTCTGCTTCAGTGTAGCTGCTGGTCAACTCTTCTCCAGAAAACACAGAATCAGAGAACTGAGAAACTGAGGAGGGTCCTCAATCGGTTGCCTAGTTCAGTTTCCCACACTGGGGCAGGACTATTCTAGACCATCCCTGACAGCTTTCTCTATGCTGTGCTTCTCTAAGCTGCTCTTAACAACCTTCAGTGATGAAAATTCCACAGCCTCCCTAAATAATTTGTTCCAGGGCTTACCCACCCTGGCAGTTAGGAAGTTTTTCCTAAAGTCGCCAACCTAAATCTCCTTTGCTTCAATTTAAGCCCATTACTTCTTGTCCTGTCATCATCAGTGGATAAACTGAAAAAATTCATCACCTTCTTTGTAAGAAGTCCTCAAGGATGTAAATCTTACGCTCCCCACTTCAGTCTTCTCTTCTCCAGACTAAACAACTGCCCCTTTAAAAAGTCTTTCCTTATAGGTCATGTTTTCTAGACCTTTAACCATTCTCTTGCTCTCCTTTGGACTTTCTCCAATTTGTCCACATCTTTCCTGAAGTGTGGTGCCCAGAATTGGACACAATATTCTAACAGAGGACTTATCAGTGCTGAGAAGATAGGGAGGATTACTTTCCATATCTTGCTTATAATGCTGCTTCTAATGCATCCCAGAATTATGTTTGCTTTTTTTTGGCAACAGCATTACAATGTTGACTCCTATTTCATGTGATCAACTGTAATCCCATATCCTTTTCTGCAGAACTCTTCCTAGGCAGTCTTTCCCCATTTTGTATTTGTACAATTGATTATTCCTTTAATACTTTGCATTTGTCCTTAAGGAATATCATCCTTATTTACTTCAGATCATTTCTCAAGTTTGTCAAGCTCATTTTGAATTCTAATCCTGTTCTCCAAAAAGCTTGCAACCCTTTCCAGCTTGGTATTGTCTGCAAACTTTATAAGTGTTCTCTTTATGCCATTATCCAGATACTTTGCAAAGGTATTGAATAGAACCAGACCCAGGACAGATCCCTGTGGGATTCCATTTGATAGGTCCTTCCTGCTTGACTATGAACCATTTATAACTATTCTCTGCATATGGTTTTCCAATTAGCTGTGCATTCACCATATCATAGGTTTGTCTAGGCTGTATTTCCTTACTTTGCGTCTAAAATCATGTGAGACTACATAAAAAGTCTTAATAAATTTGAGATATATTAGATGTTCTGCTTCCCCCGTACCTATAAAAGGTTTGTTACCCTGTAAAAGAAGAATATTAGGCTAGTTCAACATGATTTGTAATTGAGAAATTCATGTAGACTGTTATTTATCACCTTCTAGGGTCTAGGGTCCTACAAATTCCTTGTTTGATTATTTGCTCCACTATATTTCTGGCTACTGAAATAAAGTTGAGTGGACTATAGAACCTGGGGTTGTCCTTATTCCCTTTTAAAAATAAATAATTTTTGTTGCAGTTTATGCATAACTGGAGAAATACTGCTGGAACCGTGAAGAAGCAGCCATTTTATATGGCATGTACAAACTGAAAGAGTCTGACAGTCTGCATCAATTCACTTCAGAGGCTAATGGTGTCCACCGCAGTGTTAACCTACATGTCATATGTAATGCCCTACCCCTCTGACTTAATGTGGGACTGCAGACACTCCCTGCTTCAGCTCCCCCCCCACTCTGGGCCTCTTAGGAATTCCACAGCCTCCAAAGGATGCAAGATAAAATTCCTCTGCTGGAGTTATACTTCATTACAGTATAATAAACTTGAAATAAACTTTGGCTCAGGGGTTGGACAGCTCTTTTCCTTGTGGCTGGTGAACTCAGTCCTAGCCTATCTTTCTCCCCTTGGATTCAGTGGGCTGCATAGCGCTCCTAAGGGAGCTTCTCTCTGTGAGCACCTCTCTACAACTGAGCTCTGATGATCTTTTATCAGGCTTAGGGGCTCGTTATTCAATTAAGTACCTAGATGGGCTTGTTCACCTTAGATCAGGTCCAGCCTGGGCTTGGACACCCCTTAAAGGAACCAGCAACTCTATGACTCTCTGTCTTCCTACAGACGGGGAATTAGTATACAGATACTGCATTGCTAGAGGATGAAAGGGCAGGTTTCTAGCTAAGGATGTGTCTACACTGCAAAAAGCCAACCAACAAAACCCTAGATATTCTTAACTTGAGCTAGCAAAGCTGTGTTAAAATAGTGACATCACGGCAACTCGGCTTTTAACTTAGGTTAGCAGCTCAAGTTAAAGCCAGGCTGTAGAAGATCCTGGAGTTTAACTTGAGTTTCTAATCTGAGTTTAAAAACAAATTGCTACTCTTCACTGCTATTTTGTCCCAATTAGCTAGCCCAATTTGAGACCACACCTTTTTTTGCAGCATACACATATCCTAAAATAAAGGAGATCAAGAGGCCACAAGAATAAATAGATGGATTTACAACAAAAAAGAATAAAAACATGTTAAAACATGCAGGCACTCCGACTGCAAGTGGAGATCTAATGGTAAGTGCACATGAAGAATAAAATAAAGCAGCATTTGCAGGATCTCCAGGGGCCCAAGTCTTCATAATCTCCTGTATCTATGGTCATCTTTTACACCAGTGCAAAATAGGTACAAACTATTACTCTCCTCAGTCAGAAGCATTTTTCATTCATTTTGTAGTCATTTTTGCATTGGTATAGATGATTAAATGAGGTGCATTGCAACGGAGAATCTAATCCTTGATGTGCACTAACACAGCAGAGAACAACCAGAAATTTAATCACAAAATCCCAAAGAGCCTGACTAAAAACCCCTTCCCCACTCATTAGCACAATTTTCATTCTCTTGGTTCTTGTTAAGATATTCCTCAGCTAGTTCTCCACCATTACTAAGACTTTCAAGCTGAATTTCTAGTGTAAAACACAAGCAGAGAAAAACCTCTTTTTTCAGAAGGGGAAAAATAAATCCACTTTCAGGCCTTCTTTAAACACCATAGGCTATGTCTACACTGGCAAGTTAGTTTGAATTTAGGAAGCTTAATTCGAACTAACTTAAGCCTTGGCTACACTAGGCTTTCATTAGTTTGAATTAAGGGCTTCCTTAATTCGAACTAATAAATTCGCTTATACTTTTCGAAGTAAGTGTTAGTTCGAACTAACCGGCACATTGAGCCCAATGTAACTGACTAATTCGAACTAAGCAAATGCCATGCATGGCACTTGCTTACTTTGAACTAAAATTTGCTAGTTCGAATTAAGTTAATTCGAACTAACTAAAGTTAGTTGGAATTAACTAATTCAAACTAACTTTGGTAAGTGTAGACATAAGTAGAGATTAAAAGGCACAAGCCATTTTGTTCTTTGCAGGTCTCCTTAAAGATATTGATAGAATTTTTCTTATTTTGGAATATTCAATGAACACAAACATTGGCTTTCATCTTGGATACAGAGAAATTAAGCTGGAACTGACTAAAGACACCGTGTTTTCCCACAGACCTTTAATCCTCCTCAGAAAGGGCGTTAGATATTGCAAAAACAAAACAAACCATGGAATGCTTCTGGGAAACCAAGTGGGTCAAATTATTCTCAAATCAGGAAAAAGGTAAAGGATCAAAAATGTCTACTGGTGTTAATTGTGAGAGCATTGCTTGGAAAGAAGTAACACATTGCTTTATTGGAGCTCTGTCAATGGGAACGAATATTTATAAGCATGCTCACAATAGTAAACAGTGAAATATTTGTGATTTATGGCTAATTTATAAAGAATTTAGTGCAAGGAAGTTACTATGGCTATGTCTACACTAGAAAAGTTAGGTCGACTTTGCTAAGTCGACTTAATAAGGTCGACTTTAAGTGGACTTAAAGTTGACCTTATTAAGTTGACTTAATAAAGGGGCTCCTTTTAAGTTGACTTTATTAAGTCGACTTAACGCTGGACATAGGCATCCACACTGGCATTAAGTTGGCTTAATAAAGTCAACTTAAGGGCTACTCCCTGTCCATGCTGTCTTTAAGTCGACTTAAGAAGTTGACTTAAGGCTTAAGTCGACCTAAGGAATGGTAGTTATTAAGTCGACTTAAGCTTTCATTAAGTCGACTTAAGGAATTTCATAAGTTGACTTAATGAGAGCCCAGTGTGGACATGGAGTAATTTAGGTCGACTTAAGGGTCCTTAAGTCAACCTAAATTGCTAGTGTAGACATACCCTTTGAGATTAAAAGATTATAAAGCCAAAAGGGGACCATTGTGATTATCTAGTCTGATCTCTTGTATAATACAATTCAAGGAAGACCTATAGCCTAATTCCTGTTTGAACTAGAAACTATCCTTTACAAAAATCCAGTTTTGATTTAAAATTGTCTAGAAATGATGAATCCACTATAACTGTGGGCAAATTATTCTAGCTGCTAATTACCCCCATTGTTAAAAATGTGTTTCTTATTTCTAGTCCAAATTTGTGTTGCTGCTACTTCCAGCCATTGGAGTTTGTTATGTCTTTGCCTGCTTATTTGAAGAACTAAGTTATCAGAACTTAAGCCTACTACCATAAATCTATTTACAAGCCCATTACATTCTGAATTACATAGATGATCATTAAGTCATTTAGAACAAACTGTGCAAACCCTAGAATAAATTTTACTCATTTAAAGTGTATTAAAATTGTTATGTGCTGTGAAAATTCTGGAAATCATTTGTAAATTACACATTCCCATATCCTAATATATCGTGCTTGAAAAAACATAACAACCATTTGGTACTCAGTTCTGTTAGTGTAACACTTACAATAAAGTACTACACAGAAATATATTATACAGGAGACAGTGATTGCTTTATAACCTTCTGGGCAGTGGTGCACGAGTTCAATATATCTCATGTTTGTTGTGGCTGTCTCATCTGGGGCTTGCTGGTTCCCCTCCAGTCTTCCACTGGATTCAGAATTGTCATAGGTGACCAGTATGTTGTGAAGAGCTTGTGGCTCAGTGCAGTACCCACCACTGAGTCAAACACTTCATAAAAAGGGCCCAGTGGTAACAGGTTCCCAGAGATGTGATTCTTTCCTGGCTTTCCAGTGTCAGCTCCCTACACTGGTCATTGAGCCAGTGAATCCCTCATGCTGCCAGCTTCTCCTTGATTAGCTAGATCACCTGGGCATTCCTGGAGCTTCTGCTAAAATCAAAATGTTTGTTTGCATTGTACCAGTGATTAACCAAAGTCTGGGTGTGCTCCCATTACCAGCTAGCAGCGCACTTGGAAAAGGACTTCTTTATGTTGGTGGCCATTACAAATGCAGGAGAAGGTTCACTCTGCTTACAAATAAGCCTTCAAAACAGAATGGAAAAGTTAAACGCTGAGCAGCTGTACTTGAACCAGGAGAGTTACTTCCATTTCTTGGGAACTTACTGGACAATCTTAGAATAGAAAGGACAAAGACACTGGCCAATGGGATTGTGGCACAGCAGTAGTGATATCGCAAGAGCCAACTTTTTGGGGCCCAGGTTTGAGTTGTTCTCACACTACAGAGTGATGGGGCTTGGGCCTCTTCACCCCTTCAGGTTCTGTGTCTGAGTTAGAGAGAATTTCATGTAGACAGAAGGGAGTTTCTGTGTGGACTGAGCCTGAGCCAAGGTTTCCTTTGCAGTGTAGACATGCCCTGTCATTCACAAAGGATTCATTCTGAGTTCCATCTTCAATCTTAATGTCCTAAAACATTTTTAAAAAGTTTGTTTCAATGTTCTGGATGTGTTCTCTGAATGGTAGGGCTTAAGAAAACCTCAAGTAGCCTTAATTCATTCTTCTTCTTGCTTTTTACTTCCCTTTTTAAAATCTCCAGCACATCTTCCATTTCTCCGAAGGAAACATATTCACACTGATTAGAAATCTCCTCTTCCGCCATGCCACACTTGGCACAAAGTGTAATCAAATATAATCAGAAGCAAATTGCCCAATTTTTTATTCTCTCTTTTAAGGCCTTAAATTCAGATTATGCTCCCTCTCAGCCCCTGCCCATCCGTGAATTTGTCAGGAAATTTGTTGTGTTCCGAGTACAGTCATCTGCTGAAGATGCTTTAGTGTACTGTCTTTCTGCAGTGCCATAGATAGTCACATTGTATGGATTTGTTTGCTTAATTGAAGAATGGGCGTGGCAGGAGAAGGCCCTAATGGAAGATGGCATTTCCCATAGTAACAGCCTGATGATCCTAGAGGCAACTGATTATAATCAGTTGATAATCTTTTAAATTCATTGAAAGATGTATTCAGCAGTACCATATTTAGTATTAGTCAGTATAATAGCAATGTCCGCAATATGATAGATGAATGCACAGTAAGATGCAGGAGCTCAAAGTCCCTCTTCCTCTGGACATCAGTTCCCTTCTTTCTATTCTCAATGCTGTGATCCCAATCTTTTAAGGATGGATTTCCTCTTACTTCACCTGAGCTATAAGGTTTGGTGTAGGCTTATAGCTATGGCTGTCAGAAGTGTGGAGAAAACCACAGCTGCCCCTAGTGATATAGCTATACTGACAAACTCTCTGGCATACATGCAGCTATGCTAACACATAAGTCCTTCTGTTGGCCTAACTAGCATTGTTCAGGGAAGTGGGGCTCCTACACTGGCAGAAAATCTTTGTTGGCATCTATTCTAGGGAGCTGTGCTGGCATAGATTTGTCTCCACTACAGAGCCCCAGGGCTAGGCTACACTTAAAACTTACAGTGGCACAGCTGGATCAGCACAGCTGTGCTGGTGTCAGAGCTCTTGTGGAGTATTGATGAGAGAGAGCTGTCTCTGGCTGACATAATAAAACCACCTAAACGAGTAGCAGAAGCTACATTGACAGGAGAACAAAAACAAACAGAGTCCTGTGGCACTTTTAAAGACCAACAGATTTATTTATCGCATGAGCTTTCATGGGAGAAAATCTGTACAGCACCCAAATTTTGCTGAAAACTTGCAGATAATAACAATAATTTCTCAGTTTCCAGAAACTATCTGCCACTAATATACAAGTTCTGCTGGGATTGTTACTTTTGTCTTCTAACTAGTTAGTGAACATAACACAGCTGAAACATTATTCCTTCTCATTACAAGGAAGTCGCATAATCAGGTTAAATGCCTCATCCCCCCAACAATATCTCTCCAAATTGTCAGATGTTTCCTACCATGGACATTTTTCTTCAGCTCTTTTTAGGAGAGAAGCAGAATTACAAATCTGGCTCAATCTGTTGTTTGGTTTTTCCTTTTATTTTCCCCGGAGAGGCAGTTTCCCAACTAATAAGACACTTCTATTGATGTGCTACACTTGTATCACCTCAGGCAATTCCCTACAATTTTCATCAAGATAAACCCTATCTCAGGCAAAAAGATGTAGCCTTAGGCAAACCCACATTATTAAAAAAGAAAACAAAACAAACAGTAAGTGCTTGAAAACTAAATACATTTCACAGCAATAGCAATATAATCCTTAGGCAACCGCAAAAGTCACATTGCCCTGAACAATGTGTAAATGAAATCATGACCATGCTGTTTTATATGGCCTGATTCTGATCTCATAACACAAAAAATAAGTATAAAGGTCAATAGTGTTACACTGGTAGGAAGCTGGTGTAAGCCAAATCAGAATCAACGACCATGATTCACAAAAAGCAGTAAATTGGCAAAGAGACCTATGTGCTTTGTAGTTGTTATTTCCAGATCAGACTGTAATGTTATCTGCCCAGTCAGACCAAATCCCTCCCTTGCACTCTCCCCAGTTCCACATCTCATCTTAGTCTTTATCCATCAGACCAGGGGCGTAGCCATGGGTGGGCCTGGGTGGATCCAGGCCCACCCGCTTGCCCAGAAGTCCCCCCCACCTCTGCCCACTGCAATGCCCTTCAGTGGCGCGAGCTTCACCGCCACAACTGTGGACCAGCCAGCACTGGGCACCCACAGCCGCAAGCAGGGCCTGTGGCGGCACTTCAAATAGACGGGCTGGGGTGGGCTGCTCTCCACTTAAACTGCCTCAAAGCTCTGGCTCCAGGGAGCTGCTGCAGCTTTGACAAGGCAGGGGCTGAGCTGCCTTTCCCCCTCCCTCCTCCTTCGGACACTCCAGTTGCTAGGCCTAGTGTTGTCAGGAAGCTTCCAGTCACATGACCGGAAGCAGGCATGGCTGGGTCCACCCTGGAAATTCACGGGCCTGGCCAGAAAATGGAAGCTGGCTACATTTCTGCATCAGATTCCTTCCTTCTGTTCCTCACTGCTCTCCTACTTCCTAGTTTCCTTGCCTAGCCAATCATAGTTCCGCCCCCAGCTTCCAAGCTTCCTAACCTTCCATAAATTCTTTCTCTCAATATACTCCCTCTGCTACCTTCTAGAACTAAACAAACAAGGAGTCCTGTGGCACTTTTGAAGACTAACAAATTTATTTATCAAAGTGCCACAGGACTCCTTGTTTGTTTGGGTGACCTAGACCAACTTGGCTACCTCTCTGGAACTTCTAGAACTAGATCTTGTCACCTCAGCATTCCAGTCAGGCAGCATTCTCCTCTATGCAGCCTCAGTGCCAGGAGCTGGGGCTCTGAGCAATCTCTTTTCACACCAGCACCACAGCAATAATTGCAGGGAAAGTCCTTCTCAGCCCTTGAAACTGCAGGATGGAGCATGCATCCTTCCAGCACAATCTTTGGAGAATTTAACTGCTAAACTCCACTAAATTCTATGCAGTGTTGTTGTAGCATTGTCCAGTCCCAGGTTGTCAGAAACAAGATGGGGGTGGTAACATTTTTGTTGGTCCAACTTCTGTTAGTGAGTGTAGCTCGAAAAGTGGTCTCTCACCAGTAGAAGATCATCCAATAAAAGGTATTACCTCATTCACTTTGTCTCGCCAAACTCTAAGAAGTCACTACTGAAGATGTGCAAATTGCAATTTTTCAAAGGCGTATAATTTTGCCAGATTTGGGCAGTTTCTCAAGAGAACAGTAAAGAGCACAATCCTGACTCCAAGGCAATCCCCTTGCCAAATTTAAAATTCCTACTTCAAAGCATGGGAGTCTCCATTAATTTTTTTTAGCATTACCAAATGACATATTTGTTCTTAACCTTATTCTAGAAATGGCTGATCCATTTTTTGCTGAAGCTTCCTAGAAAAATTCAGCTTGGAGTAGAAACCCAACATGGACAGTTTCAGCCTGAACACTTAAAGTTTAGCAAAGTAATAAGCAACTGGGTCTAATGTGAAATGTGGGGCAATTCTAACTATGGGTCTAGTTACCAGCTCCACCCACTATAGTCTTTGTCCTTATCTAATGGAAGAAAGACATTTGTTGCATCAAAGTATCTACCTTCGGCACTAACGCTTTATTTTCTGTGGGATAAGGTTACTAATAAATTATGTAGTAATAGCTTAGCCTCTTGATTATCTGTTGGCTCCAGACTTGGATTATTTTGCTATGGTCCCTGAATTACTAACCACATTGCCTTTAGCTAAATGTAGGGATCAATGTCAGACACTCTTTTTCTACAAACAGGCCTAATAGAAATGCCAGCTCAGAGTTAGCAACTCAAACCTATACCTATCAGAGACTGAACATTAAACTTCAAGAGCGGTTGTTTTATTCAGAATTTGAATTTCCCTTGAGCATTCAGATCTGGGATTTGAGCTGTAAACCCATCTCTAGACTTTGCCAGTTTGGCAGCATATTCTGGGATTTTTCTATGTTACCTGGACAGCAGCCCCATTCCAAGTTGTAATTTTCCATTGACTTCTATTAGCTGCGTTATCCTATTAAATGTGTGGGTAGATGTGGGGTGATTCCACCTCCACACCCACAGTTTGTTTTTATTGCAGATGAAAACATTATTCTTTGTATTGTAACTACTATTCTTTTAGGTATGACTTTGTTGCTGTAAATACCTTGTGTGTTGAACTGGTAAATACTCTTTATTTGTTTATTACTATTATTGTTAGGGCTGCTCCAAAATCTGTGCAAGTTGTCCATTCTTTCTGACCAGCAGATTAAAATTACAACAGCAGATCTGTCTCCTCCATCTACCTTCTTTCCTCCAGTAAATTTCCCACTCTGACTGTAGTGGGACCAAGCTTTCACCTCATTTTTTCAGAGTAAGCTTTTATTTTCTCCTCAAAAGACTTTCCATAATAAAGGTGGCAACAAACTCAGTGCTTCAAATGGGGTTACACATGGACTCTGAGGCTATGTCTACACTTGTTAATTTAAGTCGACTTAGTATGTCTACACTTAAATTTTAAGTCGACTTTGGGGGGACCCTATAAAGTCAACCTAGAGCGTCCACACTGGATGCTTAGGTCAACTTGTAGGGGCTAGGTGGACCTGGGACTGGTCCACGGTGGCGGGGGGGCACCCCTTGCAAAGTGCCAGGGGGCTCAGCCTTTGCCCCATTGTACTTGGGTACAATGGGGCAAAGGAGGGCAGGGACCCTGGCAGGGTATAGGGGCAGGGTGGGCAGGGCTCTGCCCTGCTCTGTGGGGGGCATACCAGGCTCTCCCTGTGCCACCCCCCCGGCAGGGAGGGCAGTGGGGGAGTCCTGGAGAGTCAACTTAGAGTCAACTTAGGGCTTCTCCAGGTCTATACTGGCTTAAGTCGACTTCAGAAAGTTTCCAAGTGTAGGTCTGCACACCTTCACTGGCTGAATGAAAGTGGACTTCTCTGGTTCCTTCTTAAGATTTTTCTCTAGAATGTGCAAGTTTTACAGGTGTGGTGAGGCAGAGCTACCTAGATCTAGAACAACTCCTTAACTGTCTCCTCTCTATGTATAGTTGGTACATCCCATCACACATATACACTGACAAAGAGGAGGCGGGAAGAAAACATACAGTAGGTCACTGGAAAGAAACAATTACACTATAATTAATTCATTTATGTGAAATGAAATAGTTCACAATGTCTGTCAGTGACTAGTAAGATAATTGCATAACTGCTTTTTCAGGAACTTTGTAAACAATTTATGGAAACAGCAAATAAAAGGGTAGGATAAACAACACACGCACACACACACAATGTAATTATTAAAAGACATTCACTAAAAGGAGTCCATGTGATTTCAGAACAGAATTGGTTGCAGAAAAAGAATGTCCTAAACCTAGTAAAGGAGAGTCTGTGAACTATCAGGAATGAGCTAAAAATAGAGAGCCTTGAATAAGCAGTACAGCAACCTGCAGAAACTGCTGGATTTCTCAAAGGACAATAACAAAACCTATAGTAACTATGTGGAAAACAAACCTGCAGTAATTCTGTGCCACAAACAAAAGAAAACCTTTGGGTATGTCTACACTGGCAATTTAGGTTGACTTAAGTAGCCTTAAGTCGACCTAAATTACTTCCCGTCCACACTGGGCTTTCATTAAGTCAACTTAAGAAATTCCTTAAGTCGACTTAATGAAAGCTTAAGTCGACCTAGTAAGAACCACCAGCTAGGTCGACCTAACCCTTAAATTGACTCCTTAGGTTGACTTAACCACGGTGTGGACATGGATTAACCCTTAAATTGACTTTATTAAGTTGATTTACGGGCAGTTAGGTCGACTTACTAACTCCACATTCAGGGTAACCACTTTGTTAAGTCAACTTAATAAGGTTGACTTAAAGTTGACTTAGAGTCGATCTTATTAAGTCAACTTAACAAAGTCGACCTAACTTTTTCTAGTGTAGACATAGCCTTTGAAGGGTGTTAATATAGGGAAGTTATAAAGCTTGAGGTTTCCTACTTAAATGCAAATCAGAAATTAGTTATTTAGAATCATTGACCGTGAACAAATTCAGAACTGATGGCAATAATAATAAAAAGAATATGATGGTTGTGAGGTTATTTTTTGCTTCAATCATTTATGTGTATTTATACTCTCTCTTAATCAAAATGTACTGATATGTTTAAACTGCACCATAGATTTAAAATGCAACTCATACAAATCTAATAGAAAATGCCAGCATAAAATCATACGTTTGGAAATAGTAAAGGCCAGATTACATGAGGTGTGCAATTTAGTAAGCAAAATGCATATGCAATTGAGTATCTATTTGTGCAAACAATATTGCAAATGCACATTAGGTAATTGAATGCCCCAAAAAACTGTGCTGACTACATGCATATCTGACTTTCCACTTTGCATATTGAATAGTTAAACTTGTGCTTCTAAACTTTGAAAACTATGCCTTAAATCTGTAAGAATATGGGCTTGTCTAGACTGATGGGGGCAAATTTGCTGCTGCCAGACTGAACTTCCCAATTCGATTGAAGGGTCTATGAAGACCTGCTAAATCGAGTGGGGACTTGATCCATTAACTCCAGCCCCTCAACAGGAGTAGTGTGAGTTGCTGGAGGGCATTTCGCTTTGACTCAGCGCAGTGGACCCACTTGATGTTAGGAAGTCAAAGGGAGTTATGCAAGTTATTTTAAGTAACTTGTGTATCTCTCTTCAATTGCCACTGAAAACAGCGGGAAGTGTAGACATAGAAAATGTGCTATAAGCTTCTCACCATGTAGATTTTTCTGTGCTCACAGCTCTACATATATAGCAATGGTTAGCATGGACACTTACTCCACTATTACTTATCATATAGAAGTTTGATTACCCTATCACTGGGACATAGTGAAAAGTTCCATTAAAAAAAGCCAAGTTCTGTTAAAAATATTTTCATTTGAAAAATTCTGACAAGCTTGACTTGAGATCATAAGGGGTTAAATAGCTTTTAAAAGGGGCTCTGCAAGGTCTTAGTTAAGAAAGTTTAAATCTCCAGCACAAGAGTTCATTGCTGTTAAAGTTAATTAGTAGATTTAAGCAGATTTATCTTGGAATGCTAAGTTTAAGATTCTTTCAGGCTATTATTGTATACATGACATAGTTCTTTACATTGAGAAAGAAATATAAAACCAAAGTTTTATTAATTTATAATTTATTAATGTAAATACTTGTGTGTTGTTTGTAGATTTATGTAGATAAAGTATTATCTTCCTTTTCCAACTTGGGTAGGTGGACTTGTTTCATTGCTAAACTTATCAGAAAAGAGTAAAATCAGCTTGAAAAGGACCTTTTCTACATTTAACGTACAATTTAGTATGTCTTTTCAACCAAAAAGAACTCTGAAAATATTTTAGCAAAGAGAAGTTACTGTAGCATTGAGCAACAGTAGCTTCTGTACCAGCAACTTACATGGGTTTTATACATTATTTTTTCTGCATATGCATATTTGCTATGACAACCTCTTCATTACATGGCAATATTATATTGCTGAGATACAGACCTTTTCCAAAGAGACAGTCTCAAAGGTCATTGGTGCCTCTAAGCCTTTAGGAATATGGTGTATGTGATTTAGTGAAAAAAGGATTTGTTTCTGAAAATGACTTGGACACGCTGACTATAAAAATAGATTTACATTTTTTTTCCAAATATTTATTAGGAAGATGATTTTTAAGAGCTAAAGAATGGCCACAGATAAACTGAACCACACATGTATGTTCTACATGCCAAAAGAAATTAAGAGGAGTCAGAAAGAGAAAAAAGTATGAACTGCTTTCAATATAATATATAGCTTTAACAGCCTTACTTTGTTTAGAGCACAGGGGCTAGGGTTTAGGTACCTTCTTGGTGGTTTCAGTTTCTGCTTCTCATTGCATATCTGCAATCAAGAGGAACAATAAAGCTGAAAGTCTACAGTTGAAACCCACATTGGCCGGGGGCAAGGCATTCTAAGTGAAGGTCCTTGGATGTGGAACTTGAGTCTGGCCAGCTTCTTCAGACCATGATGCAAGATCCATATTTCCACACTGATCTTCATAAGCAATGAAGCTTTGGAGAATCCCAGCAATCACCCTCAGGGAAGACAATCAACAATGCAGAGTCCTACTTGGGGAACAGCTTAAAATGAGGAAAAACAGATGCATTTTGGTTCTGCGACAGAAATAGGTGTTCCTAATTTCCATACAACATTCTCGTATAGCCTACTACTGGAGTAGAATAGCTTTAGAATCGAGACAGAGAGGGAGCTGAACATATTAGAGATTAGTTGGGCAAACTAGACAAAATGACTGGCATTTCAGCTCCGGGTCTCCTCCTCCCTCACCCCTCTGCTCTCTCAGGTGGGTGTCTATGCATTATAATGGATATTTTATCTACATCTGTAGTTAGCTGTTCAGTTCATTATTCTGCATTCACATCTCGTAGGTGTTTTCATATTACCACTAAAGATATAAAAAGAGTAAGAATACAGAGAACAGCATGAGGGTAACATGAAGAGTCTGGATAAAGCTTTATAGCAGAAGAAAAATAATTAACCTTGCTATCCCCAGGTGTTGCAGCTCACAAGTTCCTCTATCTCAAACTCTCGGGAGTTTGACATGCTATCAAATGATCAGTAAGATGTAGGCACAATGAAGCTAGCCATGGGCAGCTACTTAGCCTTAACTTTGAAATCCCTGGCTTTTACAAATGTAATTAGGGCAGTTCCTTCATACCCCTTGCATGCACTTTTCCCACAAAAAAACCCCTTTAGAGTCTTTATGAACTCTCTGAAGAGTGGTATATATTTTACTCTTATTCCACATTTGGAACACCCACAGAGGAGAATTTTTTGTAATTATTATGGACCTCCCTGTATACTGCCGCCTTAATGGATCTGTTTGTATTTGATGTCAATGAGCAAATCTACTGTGTGGTAGTGTGCAAACCTAGCTTGAAAGTTCTTTTTGTACAGATAAAAGCCAGCTTAAATTATTCTTCAATGATCTGACTAAATAGTTTTAGGATTGCATCAACATCATACACCTATACAATTGGAGAAAGAAGGTAGCTTACCGAAATATAAAGAGGATCTGGTTCTCCTTTCCACCACTCTGGCAGGGTAAAGTAACCATAAAGTGGGTATATGTTACAGTCCCACCCACAGTAAGACCTCTTTATACTGCTCTAGAAGAATAGAGGGCCCACAGAGGGAAAACTTTAAACATAGGACTTTGAAAAAGATGTATTTTCCTAGGCAGTAGAAGGATTGGAAAGACTGATGATGGTAAACTCTTTTCAATATCTCCTGGCTCACACTGTAGCCCACAGAGCTAGTGTTAGCATTTTATTTTACTCAGTGGTAATGTAAAGGAACCCGTGAGACATTAGCGTAATCAGTTAACATGAGGGTTTCAGGCCCATGATCTTTGGCATAGATAAATGGCCCAATAGTCACCCTGAGTTTTGGGGAATTAGGAGAGGTGTGTTTAAGGGAGGACGTTTATATGGGTAACTGCATTAACATTGAATGGTTTCTTGGGTATGTTAGGATAAAATGTTGGCAAATGCTTAACTGCAAACTTGCCTTAGCAACAAATTGATGTATTTGGTAATAAAATACAATGATTAATATACTAACCTACAGGATAAAGGAACTCCAATATTATTAGGGTGAGGAAGTTTGATTTGGACAAGGGAGAATGGGGATTTGAATGAATATTTATGACAAACCTCAAACCCTATAATAGGGCAGACTACCATGTAAGAAGGGTCTGTTGGCTGAGTTTGATCTGGACCATCAGACTTGCTTGGCATGCCAGGGACAGGGCTGGACCTTTGTCTCCTACCATCCCAAGGAAGGGTGTGAGTATACGAATCAGATGTGAGAAATGGTACGAGATATCACTCTGAAGGCAGGTCTATACTGCCTGCCGTTTTTGGCAACAGTTGAATGGAGATTCGCAATTACTTAAAATAACTTGCATATCTCAATTCAACTGCCCTACGCCCAGCATGTCCACTGCACTGAGTCAAAGGGGTCCTCCATTTGACTCAGTGCCACTCCAATTGCCAGGGTGGTCTTTATAGATCGGTTTCCCGATTGACTGAGCGGGTCTTCAGAGATCCACTCAGTCAATCGGGAAGGTTGATTGGATGGTGGCAATTTTGCTGCTGTCTGTGAAGACTAGCCCTAAGTCTATGTTTTAGATATCTTTTAGTGTGGTACAGAGCATTTCTGTTTTTAGTAATAGTGCTAATAAAAGGGGTTAAAGTTTTGCTTCCCATGGTATGAGTGTCTTCATTGTGTACACCTGAGTTCCCAACCAGATACTGAACTCGATAAACTTGTTTCTGTTGTGCTTGAGTCAGGAGCTAGAACCCTACTATCCCCCAGCTCTTCAAATAAGTATTAATGGGAAATCAATAATAATCAATAACCACTAAAGGCTAAGGCAACCCACCATATGTCCAATGTTAAGTCGACTTAACAAAGTCGACTTAAAAGGAGCCCCTTTGTAAGTCGACTTAAAGTTGACCTTATTAAGTCGACTGAACAAAGTCGACTTAACTTTTCTAGTGTAGACATAGCCAAAGGAAACATAACATTATGGAGAAAAAATTATAAATGTACAGAATGCAACAACAGTTGGATTATTCTAAATGGAGAATTCAAAATTTCAGATTTTTTTTCATGTTCAGTACAGAAAATTGGGGGAAAAAATCCATGTTGGTAAAAGCCAGGGGGATATTGTGTGTCAAAATTTAGAAAGGGGAATTCTGATCTGGCAATACTGGAAACACAAGCTCTTCCAAATATTTTGTAAATGATGAACCACCCTGTGAATGTTTAGACCATCCTTATGTGAAAACTCTGGAAAGTGGTACGTTTCTGGAGAAGTGTATCACAATATTGATCATTAATCATCATTGTCTTGTACTACATGCAAGTCCCAAACATACTGCTTTCACAGGACGGTATTGAGAATACAGGGAAAATCCAAATAGGAGGTCGTTGGGTACGCAGAATAACCCAACTGTTGCTGCACTCTGTACATAGTCTGTTTGGACAATCTGTTCTCATTAGGCAGGATTATGATAGATTCAAATCCAACTAACAGCTTCTCAAGTGACAGAAACATCCTGTCAACCAAGACATACAAAGAGTGTGAAAATGATTACTATTTGTTGAATCCTGGCTTTGTATTTGGCACCATCCAGAACACAGAGCTGGGGACTAAGGATATCAACCTGCAAAGTCTCCATCATACACAATTTCAGTCAGAGGACTAAGGAGGGGTGATTTATGTAAGAGTTTGCAAGCCTGGATATACTTCAGCAACTAGAAATTCTTGTGCCTTGCAGATTATAGCGCCTGTGATGTAATCATGGGCAGGGACCACAGCTTTCTTTGTATTTGTACATTGCTCCACAATGGGATTCCCATGCTGAGCCAGTCCCATGGGAATTACCACACTATAAATGCTTTATAATGATATCATATTACACTTTACTTTCTAAGGAAAATACACTGTAAAACTCTTTTCAGTGACTGCATGAAGAATAAACTTTTTGGTTGGTTGGTTGGTTGGTTTGCCTTTTCACAGAAATTTCTAGCTTTACCAAGGCAAATAGCAAATGAACCTGACAAAGATGCAATTCTCCTCTCTCCCATATTAAATTTAAAAATGCTTCTTAAATGAAGAGTAAACAAATTAATGATAAATGATTAGACCTGTTAGAATGCTTTTGTTCAACAAGATGTATTTAATAAGAGCCTTACAAAGAAATTCTGCTCTTTTAATGTTTATAAAATAAACGCTTGTGTCAGTGTGATCATACTTTGATGCTGAAGAGGGGTAAGCAATTAGCAATGGCAATTGAAAAGGCATCTACTATATTGTTTCTTCCAGCGTTAATTCACAGGGGGGAACAAGGAAGATGCATGTCAAAGGATTCTTTAGATCTGAAAATAATGTTATTGGGTAATGAAAACAATTCAGTCAGTTGAAAGAGTGAAAGCTTTTGGTATTAAAGTGTAAGTCTAAGAAAAACTGTAAGCTGCAAGAAGACATTTCTATCCCTTGAATGTTGTAAATCATTTTGTCTGTGAATACCGGCACATATCATATCAGCTAAATATTCATCAATGAACTTTCCACATTCCCAAGCGTATCATAAATACACAGGAGGGAGTTTCCTAAGATGCTTATGGTAGAGGCTAATACTGCAGGACTTTCTCAGTTAAACTCTTATTCCATGGGTTTCAATAGGAATTTTTTTCTGAACTTGGACTAGATTACTAAATGATAGCTTGAAGGGTGACAAAGAAGAAAAATAAAATTTGTAGAAGATAAACTCTGTGCACTTGGGAGAAAGAAAGAAGGAACAATGGGTTAACTTGCCTTAAAAACCAGACTGTACCTCCCTGACTGAAGTTGAATAGCACCATATTCCACATATGGTGCCATTGTTTTCAGAGCTGCTACTTAGCTGAGGGAGGGTTACAGAATGTAGCCCAGAAGTGCTATGCTTTGGTAAGAGTTGATTAGACTGTTGGAAATAAACAAAAATACTTGGATAGTAGTAATGAAGTAAAGTGTTACAGGATTTTTCACAGATGTCTGATCAACTTGTGTGAAGTGTCACCTAAAATGGATACAGAGAATTTAGGTAATAATTCTTGTCACCCTGTAGATACGTGTTTGACAATAATACTATTCAGACAGGTTAGTATAGCATACCCCTGTTCGAGGTATGCAAGAATAAGACAGCAACAACAGCAGCTGGCCATTGCAAGACATTTTATGTGGGGACCTGGCAGAAAGGTATGTGTATAATGGGAATGGCGTGTGACTGCACAAAGAGTGAAAAGAAACTTGTGTAACACAATAAACAAAAAATTGCTCCCATCTATTTGGCTAGAAGTGATAAATGTGGACCACAAAAAAATTGGATAGGAGTCAGCCTATGCTTTGTACATTTAAAATATTGGATATTTTCCCCTGCCCCTCCCTCCACTATGGAAGCCTAATCTTAAATCTATTTTCTACATCTACATTTCTTGTTCAAAATCTTTGTTACATACACACATATACACCCACTTTTGTACATACATACTGATGCATAATTGTGGAGTTTTGGGCCCATGCTATGTATTTATGAGCACTGGTCAACTGGCATTGAAATTATATTCAGGATTTAAAAATAAAAGATGGATTTATAGATAAAAAAAAAGATGAAATTTTGGCTCCACCAATCAAACTATTATCCTTTTAAATAATTTATCAGTTAGTGGCTTGGGCACAATATTAAATCCAGTGCTTTGAAGGGCATTTTAAATTGTGCTTATAGAGAAAAATTGCATCCATTTTGCTCAGCCTAACAGCGTTACAATTCAGAGGGTCAAAGGCAATTTTCATTAGAAATAAACTCAGATGTATAGAATGCCTGCCCAGATATAAACTTTAGATATCTAAACCTTGATAATTATAAAAAAGAAAGAGGTTGTTTGTTTGTTTTTTTTTAAAAAAAAACACTTTTGGAGAGGTTTTCACAATACCAAACAGATTGGTCATGCAATATGGTAACTTCTCTCAAGTTACAAACTGGTGAATTGTGTGTCATGTAGTGTCATGAAGTGTTCAATACATTTCATTTGTACAGGAAATGTTAATAGAACGATGATACTCCTCACATTAGAGGTGACTGTTGAGCATATGATGTTTGAAGAAAGCTCTTCTGTCTGCCAACTGATCACTACTCTAGATGAAATAATTCCAAAGGGGTAGCCGTGTTAGTCTATTGTAGAAAGACAACAGAGTCTTGTGGCACTTTTAAAGACTAACAGATTTATTAATCGCATGAGCTTTCGTGGGAGAAAATCCCACTTCGTCAGACGCTTTGAAGATAGGAAAGTTACAGAGTGGGAGGAAATAAAATGCAGGGGAGTGTATGACATAGCATCAGGTCAGGCTGTAACAGCAAATCAAAATAGGTGTTAGGATTCAAAACACTGGGGAACAGCACATAGAGGAGGGGGAGGTCAATTCACTTGATGTAATGCGAGAAAAATCCATAGTCCCTGTTTAACCCCAAGACAACTGAGTCAAATTTGCATATAAGTTCGAGTTCTGCAGACTCTCTTTGAAGCTGTGATTTGTTATTCATCTGTTTCAACACAGCTATTAACAAGTCGTTGAGAGAGTGAGCAGGGAGATTAAAGTGTTCCCCTACAGGTTTTGCAGTGTTGCAATTTCTGATGTCAGATTTGTGTCCATTGATTCTTTGGCGCAGAGACTGTCCTGTCTGTCCAATATATAAGGCAGAGGGGCATTTCCGGCACATGATGGCATAAATCACATTGGTGGATGAGCAGGTGAACGAACCCTTGATGGAGTAGGTGGCTTGATTAGGCCCTGTGATGGTGTCCTCAGTGTAGATATGAGGGCAAAGTTGGCAGCGTGGTCTGCTGCAGAGCTGTGTTCCTGCTTTAGTGTTTTTGCTCTGTGATCTGTAGTTGCTGGTAAGTATCCTTTTAAGATTAGGGGGCTGTCTGAAAGCAAGGAGAGGTCTGCCTCCCAAGGCTTGTTGATAGCTGTGTTGAAACAGATGAATAACAAATCACAGCTTCAAAGAGAGTCTGCAGAACTCGAACTTGTATGCAAATTTGACTCAGTTGTCTTGGGGTTAAACAGGGACTATGGATTTTTCTCACATTACATCAGGTGAATTGACCTCCCCCTCCTCTATGTGCTGTTCCCCAGTGTTTTGAATCCTAACACCTATTTTGATTTGCTCTTACAGCCTGACCTGATGCTATGTCATACACTCCCCTGCATTTTATTTCCTCCCACTCTGTAACTTTCCTATCTTCAAAGCGTCTGACGAAGTGGGATTTTCTCCCACGAAAGCTCATGCGATTAATAAATCTGTTAGTCTTTAAAAGTGCCACAAGACTCTGTTGTCTTTCTAGATGAAATAAGTTTGAGCAGGGAGAGGGCATAGGGACGTGTCTTCCCCACCTTTCCCACCATGCACTACAAGAGCACTTGAGTGTACTAGGATGGGCAAGCATATACTCCCTGGCCAGATTAATATAAGGCATAGGTTACTAGCTTGAAGCATGAGTGGGTGCTCTGTTTTTCTCAACATAAGCTGTGGAAAGAAGCAGGCTGTGAACTTTGAACAGTAACTAGTGCGTCCTACCAAATCTGCTTTCCTTCACTCTCCATGGGCTGAACTACAATGCAGAGCCATAGTGGCTGTGGGTTCAACACGCCATTCTCTCGTTCCATCTAGTGCAGCTCCAAATAGTATGAGCAAGATTTACCCCGTTTGTGTCTGAACCATGGAAGTTCTTAGCTAAACCACGCTTTGATGTGTTTTTTGGCTATTTTAACCTTTGTCTTATTTGCCTGATTCTTTTTTTTCAAGCTTTCTCCATTCTGAAATTATCTGAGTAATCTGGTATGAAATCAAAAATGTGCTCCCAGATGTATTATACCAGTGGTGGGTGACGTGATCTTTCTATGTTACATATGTTTACTCTTTAGTTTATTTATTATTTTGCCAGTCCTAGCTCATTGGAACATGTCCAAATTCCACTAGCTGCTCCATGGGGGGCTAGAGGAGGGCCAATGAAATGCAATACATTGTTGGTCACTGCCAACATACTTAAACATTTTGTTTATTGAGTAATTTATCTTTGGCACATTAGGAGGTCATTAAAGAGAACTGTGCTAGAGAGGAATAATTGCTGTTCCTGTGATTAAGTTGAAATGAATACAGATGTATGATTAACAGGACATGGTATTTATATAATATTCTCGTCATATAAATAGAGTTTCTGTGTATAATACTGCAGGCAGAGCCTCTGAATCATTCATATGGTTTGTGTGACTGAGTGAATTTTGGCTCCTTCTATATTATCATCGCTGAGGAAATGGCCTGGAAATGGAGGAACTATTTGTCACAGATCTGATACAGGGGAATTTAATTATTATTTTCCATTTAGAAGCCCTAACCAAAAAAGGTTTTAATTCAAACTTACATCACAGAGTAACCATTCTCAGCAGAGGCATAAGATAGCTCGTGGTTTTAATATTAGTGTATGGAGTTCTTTGTATCCTCAGCAGTAATGAATCTTAAAATCCGAGTTTAATTCCTTTTTAATGTCAATAGGAGTCTGTCTTTGATGAGGCAGAACAATCCACCTAGAAAGGACACCACATTTGGCCAGATAAATATAACAGATTATTATAAAGGGGTCCCAAACAACAATAGCAACAACAAAATCCTCTCTTTTCCAGACATGCCTGGACTTTGGGGAGTTTAAATTTGGATAAACACAGGCCCATCTCTAGAAAACAGCCAAACCACGTTTCACCCTTCAGAATTCCAAAGCACTTCCCAAGCTATGAACCAACCAACTCCCATGGTGGCTAGTGCTATGAAAGGAAGCAGGAATGTTATCTGGTACCCCTTTAGGAGCTGAATACAGGAGATACTCTTATAAGGGCACAGTAAACACCCACAGCTACAGTGCTCAAGAGACAGCAGCAGTTGTTACATCCAGCTGTTGACCCTGAGACAGAGCTATTTCAGTGTGGTAGACAGCCCTTGGTACTAGAGGCTGCCAATGCCCAATCCATGCTAGTTCACTTGCAGCATACAGGACAGAAAACAGAGATGGGCCCAGGTTACGGCTTTCATATTTGGATGTGGATCCAAAATTCTCTCAGAAGCTTCTCAGAAACTTCTTCTTACATGCCTGCAGCCAAAGGCGAAGATTAGGGGCAGGTCTTTACTGACGGTGGCAAATTTGCTGCCATCAGATCAAATTTCCTGATCAACTGAGCCTCAAGTGAAGTGGCATTGAGTTGAAGGGAGAGCATTTCCCTTCAATTTAGCGCAGCAGACACGCCACAGTAAGCATGCGTTAGGGCAGTCAAAGGAGATATGCAAGTTATTTAAAGTAATTTGCGTATCTCCCCTTGACTGCTGTTGAAAGCTGCTTACAGTGTAGACCAGGGCTAGGAAACTACACGAGGTAAGAAAGGCTCCTGCACGGAAGTACTTGGTAGCAGGTAGTTTGGAAGTCAGAGCCAGAAACCTGAGGGACTATGAATGAACCTATTATACCTGCAGCCAAAGATCTGGCTGACAGGACCAATAGAGAAAACCAGAATTAAGTGGAGAAGGAATTAATGTCCGATGAATATAAATAAACTGGGTTAACTACTGAGAGCTGAAAGACATTTTTAAAATGAAACAGGAACCTCCACACTGTCTATATCTACACTTACAAAGTTAAGTTGACTTAACAAAGTCAACTTAACAAATTGGCTACACTTTAAGTCAACTTTGTTAAGTTGACTTAACACGAGAGGTAGCCGTTATATTGGCATTAATCCCTCTCTCTACACTGGATTTAAGTCAATTTAAGGAGTCGACTTAAGGCTTAAGTCAACCTAAAAGGAGGTGTTATTAAGTTGACTTAAGCTTTCCTTAAGTTGATTTAAGGAAATGCTTGTTGACTTTAGCCCAGTGTGGACGTAGCTTTGTTTAGGTCGACTTAAGCGTCCTTAAGTCAACCTAACTTGCCAGTGTAGATGCACCCACTGATTTTAAACATTTCAAACTCTATAAAATGAATTCAATCTTTGAGCCCAAGTTCAACAAGCACTTAAAAGCATGATGAACAATTTTTACGAGTATGATTGAGTAGCTTTCCTCTCCTAAAAAAAACCAAGGAGTCCTATGGAACTTTTAAAGACTAACAAATTTATTTATTGTAGAAGCTTTTTGTGGATATAATCCTACTTCTTCAGATGTATGAAATTGAAACTGCACTGTGTCAGGTATATACACATGCAGAGAAGGGTGGGTTACAAGGTCAATTCATACATTTCTAGAGAGGGTACATTGTTAGTTTATTTCAGCAAACCAAACAATTTGTTAACTCTGTTCGCATATTTACTGAAGTGACACCATCATAGGACCTAATCAAATCAGTCACTCCATCAGGGGCTCATTCACCTGCACAGCTACCAATGCAATATATGCCATCATGTGTCAACAATGCCCTTCTGCCATATACCTTAGCCAAACTGGACTGATTTCTGCACTAAAGAATAAATGGACATAAATCAGACATCAAGAATGGTAACATTCAAAAACCAGTAGGAGAACACTTCAACCTCCCTGAACAATCTGTAAAAGATATGAAAGTTACCGTACTTCAGCAAAAACCTTCAAAATCAGACTCTAGCGTGAAACTGCTGAGTTGCAATTCATATGCAAATTTGGCACCATCAGATTAGGTCTTGGAATGGCTAACTCATTACAAAAGGTAATTAGACCTCTTTTCACACTCCTACCTTCTCATCTATTGCTGTTATAGGGCCTACTTCCATACTGTTTGAATCAAAACAACTTGTTTGGTTTGCTAAAAAAGTCTAACACTAACAGACTACCTTTCTGGAACTGTTTGAATCAACATTTTGACCAACCCTTCTCTGCATGTGTATAAATACCTGACATACTGCAGTTTCCATTTCATGCATCTGAAGAGGTAGAATTATACCCACGAAAGCTCATGTAATAAATACAGTTTTCGGTCTTTAAGAGTGCCACAGGACTCCTTGTTTGTTTTGCTGAAATAGAGTAACATGGCTACTCCTCTGAAACTTTTCCACTCCTAGATTCCGATCACTGGTCTCCTTCAGTTTCCTCTAGGATGGGGTGACTTGCTGTCTCTCCCTGCTGGTTCTCGAGATCCAGTACTGTTGGATTGCTGAAGTGACTTTATAGAAAGGGTGGACTTTTGTGACTTAGCCTGAGTGCTATCACAAGTCTGCAAACAAGCAGTTTTTCACCTCACTATATCAGGATTACCATCCTCTAGCTAGACAGATTCTTTACCCTTCTCTAAGGCTCATCAGCCCTTCTCCTGGAGGCACTCTTAAGTTGAAGGGGAATTTTCGACACTCCCACTTCTAAGTGGCACTACAGGGGAAGACAGGTGATCTCTCTGCTTTGTGTTTCATTTCAATGACTCTATGGCAAACACAACAGTTCTGTTTATGTAGACCATTTGCTTCACCTTCTTGGATCACTGACATCTACTGGCTGGAGTAAAACTTGCTGATTGAGCTGGTTTCTCAAAGTTCTGAGTGGCCTTGGCATGGAGCTGTGAAATTACTAAATGACAGTAGATTTGTTGTTACAATATTTTATAGGTAACTTGTGAAAGAATTGAGGACATTACAAAGTCCTTGAATGAGAAACTTTAATCATAGCAAGAAACAAAGCTGCAAACTCAAAATGAATTGCTCTAATTTCAACCGGATTGAGAGAAAATGTTTTGCATTCTCATCGTTTCCCTGTTCTGGCTATTACATTTAGAAAGATTGCCTAGTTATGTTGACGTTGTATGGTTGCTGTGGGCGATGCTAGAATGGCACTTACATCACACATTTGTCACCAAGGGATTTACCATTTCCAAAACACAGTTAATGATTATAAAGCCTTATCCTGCAGCTAGATATATACATAAACCCGATCTGATTTCAATATTGGCAGGAAACCCTGTTGAAACAAACTGACTTACTCTGTTAATTGACCAAAGTTATTTTAACTTTGGCCCTGCTCCTGTTCCTAGTGCAAGAAATGGAAGTTGCGTCACTGAGACAGTGACAGTACAGCAGATACTAAGGCCCCAATTCAGGAAAGCACTTGCTAATTCCATCCATCAGGAAAACACTAAGCAAGTACTTAAGTCCCAGCATATGGTTAGAGTGGTTTTCTGGAACAGGGTTACTTTCCCTAAAACTGTAGTGACTTAAGATTTTTTTTATGTTATTTGATTCCAGTGGGGTTGCAAGGGGTATATAAATCAGCACAGAAATTATCTTTACAACTGAGACACGCATGAGGGATCATTTTTTATATAATTCAGTATTAAGTGAAATACACTTTTCAGAGCTAAAAGTACTGTAAATAACTAGCCAGGAAGGAAAAAAAATATTATATGAAAGTTGGATAAAGAATTCCATCTCATCATTGCTGGAATAGACTAAAGGAGTGAATGTTTGTGTTCCACTGGAATATATTACTTATGTTAAAGAACATATAGACATATTTAAGACAATATTGGATACATATATAAACTTTAATATGATTAAATATATAAGAATTTACTGATGATTTACTGACTACAGATAAATGGATTTATAAAGTGCATAAAGAGTTCTATAAATATCTATTTTATTGCTCAGTTTTATAGAAATTAATATTTAAAAGATACGGAATCACAAATATTTTAGTAACTAGTCAAGACAAAGACTTCAATTCATATACACATTATAGTGCTATTGATAAGGAAGTGCTCATGGAACAAGATAACAGTGTCCAATGGGATAGAGTCACCTCTGCTACAACAGTTTTGGACCCACATACCTCCTCGTCATGATTTACTTTAGGGGAAATTCACTTCCAGTCTCTTCAAATTGAAGAGTGGAAATTCCTTGAGGGGTTAGTTTGCCGGAATTGCAGAAAGTTTTTTAATATACATTTTAAGAGTGCCAGAACACTGGATTTGAACACAAGTGGACTTTGGGGATGTTTAGGTCGAAATTCATAGCTGGGAAAGCAGGGTTGAGGCCAGAGTGAAATGTGACAGGGAAGAATGGTAGGTAGATGAACAATGGATTAGAGCAGCTGGGGAGTAAAGCCACTCTTAATATTCCCGTGGATGTGGAACCATTCTTCATGGTTGCTGTTGTCAGGAGACCAGATTCAGAAGGACATGTCTGGCAAGTTTGCCAGCTCATTTATAAACCAATGTTGGTCACGTACATCCCTACTGCATGAATAGATTTCCCAATTTTGCTTAAGGGTAGATTCTACCATTAAAAACTACAGATATATTTTTTAAATCAAATATCTTCACCCTTTCCCTCACTCCTCCATGGATAAAAAGGAGCCTCATTTGGTGTATCTAAGTCACAGAAAACAATACAGCTGTTGTCTCCATAAGCACTCTGTCTTCCCTCTCTTGGCTCCGTTTCTGTTTTCTAGGGGTGTTGCACTGCCAGATTTCATACATACGCATTTTCAACAGCTGGCTCCCTTCTGACTTACTGATCCTCTGTTGGCTCAAAAGTAGATCTGTCTCTTCTATCACTGGCACAGAGGTTACCCCCAATGTTTCAGATCTTATATAACGGCCATCCACAGTGAGGTTGCCAGATAAGAGAATGCTGAAGAACTCAAGATGGTTCATGTCACCCCTATTGCAGCATCAAGGTCTGCACCTATCACAGCTGAGGAACAAACCTATTTATGCACTATAGTTATGTAATGCTTCTTGTTTACAGAGCACAAATTGTTCTAACAAACAATTAAAATAGAAAATAGCACATGGTTACAAACCGCTGAATATTCCCATTCACAGACAAAGGGCTACAGTTATCAAAAAAGAATGTGGCGTTGATGGCACTAACTAACTACAGCTAATGCATTCACTGATACAAGGTGACTCTCCAGTCTGAATTGGCTGACATCTTGTTTGCAAACTGTCCTCTTACACCTTGGTACTTCAGAAGTCTAATGCAAACATGTGATATGTACTCGACTGGGAATCTTTAGACAAAATGTGGTGAGTTAAGGACAGGTTTTCCTTTAATAAGCTTAGTGATTTTGTTATTGGTTTCTTTAATGTTGAAAATGTGGATAAAAAGTACTTGAAATAAGACATTTGGGGAAAATGGAAGACAAGAAGCTTCTCATCCATGGACCATTGAAGTCAATGGAAGGTCTCCTACTGAAGGGCACTAGATCAAAGTAGTCTTCCATTAAACTGCTTCATGTCATAGTGCAGGGAAATATGGTGCTCTTTTAGATAAACTTTAACAGTCAAATGACAGATAAATTGAATGCTCACTGACATCTTAAACTTTGACCAAATTTAAATTTTGTAAAGGAAGCTTTTATTAAGCCAAAGAACAGATGTCTATTTTTTAACAAAATAAACATTCCCCTCCACTGTTTGAAACCCAAACACTTCTTGGTAGCAAAAGCAAACTAACATTAACTGGTTTCATTGTCCACACTCACTTGTTATTCAATAATAGAGGTAAATAGATTTGTTGGTATGATTTTTAACTGGAAATATCGTATTAAATTAGCTAACACACTCACACATGCCATGAACAGGAATAGACTTTTAGCATAATATCCTCTTGGGAATGCTCAGTGCTCACTCCCATAATGCTTCAAAGCACAGTGACGGTCCACAGTGATTGACCCTGGATAGATTGGCTGACAGATAGAACTGATTTTAAAATTAAGCATTACATGAAACTGCTAAAAGAGTATCACTTTTCTGAAACAATTAAGCTTCGTCTTAAACTTGCATTTGATAAGAAGCTTCTACTCATTTGTTCAGACTTTTCGACAAGCAATGAGAACACTAGCTTCGTTAATGAAAACAACAATTCTGAATGGAATTGTTTGGGTGGTTATAGTAAATACTCATTGGTGTTCTCCTGAAAAAATAATAGCTGTGGGGAAGCCCTTCAACCTAAGTGTTCATCTAAGTGTTCATCTAAGTGTTCTGGATTTTTATGCGGTACAAATATTTTCTTCCTGCAGGATATTTGGGAGAAATTGAAATAAAGTTACAGAGCCAGTTTCTTTTGCTTTGTGCAGCACAATCCACATAGAGTTGGCCTAAAACTGGTTTAAATGACCTAGGAATGATCATCCAGTAGAAGGGTGAACTTCTACTGGTACAGACTTGGTGAAGGTCTCTTCCATCATTCAGTCTCCCTGCTATCTCCATAGTGGGAGAAAAGAGGCATTGCTAGTTAAGGGGGTTTGTTGTCTGTAGGGTCAGCCAGAAAAGAGAATTTCCATTTCCCCCAAATTGTTAAGGCTTTGACATTTATTTCTTTTCCACATTGGCATGAAGACTACAGTTTAAAAAAAATAGCCCACTGGTTAGTTCATGTGCTTCATACGTAGGAGAGACAGATTTCAGTCACGGATGCTCCGCCTCGTTTGGAGCAGAGACATTAACCTGGGTGTCCCACATCACAGATGAGTGCCCTAACCACTGGGCTATCAGCTCTTCTAGGGTATGGCTCCCTTTCTATTTGTCATTTTTGCCAGAAATTCCAGCATGGGTCCAAGAAACTTTCTCCACTAATTTTTGTTGAAACCAGTATCTTTCCACAGAAAGTTCTGGTTTTGACATATTGGCATTTTCTGTCAAAAAAAAAAAAATAAAAAAAATAAAAAATCCTTTTGTTGAAAGATCCCCAACCAGTTTTGCCCCATTTTCACTGTCAGTCTCCTGTGGTCCTTACATCTTAGAATAGGCTAGAGCAGCAAAGCAGCCCAATATAGAGCAGCCCTGGATTCAGGGAGTCAATAGGACTCAAATGTGTTAAAAGTGTTCCTTCTTAAACAGAGATTCTTTCCTAAAACGAGGCCTTACTTTTCACGGTTCTATAAAATATTCTCTAAATAGTCTACAAATAGATGCCCCAATGTAACATGCCGCTGTAGGCCATCACAGTCTCAAATCACAAAACCACAAGTGAATTAACATACTAAAATGTGTGGTTTCCCCCAGTTTTGTAGTTTGTTTCATTAACACAATCAGCAGAATTTGTAACAAGCACAGCACTGATCATCTCAGAATGGTCTTCACTGTCTGACAAAATGGCTACCCTCTTCACCATAGCAATCACGAGCCTGATGATGACCCCATCAGATGTAACAGTTTGATCAATCTAGCAATGATCGCAAGAATCTAATAAGAGACTGCATGCCAGATCCTCGGCTGATGTAGCCAGCAGATCTACGCCACATTACCAGAGTTTATCTTGACTTCCATAGAACTACATTGATTTATATCAGCGGAACGACTCTGGCTTAATAGAGAGAATGTAGTCAAGGAAATTTGAGAAGGATGTTAAATTTCAATAAATCGGTAGCATTTTCATGGTTTTATGAAGTCGTTTACATTTGACTGGTAACATCTGCAGCATAAGGAAAGATCGAAAAGAGGGAATTTTCAACATGTAAAATTGTCATCCACATCATCATGTAGCAGAGACTCCAGGGCAGATATATTTTACAAAGATCTAGTTGGTATGGGTGGAATCCACTCCTGACTTCCTAGCCCTTGTTCCAACCACTAACACAGGGGAGAAAAGGTGTATTTGCCTCAGAGATGAAAATGTAAAACATTAGAGAGGACCCGGAGTAACTCAGTGGAATATAGAGGGGCAGATTCTCTGCTGATATAAATTGTCATAGCCCCACTGACTGAGAATCTATTACTGAAATAGGATTTTAACCCTATTTTCTGCCTTCAATATATGGATAAAAAGATAAATGTGTTTTTAAACAGTTTAAAATGAGGAAAATGATTAAGATGAATCACAGAAGATTAGGGTTGGAAGGGATCTCAGGAGGTCCAATCTCTTGCTCCAAGCAGGACCTACCTCAACTAAATCAATATTCAACTTCATTTGAAAAACTGTATCCTGCTTCCCTAATCCACAAACTCTGGAACTGACTTATTGAGGCGTCAGCATAACTAGCCATGGTTGGGCAGCCTTTGAGGGATAGGAGGGGGGAAGCATTCCAGGATGGAGGGAGGGATTAAGATATGAGAAAAATTTTTACAGTAAGATTTTTGCTAACTCAAAGAATGTTGACATTTTCCAGGCTCTCTTGCAAAGGCCCAATCCTGAAAGCTGCTGACTGTCTCTTTAGGGAGCTCAGTACCAGATAGAATCAGACCTACAGGAATTCTCCTGGAGGACATATGATATAGAATGTGTATACATGTCTGCAGTTGCCAAAGGGTGAAGTAATTTCAGGAGGAATTTAATTTAGCCAGGGATGATTTCTGGAAATATTTAGAGTCAGTGATTGCATGTTTAAATTCTTGGACAAAAGAGAAAGTAATTGCATGTGGCCTGAGCTTGAAGAGCTTTATAAATATTTCTTCAACTTTTCCCCACCCAGCAGGCTTTTATTATGCTGTCTTGATGGGCACAGACAAATTCCTCAAGTTAAAGACAGCTTGGGAGTTAGGCTTGCATATGGAAGTTTCCTGAAATTTCTTTTCATGCTAAAGCAGGCAGGGAGAGAAAGTTGTTTTATTAAATGTAAGCATAAAACTAAAGAAATAAGTCAATTCTCAGAGATAAGCAATCAGACCTCATCTTTTATGTAGCAATGCAGAAATGAAAGTCATGAAAAAATGTAAATAAAAATTGGTTTGTCAGTCCTGTCCACTCCACACTGATGCAATAATGCAAATAAAGATAGTCGTGGGCTCTTTGGGGTAGAAAGTGTGTCTGGAAAAATTGCTGTTCCCATATACTTCAGAGAGAGTTTGAAGCAAATTACCCCTAGGAGTAGGAATCCTGACAAATTGTTCTATATGCATGTTGAAGTGTGTGAACCAAAATCAGCAGAGCAAACAAGGAGTCTTGTGGCACTTGTAAAGACTAAAAAAACTCAGTGGGATCTCTCCCACAAAAGATCCTGTGATAAATAAATTTGCTCGTGTTTAAAAGTGCCATAGGACTCCTTGTTTGTTTTGCTGAACTAGACTAACACGGCTATCCCCTTTGGAAGAAACCAGCAGGTTTCCCTCAGTGTACTGCTGACTCCTCATCCCATAACTGTGCGGCTCCCATTGCCCCCTGCAGCTGGAATACTTCAGAGCCCATATTTTCAAAATGAGCCTAAAGGAAGCTCAGGAAGTTTGCACATACCCCAGTTTCCCAATAAGTAATGGCATGCACAACAAACACGTGTGTGCAGATGCTGAGAATTCAGGTGATGGGCACTGTATAAGGACTTAGTATCTGGGTATTCCAGTTTTGTTTGATGTGATTTTCAACCTCTGGGACACTTGTGGCATTTACAAAATTGTCACTTATCGTTCCCCTCTCCCACAAATGATCTAATACTTAGCTCTTGCCAAACACTTTCCAGAGTATGGTTTAAGCCTTACTTAAGTAATTCTCACAACACCTTTTGGCGGAGGTAAGCAGGCACTTGGGGTAAAATCCTGTCCCCCGTTGACGTCAATAGCAAAACTTCCATGCTATTGACTTCAGTGGGGCTAGGATTTCAGCCTAATGGGGAATGTTATCTAGTAATTTGAGCAGAGGTTAGGATATAGGATTCCTACCTTGGACTAGTCACAGCCTTCTTCCCTCAGTTTCCCCATTTGTAAGTGAGGTTAATACATTACTTCACCACAGGGTAAGGGATGATTGTGATTTAAGTTAATTTTTGTTTGTAATGCAATTGTTTGAAATCCTTGGATGAAAATCATAGTGAATTGAAAATATTCATCAACTCAATTGTTCCTACATGTCTTTCCAGGCTTCTGTACTCTGCATGTGACAGGGAATTGCTCAAATGGAAGAGGCACAAAGGATCTTGTTTTATTCATGTTATTTGGTGAAAAGGCAGGGAGGAAAAGTACAGCTTACTGGGAGGAAAGAAAGATAGTCTTATCTACATCAAAAACACTACATTCCTGGACAAACAGGTCTTCGACTGGTGGAGCCAAATTGCTGGTAATTGGGAAAAAGCCAGAAAACCAGTTGTATGTAGGATATTGAAATATGTTCTTAAGTTAACTGAACTGTGGTGATTTCATAGGCTATGTCTACACTAGAAAAGTTAAGTCAACATTTGTTAAGTTGACTTTAATAAGGTCGACTTTAAGTCGACTTAAAATCAACCTTATTAAAGTCGACTTAACAAGTGGCAACACTTTAAGTTGACTTAGTCCAATTTGTTAAGTTGACTTAACTGCCCTTAGGTCGACTTAACAAAGTGGATTTATGCATCCACACTGGGCTAGGGTCGACCTAAGGAAGGATTAGGTCGACCTAAGGAGGCTTAAGTCGACCTAATGAGTGGTAGTCATAAAGTCGACTTAAGCTTTCATTAAGTCGACTTAAGGAATTTCTTAAGTTGACTTAATGAAAGCCTAGTGTGGACGTGGCTTAATTTAAATCGACTTAAGCCTCTTTAAGTGGGACTGAGAGACAGGAACTCCTAAATTCTAAAACAATTACTCAATGGATGGCCTTGGGAAAGTCACTAACTTTCTCTACACCACTGGGTATGCCTAAGGAAAATGGGAGAATGTCACAGAGATGTGGGGAGCAATTAATTACACGCACAAATCCTTTTATTCATGATGAGTGATAGGCTCTTTTAAATGGCAAAATGAAGATGCTGGCATCTGAAGATAGAGTGAATTGATTAGCAAACCTCAGACACACACTGACATCTACTTGATCCGTTCTGGATTAATTAGAAATCCATGAGGTCAATATCTGACTCCCGGCGATACCGACGAGAGATGGCAAAGAAAGTCTTTGGCAGACTCCGGTATGTTATTCCTGGAGCTATCTCCAGTACTTCTGGCAGTGGTGCTTCTGGGAATTACGTGTAGATCTGACTCCCCATATATTCACGTTCTCTTACGGAATTAGACTAGGTTAGCTATACAGGAAGGTTTTGATTATTCAAACATCTCGGGCAAAACTAAAGATTTTTGGTCAAGTGTGAGTTTTTTTATGCATTGGGGGGGTCAATGACATGAGAGAGGCACACACTGCCACCAAGCTGGGGGGAATGGCAGACACGCTGTAGGGCAGGGACAGGATTCAGGGAGACTTAGACAAATTGGAGCACTGGGCCAAAAGAAACCTCATGAGATTCAACAAGGACAAGTGCAAAGTCCTGCATTTAGGATGGAAAAATCCCATGCACTGCTACAGGCTGGGGACCAATCGGCTAAGTAGCAGCACTGTAGAAAAGGACCTGAGGGTTATGGTGGACAGAAAACTGGATATGAGCCAACAGTGTGCACTTGTTGCCAAAAAGGCCAATGGCATATTGGGCTGCATCAGTAGGAGCGTTGCCAGCAGATCGAGGGATGTGATTATTCTCCTCTATTCAGCACTGGTGAGGCCGCATCTGGAATACTGTGTCCAGTTTTGGGCTCCCCACTACAGAAAGGATGTGGACAAATTAGAAAGAGTCCAGGGAGGGCAACAAAAATGATTAGGGGGCTGAGGCACATGACTTACGAGGAGAGACTGAAGGAACTGGGCTTATTTAGTCTACAGAAGAGAAGACAGAGGGGGGATTTGGTAGCAACCTTCAACTACTTGAAGGGGTGCTCCAAAAAGGAGGCAGCTAGGCTGTTCTCAGTAGCAACAGAGGACAGAACAAGGAGCAATGGTTTCAAGTTACAGCTGGGGAGGTCGAAGTTGGATATTAGGAAAAACTTTCTCACTAGGAGGGTGGTGAAGCATTGGAATGGGCTACCTAGGGAGGTGGTGGAATCTCCATCTTTGGAGATATTTAAGGTCCGGTTAGACAAAACCCTGGCTGGGATGATTTAGTGGGAGTGGTCCTGCTTTTAGCAGGGGGTTGGACTAGATGACCTCATGAGGTCCCTTCCAGCCCTATGATTCTATGATTCTATTCTGTTCATTAGATTGGGAGAATTCAGAGTCGGGGCCTTCATACATGAGAAATTATGACCCTGCAGTATTTTAGTTCTGGCTCATCTTAAGGAGAATGAATTCATTACAAGATCACCCATCCAAATATGGCTGTGCGCAAATATTTTAATCATCCAGGTACGGTCTGTTTTAAAAATTGCGCTTCATAGAATTAGGGTCATTTTTGCTCTGCCCAATATTCTTTATAACAAAAGACAAATGTGCTTTGAAACCGAGTTATGATTTACTGTTTAAGTTGTGTACTTGACAATGTCAGCACAACCCCTTTCCTTTGAGCACTATTCTAGACACTTTACATGACATTTAACAGCATGGAAATGCCTTCACCGATAATTCTACTTCTCCTTCCTTAAAAAAAAATTACTTCCGTGCAATCTTCCTACAGTGACCTGTCCATTGACTGTCTCATGGTGCTCTGACAAGAAAAGAAAGCGAGAATAGTTCCTCAATCATCAGCCTTCCCTCCCACTCGTTAGGTACTCAGATTAGTAGTTTCAAAATGTGAATATGTCATAGTCTGGTTTACTCATGCAAGCTGAACAGTACTCTCATATTAGAATACATAGCATAGCTGTTCTGTGTTATATCTGAGTTAAACTGAATGCTGCTCAGGGCAGATATTCCATCTCCTATTTGTTTTCCAATATATACTGTGTGCCCTTGAGGCACTCCTTAAATAAATAAGATTAACAATAAGAAGCTAGGAGCTGACTGGATTTATTACCTGGCAAAAAATATCTGAACACAATTATCTCCTACATGGATGCTCTGCTTTTTTTCACTTTGGTCTCCCATCCCAAGCAGTTACTGCCTCATCCACTGGTGCCACTACATACATTTAGGCAAAGCAATAAGGAGAAACTGCCTGGATTTTTCATTTGAAAAGATAATTCTATGAAAGCAGAATTTCTGGTGAAACTTTGGTTCTGTAAGGACACTGGGAAATACATACAAGTGGAGGCCTTTTAGTCTTGGGTACAATAATTCTGTAAGCTCACATATAAAAGAAGATGGATAAAGATGGCGTGTATTTTATGTTGAACAAAACAAATCTATGCCTATTACACTGAAGTTAGACTAATTGAAAATGGAAGTTTTATTGAGGTCATTTTGGGATGGCTCTTGGGTTGATAAAGAGATTTGTACATCGCCTTATTGCTTCTGTATCTAGAACTTCCAAGCTTCTAGAACAGTTAGACTGGAAATACTAGAGGTATGAATTCCCTGACTTGAGATTAGCTAAGAAAGGCATGAAAGCTTACCATCTTGCTATACAGGGAGAGGGCAAAAGAAAATAACAGGTCTCCACCAATGTTACATTCCTGTGTGATGAACCGACACTGGGAAGTAAGGAATCCTAAGTGCTATGGACCCAAGGAAAGTAAATAAAATACTTAAAACCAAAAGGTGACCCCTGGTACTTCCCGCCTCAGTTCTCCTCTTCCAGCTCCAGTGGTGTCACTCACCTGGCTCTTGAATGGGCAGAGCTTGGTGCTTCTAAGTGCACTCTGCCCAGGGTAAAGGAAAGGTCTAACAAAACAAAATCTTCAGTAGCCTCACACGGATTCCAGTTTCAGTAATTCTCTCATCCATCATAGCAAGGGCTTTTCGTATCACCTTCTTAAGTGGGACCTATGGCTGCCCTTTACTAGATATGTTTGGCAGGGCAGGCCATTCTCTGTGAGGGTTCCAAGTCTCTGGAATTTGCTTCTCACCCCTCTCCCCACAAGTCCCCCAATCTTTGTTCCAAAATAGCCCACAGTTAGTGACCTTCCAGGAATGCTACCGAAAACATCTCTTTGGTAGTTTTGTCAGGGAGGGTATTCTTCCCTCAAAGAGGAAGGGATGGAAAGGGCTTCTTGCAGGCAGAGTCCTGCTGAAATGATTATTTTAATGCTACTGGGATCATTGCATTTATTGTGGTGTCCATGATTTGCTAGGATACCCAGAGCCTTGGCTAGGAAGTTTAAAATTTTGTTAAATCCAAACAAACAAACAAACAAATACAGGCTGTTAGCCTGGGGATCCTGTATCCTGGACTAGCTGTCCTTAAATGAATTCTGCTTCTCAGGATCTTCTCCCTCTAAGGTGTCTCTCCCATTATGCAAGACCCTCCCTTTGGGTCCTCCTGTGCTCAGTCTTTTCCAGGCTTTCCAGACTGGTCCACCTGAGCTCTGCTCAGGCCTGTCCCACTGCAAAAGCTTCCCAGTACTTCCGGCTGCACACTTCTCACTGTTCCAGGAAGGCCTTCTTGCTCCCTAAAGGTATCTTCCCTTTTGAGATCCCTTTATCAACTGACCCTATCCAGTCATGTGACCACTCTGCATTCCTCTCTTATTATGCAGTTATGGTCCTTCCTGGGCAAAAGAGTTAACATTTTCTTGTTAATTAACACATAATGGCTGCCACTCTCAGAATATAGCAGAGATTTTAGATATTAAAAGATAACGGAACACAGAAGAAGCATCACAGTTCCATAGCTGCAAACACTACGTCAACTTTTTGACCACCCCCACCCCGCCCCAACACGAGAGATATTGTGTAATGAAGAAAACAAAATTGTAGGACTAGAAATCACCATGTTTTAGGCTGATGGAAAGTCCTGTTGTTGCCTAAAGTTAATTCCTAAAGGCTCATCAAACATGTTTATAGGATAAATGCTAAGATTAAAACAATCACAAATATACTTCTAAGGCAATTGAGCAGGAGAATCTAAAATGTAGGAGTGGTGGGATTGACAGACTAAGATAACACAACTGTTGTCATCATATTAAAATGATCTCAGAGGACTGAATTATTAACCAACTATGGTGTGAAATCAAAATCTTGTAATTTATAAAGGAAAAAAAATGTTCCAGGCATACAGACAACTAGTTATGCATGAGTGTAGTACATACAAACCACAAAGTTAGATGAGCCCCAAGAGAACTAATAATTCTGCAAATATAACTTATTCAATATATTCAAATGAAAAAACACCATCTTTTACCACACCCCCCAATCATTTATTGCATATTTTTCTTTAGGGGGACTTTTTTTCCCTAGTTAACTTTCATCTGTCATTTAGTGGCATGAAAGACATTAATACAGGCTAAAAATCATTGCCCACATGGCTGTGAGCAACTGTAAACAGTCGGCATTTGCTGCCATAAACAATTTAATTTTAATTATCCTTTAGCAAATGGTTGAGTTCTGAATGTAGTCAGAATGTTTTCATCTTTCCCTGAAAAACTGTGAAATTCAGCTAAACAACCAGTTCCTGAGACTGTACGAAAGATTTTCTTAATACGTGTTAGTAAAACTGCTTCAAGTGAAAGTTCATTTTAACACCATTTAATTGTTTGAACAAGAAAGGAGCTGCTGAGGGGACAAACTCCTTTGGCATTCTCTATTTGGCTTTCAGTGTAGCTCTGTATCCACAGTTCTATCAAGTTTCCAAAACAAAACAGCCACAGTTCCTTTACTGCTGTCCCAGTTTTTTATTCTGACAGTATTAGTCAAAACTTCACCATGATTGGTCAGCGCATGCCAATGAGATCATGTCACACCATTAGCCATGTTTGCCTCCCCACGGAGGCCACCATCAGTGCTGTTCAAACTACTGGCCCTAATGGTGCTGCTGAGCGCGAGACGCGTTATAACTTAACTACCATTTATAAAAAGTAGAGAAAGGGGAAATAGAAAGAGCCAACAAAGGAGAAAATGCAGTGATCCAAGGGAGGGCAGTCACAGAGATGTCAATAGTAAGAGATTTGACCACAGGGTGATAATTGGAAGGGTTATCTGTATCAAAAAGGAGAAGCTGCTGTGAAGTGATGAATCATCCCTGAACTAGAGCCTGATTAAGCCATATGCACTGATGAATCATTCCTGTGCTAGGCTCCAGCCAATCCAGAAACCAGGAATTGGTCTGGTGACTCTTAGGGCAGGTACATAAACCTCAGAGGCGGCACTGCAGCTTGAAGTGCTCCATGTCACTTCAGGGTTTGGAACAGGGGTGTAGCTATGGGTGGGCCCAAGTGGGCCCAGGCATACCCAGTTGGCCAACAGGCCTGCCCACCCCCACCTGCCACAGTGCCTTGGTTGTGACTGTGGACTGGCCAGCAGCTGGCAGCCGCTAGCGGCAGCACTGTGGGCAGATGGGTGGTAGTGGGCTGTTCTCTGCCCACACAGCTCTGGTTCTGGGCAGCTGCTGCAGTCTTTGTGTGGCAGGGGCTGGGCTGACTCTCCCCCTTTCTCCTCCTCCCGATGCTCCAGTTGCTAGACAACTGGAGTGTCATCAGGAAGTTCCAGTCACATGACTGGAAGCAGGACTGGCTGGGCCCACCCTGGAGAGTCAGGGGCTCGGCCAGAAAACAGGGGCTGGCTATGCCCCTGGTTTGGAACTTTCCCTTGCCTGATAGTTACAGACTCCTCAAGACTGGCTTTCACTTTAGCCTCACTCCAACCCTGCTCCGGACTCCTGATTCTGGGGCTTACCCCCCCACCCTGGGTTGGACCAGTAGGCCTTCAAAGAGGCATTTACAAACATTTTCAGTAAGTGCTAACTCATAGACTAAGGGCAGAAGGGACCCTCATAATCATCTGTGCAGATCACAGCATGTTCAAAAGAATAGAAAGCACACGCTTGTGAAATTCACATAGAGAAAAATCTACATATGTCCAGCCAAGAACTGATTCCACTCTCATGGAGGAAGACAACTCATTCTGAATCACAATGATCTTCTTATCACAGTAATAAGCACTGAATGGTCACCACATTCAAATAACTTAGATTAACTAGATTGTTTATTAACCAGCATAGGTGCTGTGATCAGAATTTTACAACATACTTCACTTCCTGGACAGCCTCAGCATAAGATTTGAAAAACACTTTATGCCACACTCAGTCCATCTCTGAACAAGATTTCAATCACTAATCCTCTTTCTCCTTTCAAGTTTCACAGCTCATTTGAAGACCATGATGACCTAGGAAGATGAAACCAAAGAAGAGGTTATTTAGAAGCATCGATCAATGACAAGAGATAATTATACCTAGTCAGCAGTAAACCATTTTGGCTGCAAGACAATATTCTTCTTCAGAGCCCTTGAAAGCTCATCAGGTTCCATTAGCTCAGTGGTAGAACATCAAAGTAGGCCTTTTACCCAACAAGAAAATTGCTGGCCTCAGAAAGGTTGAGGTAATGGTTAGACATAACAAGACCACAATTTGCACTCTTCTTACTCTCATTTCCATCTCAAAACGAAAGAGTGGCTATCTAAGTAAATTAAGTATAGGACAGTACTATTATGGCCATGAGGTCCTGAGCTATCCGTGATTGCTATCCTACACATGAAGTCACCCCAAACAATTAGTTCAGACGACTCAAAGAACACTGTGCTGCAAGGTACTTGTATAACACTATTACTCTTTTCTTAATCCCATTCTGAGAGTCAGGTCCCTGGAAGCATTTGCAAACTGCATGTACTGGTTACACACATTGTGGGTGAAATCCTAGCCCCACTGAACTCAGGATGAAAATCCCATTGACTGCAACAGATCCATAATTGGGGAAGATGTCCTTTTGTGATTAAGGCTGGATGCACACAGTGCTATCGCCATATTATCTTCCTAACCCTCCACTATTTCATGTTGAACAGACTGTCCAGTTGAGTAGTAATGGACTAGTCATTCACCTTATCTATCCGGGTTTCTGCTATGTATGCAAATTCAGGGGCATCACCCTTAATAAAGATAATCTAAAGAGATAATACAGGTAAAATGCAATAATTCAAAAGATGTGAACATGAGCCTGCCAAATTCCAGCCTGAACACGAGTCGTTTGGGTACAGGATGCTTGATAGCTGTGGTAACAACTTTATTCTCATATACAGAATAGTCAAATGGACTAGAACTTTGGCTATATAATTTATATAATGAGCATCTGACTTAAATTATCAGTGCTGAAGAATGGGTGGGGATATTTGGATAATTCTTCATTACTTAAAGGTAAAATGAACTAATAGATATTTTACCTCCTACTACTATGTGATCTGGAATGTTATCTCAGATGCCAAACACTTGAGTGAAATTAGGGTTTTATTGTTTATTTCATAGAATCATAGGGTTGGAAGGGACCCCATGAGGTCATCTAATCCAACCCCCTGCTAAAATTTCTCTTAGAACTGCTCCAAAAAGGAAGGCCAAGTTGAGCTGGGACATGCCAACACCTGTGAAATGGGTAAAATGCTCCTGCTATTCGTAGAATCACAGACCTGGAAGGGACCATCAGAGGTCATCAAGTCCAGTCTCCTGCACTCATGGCAGGACCAAGTACCCACTTCTGTCATCCCTGACAGCTGTTTGTTTAACCTGCTCTTAAAAATTTCCAGTGGTGGAGATTCCACAACCTGCCTAGGTAACTTATTCTAGTGGTTAATGACCCTGAGAGTTAAGAATTTTTTCCCTAATGTCCAACCTAAACCTCCCTTGCTGTAATTTAAGCCCATTGCTTCTTATCCTATCATCAGTGGTTAAGGAGAATAATTTTTCTCCCTTTTCCTTGTAACAACCTTTTAGGTACTTGAAAACTATTTTAACATTCCTTTATAAATACTTTGTATGTAAAAATGCAAATAGTGTATGTTCTTATTGAGATTGTAATTAATGTATTTAGGAAGGGAATCAATATCAATTATTTTTATACAATGAACCTTCATGTAAAGTTAAGTCATTTAAAAAAAATAATATCAACTATATAAAAATAAAGGATAAAGTTCAGGCCATATTTATAAACACAATACCAAGTTTATTTTCACAAAACTTAGAGGCCCAAATTTTTGACAGCAGCCTCTATTTGGAAGCCCAACATGAGTGCACTTGAGTCTATTTTTAAAAGTAGCTGAGCACTTGAAAAGCCAATTAACTTGGGCAAATTGTTCAAAGATTTGGCTAAAATATTATTTTAGGTTGGTCTGGCTGAACATATTGCCTAGCACCAGTGTGAGAGCCGGAACTAAGAGTCAATGCTCACGCACAGGCCCGTATTCACTCTTTTAGATTTAACTGTGTCTAAGTAAAATCATAACTTATTTACTTCATGAGAGTTAATTTTTAGATGGTGAAATGAGGCCCCAATAGCAGTCAAAGGGAGTTCAGTGCGGCCAGGATTTCACCAACAATGTGAGAATGAAGGACTTGCTGTTTGCACAGCTTCAAAACAAAGCTTTTCTTTAGTTTTGGTTTCCTTTAGATTTACATGCTGCAGTTTCATTAAGTGAAACACCACAAGTAGCATTTTGGATTCACAGCTGTGATACTGGAGATGAGATTCTAACCGCTAATGAGTTATCAATATATTTTATTACATTACGTGATATGGGCAGGTCAGTGAAGCAGCTGGTAAAAAATCCTAGGGAAATGGGATATTTCCTTTTCATTCTATACAGCAGCCTTTGTAAAAAAAACGAGTATGTGTACAGAGAGAGAACAGAATCCAAAAGGAATAAAAGGTACTCAGTGGCACTTATTTTATTTATTATACTTTTATTAATATTTTATTTTGACAAAATGCCATAGTTCTACTGTAGTAGGAAGCGTTAACAGTACTGTTCTATTGGCTAGTTACAGCACAGTGAGACTTTAGACAAAAAACGCATATCTGTTCTCATGAGAGTTTGTACCAACTCTTCCTTTGCTTACTTTAGTGGGCAAATATGCTCCTTCCACATGACCCCAAAAATGAGTCTTTAAAGGCTAGAAGTCGCAGCAACAAAGTTTGCCAGCTTGGTATTTTGTCCAGATGTGTATAAATGCACGTGGCTCTCCAGCACTCTGGAACATATTTGTCAAGAAGGGAACAACTAATAACAAAATTTCATGTATCAATTTGCTTATTTTCCAACTAATTTATAAAATAGTGGGGTTTCCCCCCTACACTAATGCCTTGATCAAAGACCAGCAAAATCATTTGAAAGACTCCCATTTGAATCAGACCCTAAGGTTGTGTCTACACTTACAAGTTAGGTAGACTTAAGGAGGCTTAAGTCGACCTAAACTACTCCGCATCCACAGGGAATAAGTCAACTTAATAACACCTAGTTTTAGGTCAACTTAACGCTTAAGTCGACCTTATTAGGTTGACTTCAGCCAGTATGGACAGGGATTAGCAACTAAGTCGACCTTATTAAGTCGATTTAAAGTGTTAAGTTGACTTCATAAGGTCGAAAAGGGGCTATGTCTACACTAGAAAAGTTAAGTCGACTTTTGTTAAGTAGCCTTAATAAGGTCGACCTTAAGTCGACTTTATAAAGTTAACTTAACTTTTCTAGTGTAGACATAGCCTCTGTGCCATTTGTAGTGTGCCACATTCAAATGTGTTTTGAACTTGTAACAAAGCAGTAGTAGCACTTTTCTTTAGCAACATAACCATAGAGCTCTGGAATAGGTGGAAATCGTCAATAACCAAGCAAAGAAACAAAGTGTCTGTCATAGGCTTGTTTTGTAGTGCTACATAGTCATACCTATTAAATTCCTGTGTTCCTTTTAAATTCTCAGCCTATCATTATTAGTTGGCTTACGTCAGTTGTACATCCGCAATCCTTAATTTTGTAGCACTTAGGATCTCAATAATTTATTTTTCAACCAACTGCTGAAGTGACTCATCAACAGGAAACATGGCTTAAAAAAAAGAACTTCAACAAAAAGATACATTTATGTTGGGGAAGAGAGATTGTAGGATTTGCTAGGAACACGATCATTTTTCAGAAAGAAGGCTGTTTACTTACATTTTCTCTGCTGCTACGGTAACAGAAAGAGTATTGTTGTTTTGTTTTTAATTAAACTTTTTAGCATACATCTCAGCCACAGTATTGGCTTTTTAATATATGAATATTAAAATGCACATATGCTTTATATTCCACATTCTGCATTTATTCACTGCGACATTCAGGATTCTGTCCATCAGAGTCGTACATTTTCAACAGCATCCTACTACAGTTCAGAAAAGACAAGGGAGGCAGAGGAAAGCATTGAGTTAACCCACTCTGTCCTGAAATTTGTATGTGCTCAGCTCAGACTATTCATCTTCATTAATAATTATTCTTCTCACTCATATGTAGCAGCAGCCAGTAATTACAAAACACTGTGCAAATATTAATCCTTGCACCACCCTTGTGAGATAGCCAAGCATAATCTTCACTTTAGAAGATTGGGGAGATAAATTACTAGAGGTTAAATATATGTACTAAGCACCAGGGTAATATGCTCCATATTACAACCTACACAGTTGTTAGAGCCTGGAATAGAACTCAGGAGTTCTGACTTCTGACCTCCTATAGTAAGTACTAGACTGTGGGAATGTAGCAATTGCCATACTGTATCAGGTCAGCTGTCCATCTAGCTCAGTATCAGACAATACCCCATACCAGAGGCTTCAGAAGAAGGTGTCAAACCTATAGTTGATAGATGTGGGATAATCTGCCCCAGTATTTGAGGTCTCTTTCTGATCTCTAATAGTCAGATGTTGGCTTGCTATTCTTGTGGGGTCAGATTTTAAAAGGTAGTTAGATGCCTAAAGATGCAGATATGCATACAGTGGTATTTTCAAAAGTACCTGTGCAGCTAAGCCTTTGAAAATCCCACCAAATGCCTATATATATAAATAATTATCCTGCTTTCCCTCATTAAAATGCTTAATTTTCCCAAGAAATTATTCTTTACTTGGTATGCACTAACCATATGTTCACTGCTAAACAAGATATGAAAGAAGGTACCATCTCTGCAACAGTGTGCACAATCTATTACAGACCGACAAGAAAGCATGCATTGGGAAACCCAGAAGATGGTGAGAAGTGAGGTCTTGATCCTACAGTGGGATGGGTGTGGTTGGACCCCTGAGTCTGCATAGCATCCCACTGAAGTTAGTAGAGCCATGAATAGATGCAGAAGTCTGCCTGTGTGTAGAATTGGGACATTAAAAGCATTTTTCTAAAGATGTGATCATTGATAGCTTTTACATGAGAACACTGGACTTACATTAATAAGGTAATAAGTTGCCATATGGCTAAGCTGACTATACTTTGTGTGTAAAGGTTAATTAAAACAGGTAGCAAAGCTTACAAAAGAATATGTGATTTAATTTATATTACAGTTTTCCCCTTGAACATGTTGCATACTATTTAGAATGGAGCAAAAAACCACACACCTAATTAAATAAATAGAACAGCTTAGTAAATTGGGCCAATTACTCCTTCAAAGAATCCATTAGACCATCACTACCAGCCATTATTATTCCTCCTTTTGGCAAAACCTAGCTTGAGTGTTGAAAAACAGGTCTTATATGGCCTCATACTATAAAATAACTGACTAAATCTGAGTAAAGAGTAGCTGATTTTATCCATCTATGATTCAGAATGACTGGTCCATTATGCTAATATTTTCTGTCCTATTTGATATTTTGGAGATCAGCAGAAGAACATGCACTTACAGCCACAGGAGATGGTACTAACCAATTTCCCAGGTTGTTCCGTTCTCCCACCCCCATTTTTCATTTCTTTTTAATGAGCTTTATTGAAATGAAATTCCATTCACATTTGATAGATACTACATTTCGCAACTAAAACACATAGCAACTGGAAGCAGAAAGTAGAGCATTCTCTGGGGCAATGTTTACTGCTACTGATTTGGCAATAGAGATGCCATGGGAAGAGGATCTTTGTGAGTCTTTTCTTGTGGCCATTCTTAATGAGGGAGGAAAAAAATTGGTAAACAAAATCAACTACAGAATTTCAAAGACTAGTAAGTATTGGAAACCTATCAGAGAATGCCAGTAAATCAGCATACACTTGCTGAACTCAGAAGGATTTATTTAATCAGTCAGTAAAGCACATTGTTCATATAAGTCACAAAAAAGCAGAATGGAGTAAATGCTGCAATATTTTGCCATGAATATTCACTTAGAATGAAAATTTGTTTCCCTTGAGTTTGTGCTCATTGGGTGTTTGTTTTTAGCAAATATCTTGGTAAGCAAGCTCACTGGCAAGGATGTTTGCAGAAACAAATGTTAGAGGATGTTTACAAAAAGAATGACTTGAACTCATGAACTTGAGTATTTTGCCAAAAACTTGATTTTCAGGACTTATGGTCAACCAATCAAGGAACAGAAGCAATGCCATGTGATGCCATGTTGATTGTCAAACTTAAAAAATGAGCAAAGTCCCATCCCTCTAAAATATACTGCACAAGAGGACCCCAGAGTCTATGTGGAGTCACATCATTGTCTTCAGTGGGGGTCCCCTGTAGTCCTGGGATCTGTTCACACACTTTAAACCTTAGAACTGGTGTCTCTGCATGGATAATTTGCAAGCTGAAAAAAGACTAATTTTGTTGAAATAATTATATGCTACGACTGACTTCTGTGACTTCTCTTTTTAAGAATTTCACAGTGCAATTGTTAGTATTTTATCAGAAGTTAAGGATTGAAATAGACCCACACTCCTAAAACAGTGCTCCAGTCCTGATGTCAATCCTTTGCTGCCTCCTAGCACTAATATTATTGCTACCTTGGGGCTACCCGTTAGACCAAATTATCTGCAGTTCAGAGTCACATGTCAGTCTCAAACTTAACCTTAGGGCTGGAGGCGGGAGTTGCCCTGGGCTATCTGTTGCTTGGGGCCACCTGCTGGCTCCAACCATACATGCAAGTCCTATGCTCATCCATTTTGCCCGTGGCCACCTCCTACTTTCAACTATACCCCTACCCAAACTCTACATGCCAGTTTCAACCTTAAGTCTGTCCAACAGCACCTGTTGGGTGAAAATCCAGTCTTTGGATGAGGATGACCTGCTGATCCCAACTATAACTCCACCTTTTTGCCACCTCCTGACTCCAACTGTTTTGCGAGGGCAGGGCTGTCAGCCAGTTGCATCTCCAGCCATATCTCTAGCCTGGGGTTAGGTGTCAGCCCAAACCCAATCCTTGCCTGAGCTCCTAGTTCCTACTCTAACTCTAGCCCAGGGCAAATCCCAGCCCCAACCCTAGCACTAGCTTATGACCATTTGCCAGGTCCAACTCTAATACTAGCCCTTTGCGTCTCCTGGGTACTGCATTAGACCTTGACCCAGGTTACTTCTCAGCCCAAATGCCATATGTAACTTGGAGCCACCTGCTAGCCTGAGACATAATCTCATGAAGCCTTGTGGACACTGGCTGGCCCAAGCCCGAGGCATGAGCTCATTTTTTCAGTAAGGACTCAGCTATGCAGAACAGCATATAGAAGAGTAGAATACAATAGGAAATTCTGCTCTTGTGCCCACTGAAAACAAGCCAGCTATCCCTCTGACCATGTATTTCCTGTTTTCATTGTCCCTGGTCTTAATCCAACCTCCAAAGTTGTTCTAGAGGCTCAGTCTCACAGTGCACCACTGTACCAAACCAAACACTCCTTTCCAAGGATTGTTGGCGATTTCAGGGACTGAGCATGCTGCCCCCCTGTTAACCCTGCCAGCCTACGACGTGAATGACTGTGCGCAGGAACAGCTATGCTGTTGCCTTTTACTATAGTCTTTGGAGGTTTTGTTTCAGGGAAGGGTGGCTTGTGCTACATTTAGCTGGCTTGATGTGTTTGTGTTTCAGAGATTTGGTTTGTGGCCATTCTCTGCTGGGCATCTGTGTGTGGATGGCTATTTAATGGAGTATCTGAACTTACATGATGAGATCATTCTTTGTGAGATGTAGCACTTTGGGACCTGGGTTTATCTTAAGAGCTTCTCTGCCTATGTGTGCAAGTACCTTCTTAAAGTTGACTGTGTTTGTAGTATACCGACACTGTACCTAAGTGGGTAATTAGATCCAGATAATGACTGAAAAGCTGATTTTATGCATTCAGGACTGATGTATTGTTTGATGGAGCACAAAAATGAATAAGAAACCCATAGAGAAAATGGAAGAGGATTGGTAACATTAACAAGTAAAAGGAAAAATGTGGGAGGAGGGGGTCATCAGTGAGTCCTTCAGTGACTTTGAATGTATGGGGCTGAATGACAGCAGACAGAAGAGTAAGAAGATAATGTGGCCAGCTTAGTTGTAGGACACAATATGCGGGCAGATTCATAGGCTTGCAAAACTTTAAACCTTGAAATGAGAGACCAGGTGTAGACAATCAGGTACAGTGTTGGGATACCAAGGAACACACTCCAACTCAGATCTAGAAATCTGAAGCAATTATAAACAAGAAGGGAATATTATTAGTACTTATTTCTTTAGCACAAATAAGAGGTTTGGTGTTGTTCAAACAGAAGTATAGTCCTACGTCGTAGGAGATTGAAGTTAGATTTCATAGTAGAATGATTAGTATGGCTAAATTAGCAATACTGACAGCCTCCAAAGGGAACCCATCCAGTCTTCTTCATATGGAAGGATGGTGACTGCAATGCACCTCTGGGTGGGGCTGCAAAAAGGGGAGAAAAAAGAAGGAATCCTCCAGGAATGTGAAACAACTCCCCATCACAGAGACAGAGAGTCACTTAGAAAGATAAATAAAATGCAGATATAGACAAGATATCCCCGTTGGTTTTCTATTTATACAATAGAGCAAATGCTACAAGGAAAATTATTCAGTTTCCAGGAATGGGAAGATGTTAAAAAGTGAGGCTAATCTAACCTTGAAGTTTTCACTCCAGCACTACTTACTATCCCATTACCCCTAGAGCCCTGAGTTGACCAAATGCTTTGTAATATGGGCGATATTGTACATACAGTAAATGTTGGCAAGTTTCAGCTGAATTAGTTTATTCATTCCAGGGGGAATATCTGCAGGAACCCAAATACTTTTTGGGTGCAAGGCAAGTTGAATGATTCACTCTGCAGGTATTTTGGCAGTACCTACAGATACTGTGTATTTGTACTCTGCCCATCTGTAATGAAAATACACAAGAGATGGACGGATAACAGGGGAGGAAAACAAAATAGCTATGTTTATTGAGCGTCTGCTGCACAGTAATAAGGTTGAAAGCACAGATGTTATTTATGGAGCTCCTTAAAGCTAAAAAAAGTGACTTGCTTTTCACTTAAAAAATTGACAGGGTCAATTAAACTGATACAAAAAGGAAAATTAACATTGAAAACAAAAGTTTTGAGAGGAACAAAATTGCACTTGTGTAATATTAACCCGAATTTAGCAAAAATTCAGTAAAAAGTGTCAGTGGGGCACAGAACAGTACAAGGAGCAATGGTTTCAAGTTGCAGCTGGGGAGATGTAGGTTGGATATGAGGAAAAAATTCTGAACTAGGAGGGTGGTGAAGCATTGGAATGGGTGACCTAGGGAGATGGTGGAAGCTCCATCTTTGGAAACTTTTAAAGCCCAGTTAGACAGGGCCCTGGCTGGGATGATTTAGTGGGAGTAGTCCTGCTTTTAGCAGTTGGTTGGACTAGATGACCTCATGAGGTCACTTCCAGCCCTAATATTCTATGATTCTATGAAAAATATATTATATATCTTTCTCCATATATGTAACCAGATCTTCAGTCTCCATCCTACAGTGCAAAACATCCAAAAAACATCTATAGGTTTTCCTGCTGTAGGAAGACCCAAGTGTCATAAAGCTGGTGTAGCAAACTCTATGCCACTCACTCTTGGTTCCCACTATGCAGGGTGGGACATAGCCAGGGTGCACTGTGCTCCAGTGATCTCTGGCGGATGAAACGTTGGTGACAGTGGTATAACTTAGTTCAGCCCTGAGGACTTTAGATGGCCCCAGAACTGGGGAAGCAGAATGCTGGCTCAGAGAGTCTACTTGTTATCCTTCCTTGAGTGCTGCACCATCACAGCTCAGCCAGACCCAGTAATCTGGCACCTTATATCTGTCTTTAAAAGGGTTAGGTTCAGATTCTGATCTCATCTACACTGATGCAAATCAGGAGCAAAGTGCCCACTGAAATTGGAATTATACTATCATAAAATCAAGTGCAAGTTAAATCAAACTCAGACTTTCTATGCCCTGAACACTGAGTGAAAATGATTATTCCTGCCGCGGTCACTGGATGATGGCACATTGGTCTAGCATTGGCCAGTGGACCGTTAAAATATCAATATTTACCAACAGTTGTCATGGTTTTTCCCTGGACTAAGTACAGAGAAAATCTGTTGAATCATAGCTATCTCTAAGTAGCAAACATTAACAAGTGCTGCGATTTGAATGGTGCTGATGAATCCAGGGAGGCTGGTCCTGATGGGGGCTCTGAGAAGAAGAGCCACTCATCTCCCTTCTACACAGAGCAGAGAGACAACATTCTGCAATTTTGCCATCAGTTTCATTAGTGCTAGGCTGGGCTAATGCAGCAGAAATGCTAACACATTGTCACACACAGGAGCTATTAATGTGGTCAGTGGGACTTATAAAACCATGCCGGAAATTAATGACAGGAAGGCTAAACAACAACAAAAAAGCGTTGCCATGACAGTACTGTATTAGCAAAAGAGATAGCTCAGCCTTTAGACAAGTAGCTAGACGAGACGTGGTAAGCACAACGCAGAAGGCATTTTGAGTGTCTAAATCCCAGTTTATGGATGCAGAAGTCTCTTCAGTTCAGGTCACACTAACAAATGGACGGGGATTGAAGAGAAACCTCTGCTGTGTCTGACATAATAGCAATGTTGGCATCCTGCTGCAAAATATGGCTGAGCTGAGAGCATCCACTGTATCATTCCCCAGGACATACGGCATGATAAAACAGCAAGATTTAGGGCAAGAACTGTTGGCACGACTTAAGGGAGGAATGTTGTAAGAATGTTCTTACAACATCGCACAGGGATTTTTTATGGCTCCCAAAGTGAGCCACAGACTAGAGTGGAGGGAAATTAGCAGACAGGGGAAAGGAGTGGGCATTCTGTTGGGTTTGTGCTCCTGCTCATCAGCATGCCAGCCCCTGGAATTGTGCTTCCAGGAAGTGGTGAAGTAATCTGCTACATGTATTACCAGGATAGCATCTGAACACTGCTTAGATAGTAGACAAATCACTCTTGGCTCTGTAGTTATACAGCAGTATGGTCCATTTCTTTGTCCTCATCTTGGAAACTTTTCATTATTGGTGATTAATCAGGGGCATGATTAGAACAACCTTTGGATACAGGATGTTGGTTTGCCTCCTCCTGGAAATACAATATGGATCTTCATTTGAAGACCTGGGAATTGAAAGCCAACTCCTTACAAGACAGAAATATACCTTTCATTCTTTATGATCTTATGCTATACCCAATAACAAACTAATTTCCTTCTGGGAGCAAGGACTGATGGAGTCACAATTCCCTTCTACTACTGAGACAACTCAGCTACATACTGCCCCTTGCTCAGGGCAGATTGCAAAGCAACTATCTAGCTGTATGAAATGTATTAGGTCCATGGTCCAATCCTGTATTTTTTACTACATTGGGAAGTCAGTGGAGTTCGGGGTACATAAAAATGCAGGATCATGCTCCTACGAGCAAAGCAGAAGCTCAGCCTGAAAAAAGTATACATCCAAATCAGTCAACCAAAAGCCTTCTTCATGCAGTTCTATATTACTTATAGTAGGTGTGATCTGCAGGGTATTTATGGTATTTATATCTGTTGTTACCCATCTGTATTTCTAGACACAAAGTCCAATGGCTTACCTTTAAAAATTGTTCTAAATTTGGGCCATATCCTTCTTTACCTGAAATGAACTGATATTTGTTCGAAAATAACTCGTGGGAGAAAAATGAACTGAGTACTTATATGTTGAAAGTACCTATAAATCTATATAGATAAGAATCTCCGAATCTAAATTTACAAACTTCATTCATAACAGAGTCAATTTCATTCACCTCTGAAATGCAGATATAGGAGAGCAGAAGCAGCTCAAACCACAACAGTTTAGGACAAGAAGTGAAGAAAAATAAGTGAAAGTTTTGGAAAGGTATTTGAGATAAGCAAAATGTTATTAATCAGACTGGAAGCGGGCCATTATTATATGTTTGTTTTTCATTCATGTTTTGGCACCTGAAAAAATCCTTTTAAAGGACTTGTTTTTTTCATGCAAATTATAATTACAGCTCTTGCAAACTAGCACTCATCTTATTTAGTATAAAAAGATTGCTTTTCCTCTTCCCACATAAAGGTAGGAAGGAGTTGCAGCTGACATCACATGGAAGAGAACATACAGTCTGTAGTGGGCATTATACAGGTAAATGAAATAAGAACATAATATATGGTAGGGATCTGCTTATCCCAAACAATCTGATCTTACATGTAAAGCTGTTGCTGGTTCTTGGAGCCAACATGGGTTTACCAAAAAAAACATCTGATCAAGTCAGTGTTCAACATAAAAAACATCCCTCTAATTCTCCTATGTCCACATTCAGCAGCAGCTGGAGGAAAAGCATTAATAAGCAGGATTTGTTCAACCTTTCATGAAAACACAGTGCAAAATGTGTGGCTTATAAATATTTGCATCCTACCGCTGTCTTTAGGAAAGATCACCTGGGCTGTATCTCACTGGGGCCCTTTTTTTCTTCTTGAGAGGAACAGCAGAGCTGTTAACAAGTTTCATTTCCACCACTCAGCAGCTAATACATGATTTCTCAGTCTGATCACACTTCTGCTCCAAATGGCACTTCACAAAGAAAAGCCGGTAATCTGACATTTTCCCTTAATGTTGGGATGGGGGTAGGACGGATGGTTTACCCAAATATATGAGCAAGGAGCTGGAAGTCTCAAAGTGCAGCAAGGGGGCTTTTGGATGGTGGGTAGAGGGGTGTATTATTGGTGGTGAAGGGATTAAAATTTAAATGTGAATTGAGTCACTAAATGTGTGATGCCATTCTTGGAATGATACAGGCAGCTGGGACTCAAATTCAGGATTTGAACTTAATGTCATTCAATACAAAAAATCAATTAATTGTTAGTGCATGTTCATTCTACCAGCTCCCCCTGGATTTTGAATTGGACAAAGGATTAAATTAATTCTGGGTTCCACAAAGGGTGGTGATCCTAATCAGGATGCGTAATGGTGGAATAAAAACAGTCTTGCATTAGATTTCTCTTGACCATCTATAGACTGGTTCCCAAGATCATTTACTCAGACTCATAGGGTATGTCTACACTAGAAAAAGTTAAGTCGACTTTGTTAAATCCACTTAATTAGGTCGGCTTTAAGTTGACTTAAAACCAACCTTATTAAGTTGACTTAACAAAGTAGACTAAGTCAACTTAAAGTTAAGTCGACTTACTCCTCTTTGTTAAGTCAACCTAACTGCCCTTAAGGCAGCTTAATAAAGCTGACTTAAGGTTTATTCCCCATCCACACCATCCTTAAGTCAACTTAAAGAGTTGACTTAAGGCTTAAGTTGACCTAATGGGCGGTTGTTATTAGGTTATTAGGAATTTCTTAAGTTGACTTAATGAAAGTCAGGTGTAGGTCCTTAAGTCGACCTAAATTGATACTGTAGACATCCCCATAGACTCTAAGGTCAGAAGGGACCAGTATGATCATCTAGTCTGACTTCCTGCACAATGCAGGCCACAAAACTTCACCCACCGACTCCTGCAATAAGCCTCTAACCAATGACTGAGTTATTAAAGTCCTCAAATCATGATTTAAAGACTTTAAGATACAGAGAATCCACCAGTAAGTGAGCCACTCCCAATGCTACAGAGGAAGGCGAAAAACCCCCAGAGCCCTAGCCAATCATGCACAGATGCATGCATGGTTCCAAGATCATGCTTGAAGATGCAGACTTCTAGCTACCGAGGTTCATCTACTTGTCTGGATATTCCCTTTCTGCTTGGAGAATGCCTTTGAAGTTTTTGTCCCAGACTTGGATGACTTTCTATGGAGATGGGGTAGAAAGAGAATGGGAGGTGAAAGGAATGGTGAGGATATGGCTTCCCTGGAGGGAACACTTGGAAAAACCAAAGGTTGTATTAACTTTTCCGTGGCCCGCTCTCTGCATTCAAATTCTGAGCTCACATGGGCCTGACCCAATATTCTGAGCTTCAGAGGAGTGTGGATCCAAATTTTTTGACTTGGTCCCCTCTCTAATTCAAGTCTTTATTAATGCAGCATTATAGTGTTTGGGGTTTTCTCATTGCTTAGTGGCAGATACCATAATGAAAGGATTGTAATGTAAAGTGACTCAGAGTTATCACCAAAGAAATTATTCTGAGTGTTCTAAATGGATAGAAGGTAAAAAAAGGTGAGAATTTCTGTCACAAAAAGAATGGCTGTGCTATACAGTCTCCTGTATTGTAAGGAGATTATAATGAAGTGTTCTTGGAAGAGGCCACAAATAATAGAGTATATGCTAATCATGTCACTAAGAAATGAAAAACAAACTCTATTCTCCTTCCTCCCCCAAGTGAAAGAGATTTGTTTATTCTCAGTGAGTCATGGAAACCAAGAGGCTGATCACAGGAGATTCTCAACACCCACCCACCCACTGCAGTGGAATTAACTCTAACATTGCCCATGATTAGGCCCTTTCTCTAGCTCCATTAGAACTTTATTGTTAAGGTATAAATCCCGGTCCCAATGAAATCAGTGAGAGGTGAGTCACCAGCTTTAGTGGGATCAGGATTTGGTCCTATGTGCTCCATTGCAATCTTGAAGATCTGTCTCTGGATGAAAGTATTGTGGAAAGGATAGCAGTGACAGAATGTGGGCTGAAAAAGCTTTGAGGGCATGGAAAGATTTTAATCATGTCTATTTTTATTTCCTATAGTTGCCAACCATATGGTCTAATAGGACATAATGGGAAGACTAGATTTAGTCATTTATTTCTATCGACTCCAAAATACTCATTACATGTAATTAGGAAGAAAATTAGAGTACAGTTAAGATGCAAAATAATGATGCAGCTCTACAAGGGCTAGTGGGGGAAAATAAAAGCCACTCAGAATACAGTCCCAAAAGAGCTGGGCAGAGGGGGAGCATGATTTGAAAATGAGAAAGAAAGGGGATGGTGGTGAATAATGAAAGAGATTTTGAAGTGGAAAAGATTTAATGTGATGATTTTGCTTCTTCACATAATGAACACTTCATGTTTATTTAGATATTTTAAGTACAGTTAGGTTCCAAAGGGGTAGCCGTGTTAGTCTATTGCAGAAAAACAGAGTCCTGTGGCACTTTTGAAGACTAGCAGATTTATTTATTGCATGCTCATGCGATAAATAAATCGGTTAGTCTTCAAAAGTGCCACAGGACTCTGTTTGTTTCAAAGTAAAGTTGGTAAGAGTTCCCTACAAATCTGATACATGATAATGGCATAGTTAATTTCAGAACTTTATAGAAGATTTAAAACAAAAGACCTGAGGAAGGTAGTAGTCTACTTTGAGACCAACTGTGACTGTACAAAGGATGCAAAACAGTCAGATGTTTCTTCTGCATTAATTAATTGCCATATTACTACTTATAAGAGGGCTGATGATATAAAACCTAATAAACTACTATTTCAATCTCATTTCCTTAAACATGCTCAAGTTTATTAAGTCAAGAATACAAAATTGCAGATTAGATTTAAATGTGAAATAAGATTTCTGTAAGTGATAATCGCTCATGTTAGGATTCATGAACTAAGTAAGGTGAAAACTAAAATTGAGTGGGATCATGTAAAGTTGGAAAGACAGAGGGGGATTTCAGAAAGTTTCTTTTAACAACATGGCCACCTGGTAAAAACTGGCAGATAAGGACAAGGAAGAAAAACAAGACTACAACTGCAAAACAAAATAAGACGGTAATGAAGAGCACTGCAAAATGATGAAAGCATACTACTAAGAGCCAGTGCTCTTGGATATTCTCCCGGCACTCCTATCAATACTATGACTGGGGACATTATTTAAGAACAGAATCAGGCTTCCCAACTGTAAACAGAAATAATTATAGTGTAACTAGGAGCTGGGGCAAGATATTCAAATAAAAATACAACTACTCTAGTTAGATTCTTAGCAATTCGTGAGGCCATATGCTTGTCCAAAAAACCCCCCAAAACAACAACAAAAACAACCCTCAGAGCAGGTCAGAGACAGGAGTAGAACCTAGGACTTACAATTCCCACTTTAGTGGCGTATTTATTGAACAATGCAGCCTCCTAAAGAAACCTGCTAGACAGGTAAATTGATTGCTTGTCAAAGCACTTTGAGATCCTTGGAGAGATGGTCTTATGGGATCATTATTCATTATGGATACAAAAAATATGCATAAGATCTATATAGGGGAAATGAGAGAGTCTTTATATTTTGTATTAGTCTCTGCTCAGTTACAGCTTCATTCAAAACTAATTGATCCAAAGGACACGCCTGTGCAGTTACTATAATGAAACATGCTATTTCCTTTGCTTCTTCAGTATATGATTGGGCTGAAGAGCCTGGAGCTAAGCCAACCCAGGAATCAGGTAATTTTCCATAAAAAGCAGGTCAGCAGCAGCTGCAGGAAGGGGGGGAGATCCTCAGTATGCTGGGGAGGGAGGGGCTGTTGTGCAGGAATTTCCTGAGACCTAGGGAATTGCTCTGGCTAGGAGGGGTAGGGAGAAGGCTAAGGTAAGAAGGACTCTGATAAGAGCAGGGGAGTTTGGGCTGTATCTGGCTGGAGGAATTGTAGGCTATGTCTACACTTGCTAAAATTAGTTTGAATTAGTTAGTTTGAACTAACTAATTTGAACTAATTTTAGTTAGTTTGAATTAGCTTAATTTGAACTAGAAAAAGTTGGTTTGAACTAAGCAAGTGCCATTCATGGCACTTGCTTAGTTTGAATCAGCGATCCCCATTCATTTCAATGGCCGGTTAGTTTGAACTAAGAAATTAGTTCGAATTAACATGGCCACATTGGCTAATTTGAGCTAGTTAGTTTGAATTAAAGCCTTACTTCTGAAGCCCTATTCAAACTTATTAGTTTGAATTAAGGAAGCCCTTAATTTGAACTAGCTAAAGCCTAGTGTAGCCATGGCTTTAGTTAGTTCGAATTAAGCCTCCTTAATTTGAACTAACTTGCCAGTGTAGACATAGCCATAGAATCTTAGGGCTGGAAGGGACCTCATGATGTCATCTAGTCCAACCCCTGCTAAAAGCAGGACCATTCCCACTAAATAATCCCAGCCAGGGTTTTGTCTAACCAGACCTGAAATATCACTAAAGATGAAGATTCCACCACCTCCTTAGGCAGCCCATTCCAATGCGTCACCACCCTTCTAGTGAGAAAGTTTTTCCTAATATCCAATCTTGACCTCCCCAGCTGAAACTTGAAACCATTGATCCTTGTTCTGTCCTCTGTTACTACTGAGAACAGCCTAGCTCCCTCATCTTAGGAGCACCCCTTCAAGTAGTTGAAGGCTGCTATCAAATCCCCCCTCAGTCTTCTCTTCTGTAGACTAAATAAGCCCAGTTCCTTCAGTCTCCCCTTGTAAGTCATGTGCCCCAGCCCCCTAATCATTTTTGTTGCCCTCCGCTGGACTCTTTCTAATTTGTCCACATCCTTTCTGTAGTGAGGAGCCCAAAACTGGCCACAGTATTCCAGATGCGGCCTCACCAGTGCCGAATAGTGGGAATAATCACATCCCTCGATCTGCTGGCAACACTCCTACTGATGCAGCCCAATATGCCATTGGCCTTTTTGGCAACAAGAGCACACTGTTGGCTCATATCCAGCTTCCCGTCCACCATAACCCTCAGGACCCTTCCTACAGTGCTGCTACTTAGCAGATCAGTCCCCAGCCTGTAGCAGTGCATGGGATTTTTCCATCCTAAATGAAGGACTTTGCACTTGTCCTTGTTGAACCTCATGAGATTTCTTTTCGCTCAGTGTTCCAATTTGTCTAAGTCTCCCTGAATCCTGTCCCTGCCTTCCAGCATGTCTACCATTCCCCCCAGCTTGGCATCATCCACAAACTTACTAAGCATGCAATCTGTCCCATCATTGAGATCATTAATGAAGATGTTGAACAGAACTGGCCACAGGACTGACCCCTGGGGCACTCCACTCATTACTTGTTGCCAACTAGACATTGCGCCATTGATTCCTACACACTGAGCCCATTGATCGAGCGAGTTTTCTATTCACCTTCTGGTCCACTCGTCCAATCCATACTTCCTTAACTTGCCAATGAGAATGCTGTGGGAAACCGTATCAAAAGCCTTGCTAAAGTCAAGGTATATCACATCGACGGCTATTCCCGAATCCACAAATCTAGTCATCTCATCATAAAAGGAGGAGAAAATGAGACCCTAAAATGTGCTGCTGTGACTGGATTGGAAAAGGCCTGTGTGCAGTTTTATTTGGGGATCCAAGAATGAAAACCAAGGTGTGGGGCTGCCGTGAGGCCACTAGGCTCTGAGGTAGCTACTTATCTATGTTGATCATGTTTTTGGAAGTCTATTAGTCTTTTTTTAGCATCTGTTCAGTAAAGCTACTCAGTCATTAGAAGAATTGGACAACACATCTGGTAGTTTCGTGGGAGCAAATGGAAACTGGGTCCAAGGCTCTAATGGCATAAAAAGGAGATGATTAATAGTGGCGTATCAGTCAAGGTGAGCATTTACCCTATAAGCAAAATGGAGGATCTATTCAATGACTGAGCAATCCAAGTGAGGTCATGTAAACAGCACTTGAGAGCTTGGTTCTGACAGGTTTTCCAAATAATTACTGCTATACAGTGCTACTGTGGCCACTTAGTAGTGATCTCTACTGGTTAGCATCTGAACTGTTCATCTATAGAGTAGGCATGGAAAGATTACATTTTTATCAAAAACATCTATTTCACCATTCAAACTGATGAAGTGTTGTCACAGATCACCAAATGTATGGGATTGGCAAAGTAAGTAAAATTGGCTTGAGAATTTTGTTTTAAGGATATTTACTTTGTCAAAATATATAATACTGACAATTTGTGTTTTGAAATTTATAAAGTTAACTTTTTTGAAACTCAGCCTCTATGGTCATTAAATATTGTCTCCATGATTTCCCAAAACAGTAATAATTTAAAATAGGTAATAGAAAATATTGATATCTGCAATTATAAAAGAATTAAAGTTAAATTCTCCAAGACTGCTTGTACTTTAATAGTGTATTATCTATCTAGATATCGTACATATGTGTTCCTACTACTAAATGAGTAGTAGTCCCCACTACTAAATCTTTTAATGTATATCTCCCCCACTACCCTTAGGAGTAAGTGAAGCATCTATAGGTGGCAAAGGGGTAGCTGTGTTAGTCTAGGTCAGCAAAACAAACAAGGAGTCCTATAGCACTTTTAAAGATTAACAAATGTATTTATCACATGAGCTTTCATGGGAGAAAATCCCCCTTTGTCTTCAAAGTGTCTGACAAAGTGGGATTTTTCTCCCACAAAAGCTCATGTGATACATAAATTTGTTAGTCTTTAAAAGTGCCACAGGACTCGTTTATTTATAGGTGCGAAATAGTGATCAAATGTCTTGTGCTAGGCCACATAGGGATCGTGTACTAGATGGGGTGCCTGCACTTGGGCTCCTAAGTCCCAGCCTACTGTCTGTCTATTGGATAGGAGACCTCCTTTAGCTCAAGTGGTAAGAGCCTGGGCTCCATGATCTCTCCCTGCTGTTGCTTCGAAAGTTGGAGTAGTCATGAGGCTGACTGCTGAAATCTGGATTCTTAGAAAGGTCTCTTTTCTAACGGCTCCAGTTGGATGAGATGAATGAAAATCTTTAGAAAGTCATGTATGAGGTGTGTGTAGAGAAATATCAACTTATTTTTCAGGGGCATAGCCATCCCCTGGTTTCTGGCCAGGCCCCTGAATCTGCAGTGTGGGCTTGGCCAAGGGCAGCTTCTGGTTATGTGACAAGAAGCTGCCCCCAAGATGCTCCAGTTGCTAGGTAACAAGTGGAGCTGTGGGAGGAGGGATGGAGAGAGAGGGTGGAATGAGGTCCACCCACCACAGTGGTGCAAACTTCACTGCAGCAAAGTCCACTCTGCTCCTGGGTGCTGCGGTGGGTGGCCCTCATGTCTAAGTCAGTGGGCCCTGGCCTACTCAGGCCCACCTATGACTACAGCCCTGTTATTTTCACTGCCCCACCTACAGCATGTGGGCAAATTTCATTGCGAGTTAATACATCCACAATCATAGTCTTTAAAACATAAAATTTTCCCAGAATTTAAATGTAGAGAGACAGTTGTTCCACAGCTTTGTCACACTCAAACATCTACACATTCAGCCAACTTGTTTTGGCTACCTAGGAAATATATTCATTGAAGAGATGGAGCCAAGAATTTTGCAGACACACACAGATGAACCCAGAGTTTACCATGCATCTGTACATAGATTAAATAGATGATTCACTAAAATTGTTTGGGTCCACCTGCAGTGAGGGAAGTCAGATATCTGAAGATGGAAGTTGGCAAAGCCTTTAATACAAAAATCTAACTAGGATGAAATAGAGAAATCCAGAGCAATATATATTTAGGATACAAGAAACACTAACACATGTAATCATTTTTATTCACACTGTGCTTTTAGCATATACAAAAGACATGCCTGGAGAGCTTTCAAGATTTTTTTTCTAGTTGAGTTGCAACATCAGAACACTTTAAAGTTGAAATTAAAAAAAAAGAGCTGAAAAGACAGGGTAGAGTGGGGGACATTTTACAGTGAACCAAAGCAGCAAATACCTGAATATGAAAAAGCACAAATCTAGCTTGTTTGTAATGTACAGTCCATCTAGTTGGTTTCTGTCGCTATAATCTCATGGGCTATGTCTACACTTAAAAAGTTAATTCAACTCTGTTAAGAGGTTCTCCTGTCTGCAGAGTGCTAGAAAAGAAAGCCGCCAGCATTAAGTTGACCTAAATTGCTAGTATAGACATAGCCCTGGTGTATTAGTGTTCAGATGTTATTGTGAAATATATGCTTACAAATGTCTTCAGAGTCTATTACCTTTTTACAGTCAGGAGCGTGCAACATGATTTTAAGATTAGAATGTAAAAATATGTGCAGAACTATATTCAGTTTCCAAAGAAACATCTCTTTACTCTGAAAATAAGAGATAAAGAGGATTTTAAAATTCTTTCTTCCAATTCTGGCCAGGGAACCTCTAACCAGTATATCTATAAGGACTCATAATAATGACCAGATGTTTCAACTTGGCCTAGATACATTAACTGAGGGAGAACAGCCAGTCCTCTTTCATGCACAAAAGTCAGATGCCAGCTAGTAATGAAGAATAATGATTAAAAAGCAAATTTCTGGTTTTATCTAAAATGTAAAATTGGGAACTAAACCAAAATGAGTGGTAAGTTCTAGGTCAAATTTTTCTTTAATTAGTTTAGGTCTGGTTACAGAGGTTGGAATACAATGCATGCAATATATTCGCTTTGCATAAAATTATATTCACAACTTCATAAATTGTAGACATCCTTGCAGGGTTATTTTTCTAAGACCTTTCCCAAATACTCAGTACCATTCTACAACCATTCATGAGACTGTGCGCTATGGACAAAAACTTTTTCAAATACCCTTGCAACTGATCATGTTTTTGGATTGCTATTTCCTCAAACTATGGAGATTTAGACATGAAGCAGAAAAAATACCATGCTATTTCAATTATTCAACAAAATAGCATTTTCTAGAACCTTGGATTTATGGCTGAGTATTTCTGATATAAATAATTTACAATAATAAGAGGGGAATGAAAACTATGCATGGACTGCACGGTAAATGTAAGTATTAAGTGAGGGACCTCCCTAAAATACTGTGTTTACAGTCATTCCCTTAAATTATACTTCCCATCCATAACTTCCCATTCACAATCATCCAGATATGAATAGTTAGAAATTCACTAAAAGGTATTTAAAGACTATAGATTGAACTAGAGTGAAATGAATAATGGAAACAATTATTCCAAAAAAACACATTCACCATGAATATTATTTGCAGAGTGCTATTTATTCACCCAGGGAGCTGGTCAAATAATGAAAATGTGTGATTTGATGAAAACATGACAACATTTACAGCAATCACATTTGCTCAGCTCTATTTGGTTTAAAATATGAATGTAAAAAAAAATCAAAACAAATCACTAGAGAATTCCAAGCTCAGTAGGGATGCTCAGCCAATCATTCCAGTTGGTTGGTTGAATATTTTGACCATACTAAGTCAGATGCCTTGTGCCAGAACTTTGGATTCCATTTTAAGATTATTACAGGGCAGGGACAATTAAGGGAAACCTTAGGTTAAATAAGACATTTAACACGTACACAATAATGTCTTTACCTACGGTGTGGTGTTATATCATATTAGTATCAAACCCTTACCTGAACTTCTTCCATTGTTCCGTAATATTTCCTTAAGTTTAGCTTCACATGATTTTAAGATTAAATGTAAAATAAAATAGAAAAACTGACTCTTACACCATTTTGAATCTTTATAATAGGGCTTGTTACAAAGCAAGTGAGTTGACAATATATCATCAGAGGGAGTTTTTCTACTGACACAGTGGAACTTTGGTAGTTACTACATTCTGGTGTTGTACTCTTTCTGCCCAGGACAGCTAGAATTAGACATTTTGCATGAGTGGGGCACAAATCAAACCTTGAATACAAAAGCCACTGAATCTTGAGGAGTTCAGAATTTAGGTTCTGACTTTCAGCTTAGTTTGTCTTTAGTTTATATGAATCTGGAGGACAAAGCAACATGAAGCAGCATGACCAGTTGTTTTATAGAATGAGTCTGATTGCATTAGAGAAATAGATGTTGGAAATCATAATTACAAGTGGGCCTTTGGTATTTTTCTTTTGAAACATCCTTTTGAGCCATACTTGTGAGCCAGTTGAAGTTTTGTTCATATGGGATGTATTATCCAGGGTTCAAACTTAGCAAATGAGTGCCAGCAATGGGAGTGACAGATGTTCAGGGTCAAATCCACAGGAAGTGGTCAGAGAGTGACAACGGCGATTGAATCTCGAATATTTTAAATTGATTTAAAAGATTCTGGTGATGTGGTATCTTAGTTTACTTATTTTTAAAAAGCCAGAATATGTGCCAGATGTACAATAATTTCACTAAAGCATAAACTTAATTGACTTCTAGTAGTTTGCTCCTGATTTACAAACCTTAAAGTAGGATCAGAATTTGCCCCCAGATTTAATTATAGTCTGCAACAAACACTTTTTGGTGTTTTGGGGACTGGAGACAGCAGGAATTTGAAACAATCATATATCCTTCAATTGTAAATCCAAACTGAAGGCTTTAAGGCATGAAGCTACAGACAAAATATCTTGGCTGAGTCTCACTGTCACAACTGTTAGTGTAAACACTGAAAAGAATTTTGTATTTAGCCAAAATATTAGTTTACAGATTTTTTTTTGCTTTAACCACATAACTATACAGTAAATTGACCTACAAAAGCATTTCGTTTATTGATAATTATATCAAGCTCTGCTATTTATTTTGTGGATTTTAAGTGTATGAATAGTTGGCCAGGAAATCCTTCTCTATTAGACTAATTTGGAGAGGAACATTACCATGTGTTAAGAGAATGGTAATAACATCTCTTCTCCCTTTTCTCAGCTTGCCTTTGCTTCCCACTTTCCTTTCTACAACTTCCTCTTCCTTCTCCCTTGTTGTTGACACAGAAGTTTCTCATCTGCTCTCCTTCTATAACCACTGCTCTTGGCATGGTGACGCCCTCCTATCTTCTAATCTCCCTTGTGTTCACTCTCATCCCATCCCATCCTCTGGCTTTTCCCCCTCCCAATATAAGAATGTTTTAGTCTTAAATCTCCCTGCCATTTACCCCTCTTAACTCTCTAATTATTGCCCCACCTCCCAGCTCATTGAATGGATAGTCTATAGTTCTTGTGTGGAGTTTCTCTTCTCTAGCTTCAGCCAAGACTCTCTCCAATACTGCTTCACTTTTTATACTCTACTGAAGTCACACTTATCCAAGTCTCTAATCACCTCTTTCTAGCCAAAGCTCAGAGCCACTACTCCATCCTCATCCTCCTTTGACATAGTTCACCATGCTCCTCTTCAAATTTTGTCCTCCCTTTGCTTCCCCAACTCTTTTCTCTATCACCTCTACACTGACAGCTCACAGATCTATCTCTCTACTCCAGACCTATTCCCGTCTTTCCAAACTGAAAACTTGGCCTGTCTCTCTGACATCTCCCTGTGAAGGGCTAATCTACAGCAACAGTTGAAGACAGCTGAAACACAGCTCTCCTCCCACTCCTCAACTCCTTTCTCAGTCACTCCAGACAACACTATCAACCTGCCTGTCAATCAGGCACAGTCAGCCCTCTGTCTGGGTTCTCATACTCAAGCTACGTCTAAGGCCTGCAGATTCTTTCTGTGTGACATCTAAGATATGGCTTTTCTTATCCATCTGCATAGCTAAACCTCGCATCCAGGCTCTCACCATCTAATGTCTCAATTGCAGCCACATCCTTTTCTCTGGACAGATGCAGTCTTGTCTCATTCCTCTCCATTTTGAATGCTGCTCAAAGTTCACTCCTGTAGGCTGTTGCCTTGACACCTCACCACCCTCAAAATCCCTCCATTGACTCCCTCTGCTCTATTGCATCAAACAAACTGCATGTATTCACTTTCAATCCCTTTTATGGCCTATGCCTTCCTCCGTCACCTCTTATTTACTATCAAATGTGGAATCCCATCACTAATCTACCAATAATGCCAGCTTCCATTGCCTGCTTGTTGCATTTACTCACAGATACCTTCATGCTTTCTCCCAAATGCTCCTTAGGCTTGGGAGGAGCAACCCATAAACATCCACGAAGCTACCTCATTATCTGCCTTTTGACTATCTACAAACCACCAACAACCATTAGGCCTCTCTTGTGCTGATACCACCACATATCAAGGTGACTGATATGATCTCATGGTTTCCCTTTACTCCCTCTAAGCCTGTCTCTACCCATGTCATATCTTGTCTTATAACTAGACTGTAAACTCTTTGAGGCAGAGAATATCTTCTTGTTCTGTGTTTGTACAGCATCTAGCACAAAGGTGTCCTGCTCTCTGACTAGGGCTCCTAGGTGTTACAGCAATAAAAATAAAATACTAAAAACAGATGTTTGAGCTAGTCTCAAATTTAATATATGCCCCTAGATTTCTAATCATTTTGCCATTAGTATTTCTGTACCTCAAATGGGTAATTTCACTAACCTATGAAATAATAGTTGGATTATAGACTACTTTATGGAAAGAATTTTCAAAGCCACCTATGGGATATACATTAAAGTAGATGGGATTCCAAATTCCTCCTCAGGTGTTTTTGAAAAAAAAAAAATCATTATATACTTTAGGTACATTCCCAGAACAAACAAAAATGAATTGGAGCTAAAGATGATAGAATACATCAGTAATTTGGGGTAAGAAGCCATTGCCAGAGTGCTGTAATTATTACTAAAACAAGCAATGCAAACTGAACTCGGAACCTGAAATTTAGAGATCATGTTAAAGTAAAGAAATCAAAATGTTTGAAAGGTGTGAAAAAGAATAGACAAGGCACCCAAGCCACCTTAATACTGTTTTGTAGGGATGCCATGATGGATAAATAAAAGAAACTAATCCCCTCTTAACAATCAATTTAAATCTAAACTGGGTATCAGCTCAAATCACTGGGGCTTTCGTCTGAATACAGATGGCAGGATTTAAATCCCTCTGTGGAGGAGGGGAGTCATTCCATTGAAAAGTACTTAATTTCATACATTTCTGTAGATTTTGTTTCGCATGTGAAACCCCTGACATTCTCAGAACTGTACAGAAAACCGTTAGCTGTTTGGGGTTTCATCCTTTTTTGTCAAAGAAATTATTTTCTTCCGATCTAAACCTGATGTGTCCTTCTTCATATTTTTAATTCAGTGCTGCCCTTGGTTTATGACATACAATGGAGATGTAAGGCCAGGAAGGCCCTTAGTATCAGTGGGTCCACAGCTTTTCAGGGGTTAATGGTCTGTGGAATGTTACAGCCATACCTCTGCGACGCTACCTACAGAAAGTGGACACATTCTCTCTCTCCTATGCGCTCTTGGGGAAGGCCGAGAGTTCATTTTTCACAGCAGACATGGCACACAAGCATTCTGGAAATCCAATAACCTTGAGATTAGATCTTACAGCCTTATTATTTAAGTTCCCTACCTAATCTTTTAAGAGTTTAATATCCTTTGAACTAAAGTTGTCACAGTTCCTGAAGCCACAGTTCAGTCTCCTTTTTCATTAATGAGGTTTCTGATCCCAGACAACAACCCCACAGAGCAGAGCTTTTCTTTTGCAGGGCAACACATTGAACTAGACTGCGTCATGCTGTGCAGAGACTCTGCAAGGGTATGTAGGTCAGAGGAAAACCACACCCATTTGCATACTCTGGCCACAGTTAGAGCTGTCGTGAGCCAGGGAGAGTGTCCAGTGTGTTCACCCAGGAATCCAGGGGAGAGAGGAGGTGGACAAAATGCGGAGTAGGGTGATGGTTCTGTCCTTCAATAGACTGAACTGTGGAGCTGGCTGGTTAAATGGGAGAAAAGAAGAGTACACTACCCCTTCCAGGAGTGTGGAAAATTACTCCACAAGAGCCTGGATAGGTATTGTGCATACTGCTCCCATACTCTCAGTGCATCCAGAGGCTGCAAGTTAAAAAGCGTGAGAGCCACTTACACTATTTTCTGAAGATTTTAATGTCCATGTCTCACACTTACTTCTCTAATACTTGCTGAAGCATGACACAGCTTCTATTTTATTAATCTGTGGCTCTTTTGCTCTTTAGAGGTTGTGGGACTGAAAGTTAGAAGTATGGTTTCTTTTAGCAGGAGGTTGGACTAGATGACCTCAAGAAATCCCTTCCAGCTCGAATAGTCTATGATTCTATGATCGTTGATTTGTTTAAAAATAAATCAGTGCTTAACATTCATTTTTAATGGACTGATTCTGCTGACCTTTAAACCGTCTGAGTAGTTTATTTCAGCTTGGAGTTGTCCCACGTATATGGAATAAGGAAACGTTCTGTGCAAGAAATGGTGACAGAGTCTGGCCTTTAGTCTTTTCTTCAATTTTCTCATCACTCTTTTCATTGCACCAACCAAGAAGTAATGTGTACAAAAGTGCAACAGACCACTGGTGCCCACTTGCAAACCTCCCTAGACATAAATGATGGAGACAGCTGTTCTAGGGAAGAGTTGCTGATTTCATTCTAAAATTCTAATTTTCTGAAGGTGGTTAATAACTTACAGCAATTTGACATTTCCATGCACTCTGGCTGATCCATTGTATCCCTCCCTCTGTGTGATCTTTATCTCCTGCAGACCTGTCGTTATGTTTGCAGGGCCAAATCAGTCCTTACTCAGGCAAAACGCCTCCAGAAGTCAGTTACTAGGGACTGCTTGATTGGGCCCATTATGATCACTGACAAAGCAAGTGTGGTTAGACACAGTGGTGTGTTAAAATAAAAACTAGACAAGTCACCAAAAATATGTCGCCAGTTCAGGAATATTGTTCTAAGATTTTTCTCATAGACTCTAAAAGTCAGAAGGGACCAATATGATCATCTAGTCTGATCTCCTACACAACACAGGCCACAGAACCTCACCCACCCACTTCTGAAATAAACCTCTAACCTACGACTGAGTTATTAAAGTCCCAAATCATGGTTTAAAGGCTTTACGGTGCAGAGAATCCACCAGCAAGTGAACTGTACCCCAAGCTACAGAGAAAGACGACGCCCCTCCAGAGCCTGGGTATATGTACATAGTTGACTAGAGGAAGAGGCTGTGCAAGGGGAAGGTGATCGATGGGAACTGTAGCCTCCGGGCTTAGCTAGTTCCTCACACTCCTGTGATTCTTTATACCCATGCACATTTCAGAAGCAGCACGTGGGGTTTGATTTATGTGATACCACTCCTAGTGATGTTAATGGAGCCCTCAAGGCTAGATCCCTGCAACACGGTCTGAAAATGAATCTGAATAAATTAATTAATAAAAATCAAAACACAAATAAAAAATCTGAAGGGCTGATTTTCCAAAGTATTCTAGCAAGCCATAGCACAAAAATCACTGCCAAGACTTCCTGGCTGAAGTTATCCTTCGAGACTAGAACAGAATGGTGTAATAGAAGCAATAAAGCTTCAGTTGGGACTCGGTCAGATGAGATGGAAATTAGAGAATTAGTATTGCTATCTGTTGTGATTTTAATGAGTCTCATAAAATTTGTTTTTTCCTTAAAGCCCCAGCTCTCAGAGTCATTTAATTATATGAGTTTTGTTTTTTTTAAATAATGAAAACAAACCCCACAAAGTATGTTCCTTGACCTAGCGCTTGCAGAGAAAAGCTTAAAATGTAAACCCTAGTGCCCCAGTTTTTAAAAATGTCATGATTAAGCCATTCTCAATAGGGGCAAGGTGAAAAGGATCTTGCTCATCATATCTGAATATGTAAGGATGTCAATAGTGGAAAATTTCTAACCTTAAACTCACCGAGTTGCAGTGGATTTATGTCGCATAACACAAAAGGAACAGAGGGGAGAGAGATGAACTGTCAACAGAACCTTTGTTGGAAATATGAGGAATTAAAGCAAAAACAAACAAAATAAAAATGTGCAGACAGCAAAACGCAAGACATCGTAAATACCATCAAGATAACCCTCTAAGGCCAAATTGTACTCCCAGGTACACATGTATGCTCCCACCCATGGAGCTGTCCAATGCCAACAACAATGGGAAATTTTTGTAAAACTTTCCTAGTGTAAATAAGACTATTGCGACCAGTGCAACAATAAAAATGTTTCAAAAGCTATGTTCTGGGATTACACCCTTAAAAACACTGGGTCAAACCATGGTTATAAACCTCTTTAGCTGGAACTATGTTTAAAGTGAAGGTTAGATTTTCAGCAGGTGTAAGTCTGTATAGTTCCACTGACTCCCATGGCTATTTACACCAGATCTGGTTTTTTTGTTTAAGTATGGTCCCAAGTCTTAATTTGACACAGCGGGAATAGGGCAAATATAGTACTGAGAAAGACAAAGTAGTAGAAATGCTAACACTCCAACTATACCCATTATTGTAGCTTTTTGCACTTAACTATTAGATAAATTCCAAAGGGGTAGCCGTGTTAGTCTATTGTAGAAAAACAACAGA